>JAVIAB010000051.1:107085280-107562780 GCA_032433765.1 Megaustenia siamemsis
TATCTCCCATAGATTGTCTGTTTTTTGTAGGGTACAGATTTCTCTTTTTGTTTCTTTGTTCAGTACACGATGATACAATGCATAAACTTGTTGTACTCGCGCCCGGCCTATATTTCTCTTTCTTTGTTCAGTACACGATGATACAATGCATAAACTGGTAGTACTCGCCCTACGTCCAGATTACATTTTATATCTTCAGTACACGATGATACGGTCCACAAACTTGTAGTAATCGCTCTGGGGTCTGAAAACACGCTTTCGAAAATGCCTGGTTTTGGTCGCTAGCAATCCATGGAATATAATCTTTAATGTTCTGTTAAATCTTTACAAATTGTAGAACATTGGAGTCTCTTCACAAATAACTTGAGATATTGGGAATATTTATTACTTGTTCTTGCTCTCCATTCATTTCTATATTTGAAAGTTCAATTTCATCTCTGCGCCCTCAAACCAGTTAAAACAAAATAAAAAGAATTGATACCTGACATTGACCTCCCTTCATCTCAAAAGGATGTGATCTAGTACGACGAATTATAATGCTTTCACTCCCTGCGTTATTATTCGTTACAGTACTACTTTTAATTAATAATTTGGAGCTAAAGAAAAAAAAACAACTAAAACTATTTGCTTAAACGCAATCGGGTCCAGGGTGTTACAATGTTTTAGCGACTACTGTATGGCTATAACCAGTGGTGACCTCTATTGGTACAGACACACAGTAATGCTGTACTTTCGAACGGACAAGCTGTAACTTCACTAGAATCCTGGGAAAAAAAACATAAAACCGTTAAATTTACATCCAGGGTCAAGGTTGGGACTACGTAACTTTCAATTGATCGATTATTGTATTAATCTTATATTTATCGTAGGCTGCCTGACGTGATACTAACCAGATCAATCGTAAATGTGCTGCTGGTCAGGGATAAGTCGTGGACAACAACGTTTTATTAGCTCAAATCGTGAACGTATTTCGCATATTCGTTTTCTTTAACTGTATGATCTAGAATCTAGACAGATAGTTTTACTGCTTGATCGAATGTGGCGTGTCAACATGGAATTAAATCCTACGACTACTGTGTTGTGATATCAATTTATTACCAGAGCACCACTTTTTCCCCCAATTAAGGTCACAAACTATAGACAGCGATCATCAGCTCTTACTATCTGAAAATCTTTTGACCTTTGCTTTCCAATATTAAAGTGTAAAAGTCAACGAGGAAAATAAAACCCGAAAACAAACTAGACGAACATGTAGCACGATCAAAATATATCCGTGGAGAACCTATCATGAAAAATAGCTTGACCTCGTACAGAAAAGACACATTTTTATGACACCGGCTGTGCCAGACAGCAAAGAACCATTTATGCAAATGATGTAGAGGCTGATTGAAGTCGGGAGTACAACACTCCTGGCAGACAGCCCCTCAACCAAATTCATGCGCATTCGACAGAATTGCAACTGTAAAAGGGGGAGGTGCGGAGGCTGTTTGTGTCCGGAGTTAGGAATTTCTTTGACAGCGGAGAGATTGGAGGTTTGGAGCCTGGAGTTTCTGAAAGTTCTGGCAAGAAGTCTGTGAATTATCAATAGCCAGGAGCCGTTCTAGTGAACTGATGGGGAAGGTGTCAGTATCATTCCTTCCACAAATCGGCTTCTATGTTCACCCAACCTTAAATGGATTATCATCATGCGTCATGCCGGCTGGAGTGGGCGATCATGTCCATCCATAATTCTCTGTCTTCAGTGCCTCGTATCAGTTTTGTTGTTGACCGTCTACCGTGATATATATGACACTCGGGAAAATCGACAAATAATCAACAACAGAAAAAAATATGGACCAAAGCAGGATCGAACCCGTACTCAGTGGCACAGCGCCTTGCCACGAAAAGCCAAACGCTAGGGAACACTGCCACTCAGCTAACTAAAAAATTATCTTCGTAGGCAATGTCTTTTCGAGCAGGTGTTCTCATGACTATAGCCTAAGGTTGCGATCACAGCTGGGAAATACATAGTGTATCTTATTTTTTTCTGTTAAGACAAGTATCTCCCGGATAGGGTAGGACTGAATACTTGCGTTGCAGACAAACATTTAGGACGAAACAGCACGAATAGTAGTTTCAAGTCCCTCTAAAATAATATTCATTTATTATTATTTGTCTCCTGATATATATGACATTAAACTAGGTGGTACATTTCTTCTTTGTCGAGTGCGATCTCTCTTTTCTTGTTTTTTTTTCTTAGCGCGTTGTAACCAAGTATTCAAACTTTCCATTTCTCATAATTTTCCCGGAAAATTACTGTTTTTTTGTCTGATCTGATGTTGAGGTACTTCTCTTTTTATTTTTCTCTGTGTGAGAATTTTCTCGTTGGTTCTTTTGATTGTTCAGGAAACTCTGAACATTCTTCTTAGATATCCCATCTCTAACTGTCTTGTCATTTCTTTCTTTATTCGCCATGATTCGCTTCTAAATGTCAGGATTGGCTCTACATCGTATCGATGAACATTCTTCTTCACTTCTATCGACATAAAGGTAAAGTACGAGACTTGAATCGACGTGTTTTCATCCATATGTGCTAGGCTGCCTACCCACAAGCTTTCGGAGGTAGTGTCACTTCAAGTATCAAAACTCGCAATGCGAGGCGGCATTCCTCACCTTCCCTGAGTACTACTACCCTGGGACCCATTTCTGCCACCGGCTGGGTCGACCACAGGGGTATTTTTTTCCCCAACCGCCAGTACATCTCACACTGCTTCCTGGGGGAATCAAACACGGGTTGTCTGAACGTCAGTAGCCGAGTCGGATTGTTTTCCCAAATAGGCTAGCCAGGCCCCCGAACATATGTCGACATAGATATGTTGCACATGATGCTTTTAATTTACAGCTACACAAAGCGTTCACAAAGCTACAACAACACGGTTGGTAAAAAAGTAAAAGTAAAGTACCCCCGTCACGCTAAGTGTCGTATAGGGAATATGGTGTTAATGACCATAAATTGTACAGACCTTCGACACATGATTTTTGGGGTAATGTGGTCGCTTTTGCGCTGTGACGCTTTACTTTCCCAGAAAAAAAATCCGGTACCCATAAAAGGCTGGGTGAACCTGGAAGCAGTCGATTGGGATCGAACCCTACCTCTTGTCCTTTGTAGTCCAGTTCACTAACCACTGAGCTGTCGTGGCTCCCAAACATGGTTGGTACATCCCTTAAATAGTGGATAAGAGCAGTTGCATTTTTAGAACACTTGATGGAGGAGGTGACAGATTGAAGGTGGTGACAGATTGAAGGTGGTGACTTGGTTTTAACAGTAAAGGCAAGCTTTGTTTTTGCTTACACACATTGATGGATTAATACCAGTGTGTCAAACATGTAGCGCAAACAGTGCTAGAGTATGAAAAATAAGCAGTTTTACTTTTAAACGTTATACCATCTCATCGGTCTTACAAGGGGCATAATCAAGAAACGAAGGAATTCCTGCTTTAATGTTCTTAAAATGTCGACATATATTACACTTCTATTGGAATCATTTCCTAATCAGAGAAATTCATGCCCCTAAAACTCATGTTCTAAGAGTTAAACAAAAACACAGAAAGTTGTATGTTGCTATTGCAGAAAACATCAATATCGGTTAGCGATTTATTAAACAAAAGGGTTATACCGACAAGACTGGCACAAATTACAAAAGCCCTGTCAAACTAAAAAATGAGCCTGGGGATATAAAATGCGTTCAGATCTTAAATTAGATTAATGTATTTCTCGTTGCGTTCATCCTTTCTTACATTTGTGAAGCATGGATCGTTAAAACGGTAACGACAAATATAAGCACTTGAATGAGATGTAATAACAAACATTATGGTCACCAAATTTTTCTTACACCGAAGATGCTGGTATTTCACAGATTTGGAATAGTGATATCTCAGTGGTTAGTGAGCAAGGTTTACTAAGTACAAGTGGTCGGGTTCGCTTCCTGGAGTCGAGTTAACTTAGTGGTTAGTAAACATGGTTACTAAGTACAAGTGGTCGGGTTCGCTTCCTGGAGTCGAGTTAACTTAGTGGTTAGTAAACATGGTTACTAAGTACAAGTGGTCGGGTTCGCTTCCTGGAGTCGAGTTAACTTAGTGGTTAGTAAACATGGTTACTAAGTACAAGTGGTCGGGTTCGCTTCCTGGAGTCGAGTTAACTTAGTGGTTAGTAAACATGGTTACTAAGTACAAGTGGTCGGGTTCGCTTCCTGGAGTCGAGGCAACTTAGTGGTTAGTAAACATGGTTACTAAGTACAAGTTATCGAGTTCGATCCCTATTGATAGCTTTTCTCATCACCCAGCCATAAATGGGTTTCGATTTTTTTTTTCTGAGAAAGTATGGCGATAATACAGACCTAAATGTTGACACAAACACTTTATCCCGTCATAAGGTGTTGAAGAGAACCAAATACATTGTATTTTAATAGATTATTACATTAGGCGAGTACAGTGTTGGAGTATGACTTTACTTCGGTACATCAATGATCCCTCTCCTAATGATGTAGTTGAAGGAAGGTACCTTTTCTTTCATCTGGGCTCGATTCATCATCATCAGCATCATCTAGTGCCGTCTGCGCAACGAAGGTTGGCTACCATGGATCGCCATTCTACTCTGTTTCTTGTTTTGATGGTGCAGGCTGTCATAGATTGACTTGTCCATCTTTTGATGTTACTCGTCCATGTTAGTCTTGATCTGCCTCTGCCTCTTTTACCTTGTTTTTTCCCTTCCAATATTACTTTTAGTAGGCTGTTGTGTCTTTTAACATGCCCCAAAAATTTCATTTGCCTTCTCTTATTTGTATTTAGTAGTTCTCTTTTTATTTTTAGTTGTTTTAAAACTTCGTCGTTTGTTTTCTTTTCTTTCCATCCAATTCTACCTATTCTTCTATAAATCCACATTTCATAGGCTTCAATTTTCTGTTCTTTTTTCTTGTCTAATATCCATGTTTCTGCACCATACTGGAATATTGAGAAGATGTAACATTTTGCCATTCTTAGTTTCAGCCCTGCTGATGTTTGTTTTGTTGTTAGTATATTTTTCATGGCACTAAAATTACGTTTTGCCATACCTATTCTTTTGTTTATTTCAATTTTACATTTTCCATCATTGGTTATAGTATGTCCCCGGTAGTTGTAGCTCTGGATTGTCTCCAGATGTATTCCCTCAACTGTGATATTTAATTATAGGTCTTGAGAATTTTCTTTGTTTACGATCATAGTTTTAGTCTTTTTGATATTCATATCTAGTCCATATTTTTTGCTTGTTATGTTTGTCACATTAAGCAATTGTTGTAGGTCTTTAAGATTTTCTGCTAGTAGACTGCTTGTCCTTTGTAGTCCAGTTCACTAACCACTGAGCTATCACGGCTCCTTGAGCTATCGCGCCTCCCACACTGTTTGTACATAGTCTATATTATCAAGCACAGAAGACATTTAAACAACTGAAACCAAACGGTTATTAATTTACTGCATTTTTTAAAGATAGGCACGAATTTTGAAACGGACTATTGCAGAGGCGAGATAGGCGTGATCATGTCTATCATGGTGTAGAAGCGAAGGCCAAGTTAGTATTACCATAAAGCACACTCCTGGGGCATGGCAAACAAATTAGAACAGTGAAAACGGGAAACTGTCAGATTAGTATAATGTTAAAAAAGGTGTGCAAGGAAAAAACAACTGGAATGACAATTCTCAAGGTATAGACATGACACGTAGCATGATATGAGGCATTATGGTGCTCCAGCCGTGATTAAAATCACGGGAAGAACGGGCATAACAAGTCAGATAATGCAAATCGAAGCAAGGTTCGAGAAGGCAACACAAATAAACGCAAGACGTGACAAGTCAGTAAAACATGGCAAAAGAGTTTTAAGAAAAGGGCTGTCATTGCAATCCAGAGTGAGAAGCCAATACAAAGTAAGATATGGCAATTTAGGTAAGTTAGGTCATGATAAGGTAAGTCAAACCAAGATAAGGTAAGCCAAGCCAAAATAAGGTACGTTGAGAAAAGATAAAGTAATTTAAATCAAGATAAGGTAAGTCAAGATAAGGTAAGTCAAGCAAAGATGAAGCAAATCAAACCAAGAATGGAAGAAGTATGTCACACCAACATAAGGTATGTCAAACCCCAGAAGGTAAGTCAAACAAAAATAAGGTAAGTCAAGCCAGATAAGGTAAGTAGAATCAAGATAAGGTAGGTCAAGCCAAAATAATGGTACGCTATAACAAGATAAATTCAATCAAACCAAGATAATGTATGTCAAGCCAGGATAAAGTAAATCAAACCAAGAAAATTAAAGTTAAGCGAAGATAAGGTAAGTCAAACAATGTTATTGAACATTTTTAGTTACCCTAAACAAGTTATGATGTGAACAAGGTGACAAAACAAAAACAAAGAACACCAGAAGAAACTCTAAGAAGGCCATTTAATAGAAACTGATCAACTCTGGGCTTAAGAACAAATCAAGACCTGGTAATGAATCGTCAGACAGGGAGTGTTATGATTCCTGTCATATGTACCCTCTTCGACCGGAGAGGTTCTATCAAATTAAACAAATTAACTAATAGAAAAATATTTAAAATAATTCATGATGTTTTTAGGCTATTCTGCAAAATGTTGTTTTCTAAAACCTCGCCTAAGTGGTTCTAATTATTTTTTTCTAGATTGACCATTCTACAAACATATTGCAAATATATTTTAGAAGAATTGAGAATACCATGGACAGCTAAGAAGAGTAATGAAAACGTTATGAAAGAGGTCAAAGCAAAAAGTGAGCTAATTTCCAATATTAAGAAGAAACAATAATAATGTTTTTGCCATGTAATGAGAAGAGAATAGCTGGAATATATTGTAACAACTTGGAAAATTGAGGGACGAAGAGATAGAGGGAAGAAAAAGAAAAAAAATACCAGACAGCTTAAGAGAATGGCTTGGCAGAAGGTCAACAACAGAAATTATAAATAACTGACGTGATCGAAAGTTGTGGAGAACATGATCACCTACGCCAGCAGGCCCGGTCCTTGATGATGATGATGGTTCTACAAACAATGACTACCCAAATACTATTTAACATGGTTGACTGTTGGTTTTAAGGTTGATTGTTCTACCAAACAATACTTCTAACAACTTTCTTATAGTTACATTTTATTCTTTCATATTCTACGAAATCGTATTTCTAAAAGTGTGAAATAGTTTACTTTTTATACCTGTTTATTATTTAATATGCTTGTAAATTCTACGAAATCGTATTTCCAAAAGTGTGAAATAGTTTACTTTTTATACCTGTTTATTATTTAATATGCTTGTAAATTCTACGAAATCGTATTTCACAAAAACGTTTATAAATATTTATTTTTCACGTTTCTATTTTCTACAAGATAATATTTTCCAAAAGAGTTTATTAAAAGTTATTTGTAAATACTTGTATATAAAAATAAATGATACCTCAAAACTGTTTTCCAATGGTTTACCTCTAAAAGCAAGTGTTTATAGTGATAAACAACATTAATAAATATTAAACTACAACTTTAAAGAAACTAAAAATACAGAAATCAAGTTTCGTTAGAGAAAACGAAACAATCTTTACTTATTATTTTTAGTATATCGATCAGTTCCATACTATTCGTATGCTCAAGCTATGGGAAGACCAGTTGTGCCAAATATTTTCTCTTGAGTACTCAATTTAGGAAGGTTGAGTGTTCTTGTAGACTCGGAACATAGCCAGTGAATTGAAGACTTCCTCGCAATTATGTCTCATCTTTGGTATGGATTTCGTATTCCAGCATTTACCACTGGATACAGTCTTTAATATAGGTCTGGTCACTCGGGGACATTGAGGAAAGCCATTAATTTGGTAGTGATCGCTGGAGAATATAAGAGAAAAACCCTTTATACATTAGCTACTGCCGTCACAAAAAGATGTAGTGTAAGGGGTACACAAATGCGTTGAATTGCCCAATTTTGTTACAGAACTGAAGTAAACCAAGTCATGTTTTTTTTTTAATTCGAGAGAACGTGTGCTAAATATTGACCTATGAAATTGTGAACAATCTCTATAGGCATTTACAAATGTAGAGAGTCTATGTTTTGGACTATACAACTATGGCAAAATCTATAGATTACACCATAGTGGACAAACTGTATGGGCTATACATCTGTGGGCACAAGTTTATTGACTATACATCTGTAGGCAAAGTTCATGACTATACATCTGTAGGCAAAGTTCACGACTATACATCTGTCGGCAAAGTTCATGACTATACATCTGTAGGCAAAGTTCACGACTATACATCTGTAGGCAAAGTTCATGACTATACATCTGTAGGCAAAGTTCATGACTATACATCTGTAGACAAAGTTCATGACTATATATCTGTGGGCAAAGTTTATAACTATACATCTGTAGGCAAAGTTCATGACTATACATCTGTAGGCAAAGTTCATGTCTATACATCTGTGGGCAAAGTTCATAACTATACATCTGTAGGCAAAGTTCATGACTATAAATCTGTAGGTAAAGTTCATTACTATGCATAGGTGGGCAAAGTTTATTGACTATACATCTGTGGGCAAAGTTCATGACTATACATCTGTGGGCAAAGTTCATGACTATACATCTGTGGGCAAAGTTCATAACTATACATCTGTAGGCAAAGTTCATGACTATACATCTGTGGGCAAAGTTCATAACTATACATCTGTAGGCAAAGTTCATGACTATACATCTGTGGGCAAAGTTCATGACTATACATCTGTTGGCAAAATTCATGACTATACATCTGTAGACAAAGTTCATGACTATACATCTATTGGCAAAATTCATGACTATACATCTGTGGGCAAAGTTCATGACTATACATCTGTGGGCAAAGTTCATGACTATACATCTGTAGACAAAGTTCATGACTATACATCTGTAGACAAAGTTCATGACTATACATCTGTGGGCAAAATTCATGACTATACATCTGTAGACAAAGTTCATGACTATACATCTGTAGGCAAAATTCATAACTATACATCTGTAGGCAAAGTTCATGACTATACATCTGTAGGCAAAATTCATGACTATACATCTGTAGACAAAGTTCATGACTATACATCTGTAGACAAAGTTCATGACTATACATCTGTAGGCAAAGTTCATGACTATACATCTGTAGACAAAGTTCATGACTATACATCTGTAGGCAAAGTTCATGACTATACATCTGTAGACAAAGTTCATGACTATACATCTGTAGACAAAGTTCATGACTATACATCTGTAGACAAAGTTCATGACTATACATCTGTAGACAAAGTTCATGACTATACATCTGTAGGCAAAGTTCATGACTATACATCTGTAGGCAAAATTCATGACTATACATCTGTAGGCAAAATTCATGACTATACATCTGTAGGCAAAGTTCATGACTATACATCTGTAGACAAAGTTCATGACTATACATCTGTAGACAAAGTTCATGACTATAATCTGTTTGCAAAGTTTATTGACTATACATATGTGGGTAAAGTTGATGGACTATACATCTGTGGGTAAAGTTCATTGACTATACATATGTGGGTAAAGTTTATTGACTATACATATGTGGGTAAAGTTTATTGACTATACATTTGTGAGTAAAGTTTATTGACTATACATATGTGGGTAAAGTTTTTTTGACAATACCTATGTGGGTAAAGTTTTTTTGACAATACCTATGTGGGTAAAGTTTATTTAATATACATCTGTAGACAAAGTTCATGACTATACATCTGTAGGCAAAGTTCATGACTATACATCTGTAGACAAAGTTCATGACTATACATCTGTAGACAAAGTTCATGACTATACATCTGTAGACAAAGTTCATGACTATACATCTGTAGACAAAGTTCATGACTATACATCTGTAGACAAAGTTCATGACTATACATCTGTAGACAAAGTTCATGACTATACATCTGTAGACAAAGTTCATGACTATACATCTGTAGGCAAAGTTCATGACTATACATCTGTAGGCAAAATTCATGACTATACATCTGTAGGCAAAATTAATGACTATACATCTGTAGGCAAAGTTCATGACTATACATCTGTAGACAAAGTTCATGACTATACATCTGTAGACAAAGTTCATGACTATACATCTATTTGCAAAGTTTATTGACTATACATCTGTGGGCAAAGTTTATTGACTATACATCTGTGGGTAAAGTTTATTGACTATACATCTGTGGGTAAAGTTTATTGACTATACATTTGTGAGTAAAGTTTATTGACTATACATATGTGGGTAAAGTTTTTTTGACAATACCTATGTGGGTAAAGTTTTTTTGACAATACCTATGTGGGTAAAGTTTATTTAATATACATATGTGGGTAAAGTTTATTGACTATACATATGTGGGTAAAGTTTATTGAATATACATATGTGGGTAAAGTTTATTGACTATACATATGTGGGTAAAGTTTATGGACTATACATCTGTGGGTAAAGTTCATTGACTATACATATGTGGGTAAAGTTTATTGACTATACATATGTGGGTAAAATTTATTGAATATACATATGTGGGTAAAGTTTATTGACTATACATTTGTGGGTAAAGTTTATGGACTATACATCTGTGGGTAAAGTTCATTGACTATACATATGTGGGTAAAATTTATTGAATATACATATGTGGGTAAAGTTTATTGACTATACATATGTGGGTAAAGTTTATGGACTATACATATGTGGGTAAAGTTCATTGACTATACATATGTGGGTAAAGTTTATTGACTATACATTTGTGGGTAAAGTTTATTGACTATACATATGTGGGTAAAGTATATGGACTATACATATGTGGGTAAAGTTTATTGACTATAAATCTGTGGGTAAAGTTTATTGACTATACATCTGTGGGCAAAGTTTATTGACTATACATCTGTGGGCAAAGCGTATTGACTACACATCTGTGGACAAAGTTTATGGACTATATATATGTGGGTAAAGTTTATGTCTGTACAACCGTGGGCAAAGTCTGTGGATACATGTTGTTGAGGACAAAGTTTAGTTGCAACAGAAATATTGTTTAATAACTGAAATAAGAATTGCAATATTTTAATATAATGTTGTTCGATAACTGAAATAAGAATGATTGTGTAATATAAATATATATATACATTTTTTTTTTAATCGCAACTGAAATCTGAATGGAAATGTTGCAATACGAATGTTTTTTCAGCTACTGAAAGAGAAGCGGCAATGTTGCGATACAAATGTTTGACAACAGGAATAAGATCATTGAACATGGAATGCAAACTGCAGTGCTCCGGCCACACTATTTGCTATCGCTGAAACTATGAAACGTTGCAAGCTTAAACACACAGAATCAAACATGTTTTTTTTTAATCAAAAAAGGAAATCGGCTAAAGGGAAGAAATATACAGAAACGAATGAGAGGAATTTTCCAATAGGCGAAGAAACCATAAAGGGACACAAGCAGTCCAAATAAACATGGTTTATGTGTGTGTGTGTCAGGGGAAAATGGGGTACAGCATTAACGATGGGCTTAGAAGGAAGATGTGGCAACACAGAATCCTGGCATCCGTGCCATGGAAAGGGGGATTACTTAAGAAAGTTTTGGCACGCTCTTATTGGCGTCTTTATTTACCTATTGCAATAATCTGATATTATGGACCCTGATTAGAATGTTTACTTCCTGCTTGCATTTCTTAGACAAGAAACTAATTCAATACGTTGTATAGTCTGTTGCTCGAGATGCTCTTATCTGGATAAGAGTTAATTTAGTACATTTAATGTACATTTATGTACATTAGTACATTTTTGAGCGGCTAATAAATACTCAGTTCAACAGATGAACGCGATTGTTTCATAAATAATAAGATGACAATAATGTTATCGATTGTAATAAAAAGACATAAGTGGGTTTAACACACATTTAAAGAAGATCTGAAGATATTCACAATTCTAAACTTTACAAATAAAGCTCTATAGTATTTTAGATTTGAGGTTTCTAACATCGTAGGAGACAAATATCCTAAGTTCTTGTAAACCAACATTCTGATATTTTTCAAGTTAAAATACTTCTAATATTTTGCAAGCTTAACATTCTAGCACTTCTTTCTCAAAATTCTAAAAACAATATATGGGAAAGAGCAAAACAAGGACCAATCCAGAAACAGACAATGAATATAAAAGGAGATGGATTGGGCACACGCAAAGAAATCTGATGTCTGCATAGTAACACAAGCACTGTTATGGCACATACAAGAAAAGAGAAAGCAAAGAGAAAACCAGGAAGGCCTAAGAATATATGGAGAAGAGAAGATACACCTATCTTGAAGAGCATTGTAATGGAGAGAAATAAGGAAAATATCCATGAATGGGGTTGGATGGATAGATGCTCTCCGTGTTCCTCGCCACAGCAAAGGGGTCTGAACGGTTTTGGATAATTGATTGTTTCCAACATTCTAAAATTTTTCAAAATCGAACATTCTCACATGATGTATGTTCGAATTTTAACATCATACAATTACAACATTCTAATGGTATACAGATATAGCATTCCAGCATCTTTAATTTTCAAGATTCAACATTATGCAATCATTCCACATTTTAATCTCATAGAGGTCCATCATTCTAATATCTTATATCGAATCAGTCTTTCGTGTTCCTAAAATCTAATTATCAAGATTCTAAAGTTTACAAAATCCAAGCCCTGAGAAATTCTACTTCATTCGGTTTTTTTTTTCTCTCTCTTTATTTCTCACATGCTCGTTATTCAAGTATTACATTCTTAATCCTCAATGACTCAATAACAATAACGACACTCAAAGGCATATGAGAAAGGGAAGAAGAAGCAATAAACAAACAACAAGCTGTAAGACTTATCAAACTCTAATTTGCGCATTCAATCGTCACACTATAGCATTGAAATCCTTAAATGAGCGATGGTCGTAAATTCAGACAATAAACATGCACAATTGCCTTCAATCGGGGACGAGTCAGAAAGGTGGAGTGACTTGTTCGCTTTACTTAAGTGGTTGTTCGTTTCTAATACAACACAGCTCAGTTGACAAAACTATAGACGAAATATAAATATATATATCATTGAGTTTGGGAAGGCATTAACAGCGAGGGATAACACACTTGGACACTTCCAGATGTGCTGCCGTTGTAAAGGCAAAGGTATCCCACAGTATTACCGCCATTACGTCTACTTCTCTTGGGCACATTTTGTTGTATCATTACTACGAAAAAAACCACACATTTTCATACTTAGACGCTAAATCTGACTACCTTCAACTTAAGACATTCGTACCGTTTTCTCAATTTTAAAATGTATATTCTCATTAGTACTAAATTTAAAAATTAATATTGCATAATACATAAGGAATTAATATTTGTTTTCCCTAAACGTAAATTGAAGTTTTAAAACAACTAAAAATTAAATGAGAACTACTAAACACAATTCAAACAAAACAAATAAGATTTTTGGGGCATGTTACCGACCACATTACCCCAAATTCATGTGCCGAAGGTCTGTAAAATTTATGGTCACTAACACCATATTCCCTATACGCCACTTGGCGTGACGGGGCTCTTTACTTTATTTACTTTTATACCATTTAGTGGGGTATTTGTACTGCATTTATCAAATGGAAATTTAAAATGAGCCTTGCGTTTTTACATTGTGGCCTAAAACTTTCTATACTGGGTTGGTGTGGTTGGAAAAAAAACAACAACCTAAAACTAATATTGTAGTACAGGAATAACGTATTAATATTTACACAAGCAGTCTTAACATTTGAAGACAGTAGGAGATCGATTTGTTGCTCTGACGTAAAGTTCTTGGCTGAGACACGGAAGATCAGTTATAATCTCCATATGTGTCAAGATTATGCATCGTCCATGCATTATTAGACTGTACTGTTTCCATGCATAGAAAACCCACATTTAAATAGGTGCTAAACTTTTGTGATAAGGTTGGGTGGTCTGTAACTCTACTGACCATACCACATTAAAAATGTGCCATTATAGTTGTAAGATAAGGGCACTAACTCTTTATTCCTCAAACACTTTAAGGTTTGTAGAGAACCTGTTGTTTATTTTAATATAAGCTCGAAAAGGTTAAAAACAGTCACGGATGATTTTTGTTTAAAGAAAGATTAAACAGTGGCCATGCACGTTAACATTTCATGCTCTTCGTACACCGACAGTTCCAAGTATGAACATATTTTACAAGCCTCATATAAGGAAAGATTAAACGATGCTCAAAAACGGAAAGATTATACTATCTATTTCATGGTAAGATTACACGATACTTAAATAGAAAGATTATACGATGACTATTCAAAGAAAGATTAAACGATACCCACGTGGAAAGGTTTTACAATGTCTATTCACGGAAAGATTAAACGATACTCAACCATGGAAAGATTATGCGATATTTATTCGCGGAAAGATTAAACGATACTACACATGGAAACATTATACGATGTCTATTCGCGGAAAGATTAAACGATGTCTATTCACGGAAAGATTAAACGATACTACACATGGAAACATTATACGATGTACTCAGATAGAAAGGTTAAACAATATCCATACATGGACAGATGGAACAGCTTTTATGCAATAAATGATTATCAACGCCAATAAAGGATTATCTCCGTGCACGTAATATATAGCAGTCTCCATACATGAGAAGATTCAATAACATCAACGTATATAGGAAAATTAAACAAAATCTCTATGCAAGAGGAAATTTAACATTCTCCATGCTAAGTAGACGTTAACATTGCCTAAATGAAATACGGGAATTTAACACTTTATTTACAAAACATTGTCTGCATGATTCAATTCTTTTTTATTGTGCGCTCAATATGTTTACAATTTTCTATCTTGTTTAGGACGGATGCAATCATATGTTTACAGAGAAATGTTGCTAATGTCTTGTAAATAAAGCTGTGTATTTCACTACACTTAAACATTCTAGAGTTGAAATGCCAGATATATACGTATCGTAAAGACTTTAAGAATATATCGATTTATTTTAGTAATTTATGAAAAGGATCATTTGTTTGGACAATATCGAGAGAGAATATCGCATTTTTAAACGTTTTCATTTGTAATATTCCATGTTTGTTTTCCTGTTGAATGCAGGCATCTTTGAAATAAATTGTCCTAAACACCACAAGCGACTGCACCTAATATGTAGTTATTATTCTTCAGCCCCATTAAATAGTAAAGAGCCTCGATACGCCAAGTGGCGTATAGGGAATATAGTGTTAGTGCCCATATGGTGCTAGTGCCCATATGGTGTTAGTGCCTATATGGTGTTAGTGCCCATATGGTGCTAGTGCCCATATGGTGCTAGTGCCCATATGGTGTTAGTGCCCATATAGTGTTAGTGCCTATATGGTGTTAGTAACCCTCGGCACATGATTTCTGGGGTAATATGGTCGGTACTGCGATCGTGCCACTTTACTTTCCCATAAAAAAATCCGGTACCAATTTAAGGCTGTGTAAACCGGACGCCGTCGATCAGGATCGAACCTTACCACTTGTCCTGTGTAGTCCAGTTCACTAACCACTGAGCTATCGCGCCTCCCTCTGTACCCCTATACAATGGGATAAAAGTTATTGCGGCAGACATCACCCAGTCTGGGTGTTCGGGGATAACAAGGCACGTACAAGTCAATACTAGAGACAAGGAGGCACAATGCATAATTGATGTGTCTGACTGAAACACCTTACAGATGTTTTTGTTTACTTCAGTCGAAAGTTCATCGTCAATGTACACAGGACAACTGAGATCACCTCAACACATTCTCCAGTTTGAAGCATGTAACCCCCCACCCTCACACGCTAGAGAAAGTACAGAAAATGGCTTCTGCTCAGATGCACGCACTCCGTAACACCAGCAAACACCCTGACCCCTAGCTACTTAATTGCCTTTTACGACATGCATGGTTGATGACGGTGATTCTATTCTTTCACCTCCCTCGATACAGCCATTGCTAGGGAACCAGTAGCCATACGGACGACATTGTATAAAGGGTGAGCATATGAAAATTCTAACCTTGTACACTAATGGTATGTGTCTTGGGTCCAGCCTCAGAAGAGTTGGTTGTAAACAGCAGTTAATAATGAGAATTTTCTTGAATTTGGTATCTGAGGTGGAGTCCAGTCATTAAATCATGTTCTACATTGAAATGGCACATCTTTTCTAGCCATATCCATTGGTCGGCAGTAGATTCACAGAAACGTCAGGTATAAACAAGGCGAGGGGATGAGTCTATATGCCAGAGGATCAATAACCAACCAACAGAAAAACACCACAACGTCAGGCTTCCATGTCACCTTGCCGTCCTATGGACAACAACGCAAACAGTACAGCGGCTGAGAACTAGAAAGTAGTTATTCTCACTTTACACTTTTGTTTTTGACTTCATTCATTGCAATAATTGTGTGCCATTATAACCTGCGCAGAACATAATGAATGTAAACAGTTCCCGTCTCCAGTGATGTATATCATTTATACTGTTGGCGTCTATTTTTTAAACCACGATTTTATATTATCAAGCACAGTACATAGTTTACGTCATGCCATGATTTTTTGTATTATTCTGTTCATGGCATTTATCACCGCTGTTATTATTTTGAACTCTCAGTCCATGTTTTAAACAGTTCACAATAGATAGTTTGGAAATAAGTGAACAGAATATATAGAAACATCAAACTTTCTCAAAATTATGTGAAATCCAGCTCTTGATAGAGATAGGGCGATGAGGTCACTGATGGAATGAACACGCCTGTTTTGATGCCAGCAGTAATATAAATGCTGATTATGGCTTTTAGATGATGATTCATCGACTAACTAGATAGTAATTCATCGTTTGAGGCTATGTAGACAACCGTGGTACAAGGAAGAGAGACACAACTGAGGGAATGAATAAAACCTCCTTTTAACCAACAAGCTATTGCAATTATCTGCAAACATTTTCATTGCAATCTGTAAAGTTGAAACATCGACTACGTTAGGAAAAAATAGAACTCTATCACGTCCAGTGACGTAAGCAATTAATTTAAACATTATATTTTTTAGTTATGTGGTCAGTATTACGCCTATGTCGTCTTTAATTCAAAAGAAAATATCAATAACTATTGAACACTGAATGAACCTGGGAGCCATCTATTGGGATCGAATCTGACCCCATTATCCTCACTAGACCTGTTCACTAACCACCAAAGCTCACCCATTTATTGCTGTCCTCACATCCAGCTACATTACTTATTCCACTGTCATCCACTAGAGTCCACGGGTTTACCTCTCTTTCCTTCATAAATTGCACAATGAACTCAATTGAAGTTCTTATTATTTATCCATCTCTACTGTGTGCGTAATCTATAGCTTCATTGTTTGTCTATTATCATTATGTGCATCTCCTCACGGTTGCATCTCTTTACCGTAAGTCTGCATTTTGTCAAAAACGCATTCAACATCCAAGAAGAAACGTTCGCATCTTTCATACATGTCAACATATAAGATGAATTGCTTGCAACTTTCATATGTGTCTTTGATTTCAACTAAACACTCAGTCACTAAATTACTATAATTAATGCATTAATGAACTTATGCTCAGTAATCTGTGGTTCCTTAACAAACTTAGATACGGCTGAAAATATAGTATATATTTCATATGAATCACCAGCAAATATAACCTGCATAGAAGCAAACGTAGAATGAATCATCATCATGGACTGGTTGACCTTCCTCAATTCTCAGTCCACAGTTTATTGTATCAGTACAGTTGATGACTGTGTAACGTGCCGCGACACCAAGCTTACTTTATCAGTATCATTTTCCTTGACATCCGCGATCTCTTTCCCTGTATTTTGCCAGTTGTAACCAACTATTCTAACTACTCTTCTCATGATGTGCCCAAACATGTGAAATTATTTCTCTCTGTTGTTGTTCTCTTTTTTTTTTCTTGCCATTTATGTTAGTCTCTGAGAATTTCTCTTTGACCTTAATATTTGTCCAGGGGAAGTAACTTGTTACCGCATGTATAAAACTTAAGAGAACAGGCAATAAAAAGACTTGAGTAAAGTATGACGACTGATCTCTTATATTTCATTGGGTGGGAGGAGAGTAAGACGGAAAGACCGGCAGAAATGATCAAGAAGTTCAAGCTAAACAAACATTTTAGGATGACACATGAACTAGTAACGTGCAGAGGTACCGAGTTGAAAACTGATTAGAAAAACTGATGAGCCAATAGTAGGATGCATGTAGCGACTGACAAGGTATATATATATATATATACATAAGGGGCAACCAACGGCCCCAGGCTGTGCATCATGGCAGGCAGGCAGGCATCAGAAATGGACAGACAGACATACAGAAACTTGACAAAAGCAGAAAAACAGGCACCGGTGTAGACGTGCAGACAGAAAGAGACAGACTGAAGTAGAATTACAGGCAGAACGATGAGTGCAGACATAAAGAGACAGACAGAAGTAGAATTACAGGCAGATCGATGAGTACAGACGGAAAGAGACAGACAGAAGTAGAATTACAGGCAGATCGATAAGTACAGACAGAAGTAGAATTACAGGCAGATCGATGAGTAAAGACATAAAGAGACAGACAGAAGTAGAATTACAGGCAGATAGATGAGAGCAGACATAAAGAGACAGACAGAAGTAGAATTACAGGCAGATCGATAAGTACAGACATAAAGAGACAGACAGAAGTAGAATTACAGGCAGATCGATGAGTACAGACATAAAGAGACAGACAGAAGTAGAATTACAGGCAGATCGATAAGTACAGACATAAAGAGACAGACAGAAGTAGAATTACAGGCAGATCGATGAGTACAGACATAAAGAGACAGACAGAAGTAGAATTACAGGCAGATCGATGAGTACAGACGGAAAGAGATAGACAGAGGTAGAATTACAGGCAGATCGATGAGTATAGACAGAAGTAGAATTACAGGCAGATCGATGAGTACAGACATAAAGAGACAGACAGAAGTAGAATTACAGGCAGATCGATGAGTGTGAGAAACAGACAAACAGAAACAGACAAAGAGAAAGAAATAGAAACGGAAACAGAGAGAAATTGACAAATATAAAACTAGAGAAAAATAGACAAACTGAAATACAGAGAGAGAAATAGGCAAACAGAAAAGACAGAGAAGCATCAGATAGATATGCAGCCAGTCATAAAAATAAAATATATAGGAAGACAGTCAGAGTGACAGACAGGCAGACAAATAGTCAGAGGGACCAACGGTCTGGCAAAGAGATAGGTAGGCAGTTAGGTAGGTAGGTACAACATATTTGGTAATTCCTTGATACAAGGAAAACCCATAAAGATATTTCTCGGAATTCCCATTGAGACAAATATTGTTTTTGGAGGAAATATTTCGTCTGCCTGGCATTGCCATCGATTGGATCGTTTCAACTTTGAGAACAACCCGCTTCTATCAGGCCACTGTCAGTCTCCGAGGATGGAATATTCCCTGTGCTTCTCTACTCTAAATCGACAATTTCAACAGCCTTCTAAAAAATGTAGGCTCCATCTACATTCTCTTTCCGTAGTCCCTTATAAACGTAATCATGTTCTGTATAGTTGCTTCCTGCAGAGATGCTTCTTGTATAGACGCTTACAGAATAGCCCCTTTTTGTTTATGTCATTTCCGATTATATTCTTTTTTTGCATTTGCTTTATAAAGCGTCTTCTGAGATGGGTTTATGATATGTTCTGGCGCATTGACTACGCAGTTCAATTACACAGTAGGTTTATGCAATGGATTTATAGAACGGATTTCTTGTTTAAGTGGTTTGCTCCGTTAGATAATGATGTAATTAAATGGTTGTGTTAGTTGGGTTTTTCGTCGTGTATGAATTGCTTATATCTAATGATTTTCTGCATTAGATGTCTGTATTCGATTTCTGTAGATAATACTCGTCACTGATGCTTGCACTCACTCTCTGTAGATACTTTCACTTACTGCTACCTGTAATCACATTCTGCGCATATTCCTGTCTGTATTCTAAGCTGAGGTGGTAGAGTGATTAGCGCACGGTTTACTGATCTCGAGGATCCGGGTTCTAATTTTCTTAGTTTGTTTCCAGTCGACAAATTCGTTCATATAATCACCGGAGCAGGATATCATATATTTTTTTTTTCAGAAAAAAATAATGAATGGCGATCTGGTGTGATGCTGACATCATTAGCCTTAAATATGCCAATGTTTTTTTTAAAAATAATGATCGCTAACACCATCTTCCCAAACGAAAAGAATCCGAAAGCATGATGGGGAACATGAACTTGACCAGATGTGATCACCTTCTGTTAACGGCAAACATTCGACGCTGAAGGTGAACAAGGAAGGAAAGAATATAACCTTCTATGTTTTGTGGTGATTTTCTTCAATGGCTTCATGCACTTGCTTGCTCTAATGATTTTCTTCAATGGCTTCATGCACTTGCTTGCTCTAATGATTTTCTTCAATGGCTTCATGCACTTGCTTGCTCTAATGATTTTCTTCAATGGCTTCATGCACTTGCTTGCTCTAATGATTTTCTTCAATGGCTTCATGCACTTGCTTGCTCTAATGATTTTCTTCAATGGCTTCATGCACTTGCTTGCTCTAATGATTTTCTTCAATGGCTTCATGCACTTGCTTGCTCTAATGATTTTCTTCAATGGCTTCATGCACTTGCTTGCTCTAATGATTTTCTTCAATGGCTTCATGCACTTGCTTGCTCTAATGATTTTCTTCAATGGCTTCATGCACTTGCTTGCTCTAATGATTTTCTTCAATGGCTTCATGCACTTGCTTGCTCTAATGATTTTCTTCAATGGCTTCATGCACTTGCTTGCTCTAATGATTTTCTTCAATGGCTTCATGCACTTGCTTGCTCTAATGATTTTCTTCAATGGCTTCATGCACTTGCTTGCTCTAATGATTTTCTTCTTTGTATTTCTGAGATGACTCCCTGCCTGTATTTGTTTGTGAATCCGTTAACTATTTTATTGTTTTCATCAGTTGTTTCATTTTAATTTTGTTGCTTTATCGATAACTGCTTTATGTAACGTTGTGTGTAGCTTATAATTATTTTTATTACACCATTAAGGAGCCCCTTTGTATAGATTTGATTCCCCATTGTGACTCGTTGCTGACCCTTCTTTTTGTAGCGTTGTCTCCAGAATAGATAACTGTTTGTTGTGCATTTCTGTATTAAATAAATGAATGGTCCATCGTGTAACACACTCAGCTCCTGCTTGGAAAAGGTTCCGAACCTGTTCTTTGGCATGAATAGATGGCACATCTACCGACTCCAAGCCTTAACGTACTTCCTATGAGCATACAATAAAGATACGTGGAGTGAGATCATAGCAATAGAGAGTTTATATGCAGGCCATATATTAGTCTGTGGTAATGAGGTAGATACACAAGGCCCAAGCTGGCAGCAGTAGTGGCGTGTAACATATACTTCTACGAGGTATGGCGATAGCTTTACTAAACGTCTGAACTATTTTAACGATTTTATTTGAGAAAATTCAGCTTTGCAAATGGTTAGGATGCAATCATTAGTGCCACACACACGAAGAATGTAAGGTCAAGCTAGCAAAACTGTAACTTGCTAGGAAAAGGTAGGTTTGTGCACTGTCAGCGAACTAGTGAACACTCTCAGTAAGCACAAATCACCCACTGAAGGCGAATAAGTACCTATGGGTTCGACCAAAATGTTGTGATGCCAACTCTAACAACAGGGAAACACAATGATGCATATAACGGTCGTGAATTGTTTGTTAAATATTAAAATATAGAGAAATATCGCTCCATGTACATACAGTAATAACCATTTATAAAATTATGTGGGAAGAAACATAACATATATAACTGAATTCAAACTAAGTGAAGTGCAAATGGGATTCAGTGAAAAAAAAAATAAAACTCGAGTTACACAGATAACATCTTGGCTTCAAGACAGTTCACGAAGAAATCAATTGAGCAACATCAAAAACTCCATTAGCATTCGTGGTCCAAGAAAAAGCATTTAACAGAGAACACAGACTGTGACTATAACTGATATTAAAATACTGCAAATGCAAAACGTTTTCAACAGTGAGTCTAAAAGCATTGTGAAGAACATACAACGCAAAATGTTACTGCTATTTATGTGTTTTTTAATAACATATATAGACGACATGTACAACATAATTAAAACAAATGAAAATATAACTTCAAATAGTTACTTTATGTCACTGACCAAGCATCTACTGAAGGGAGGTCAAAAAGTAATGCACACCAATTTTTTTCTCGGAAACTATTCGGGCAAAATGTGTGAAATTTTCACAGATTGTAGCTGAACATCCCCTTTACACCACCTATTTTTCAACATAATCTCCGTCCAAGCGTATTGCCTTACGCCAACGCGAAACTAGGTCATGAATGCCTCGTTTGTACCAAGTTTTGTCCTGCTCGCGTAGCCATTTTTTAACTGCACGGATCACATCCTCATCATTGTCAAAGTGTGTCCCACGCAGGAATTTTTTGAGTGGTCCAAACAGATGGAAATCTGAGGGAGCCAGATCAGGGCTGTAAGGAGGATGGGGCAGTACAGTCCAACCAAATTTGTTGATTGCTTCCCGTGTTACCAGACTTGTGTGAGGGCGTGCATTGTCATGTTGAAGCAACAAATCTGCAGATGGCTTATTAGGCCGAACTCTGTGGAACCGATTTTTGAGTTTTGTCAGTGTATTGATGTAAGCTGTCGAGTTGATTGTCTCACCTTTTGTCATTACATCAACAAGAATCACACCATCAATGTCCCAGAAGACAGTGATCATCACCTTTCCGGCTGATGGAGATGTTTTGAATTTTTTTCTTTTTGGTGACTGCGGATGATGCCATTCCATTGACTGCATTTTTGTTTCAGGCTCATAATAATGTGCCCACGTTTCGTCACCGGTAACAATTTTTGACAAAAACATTTCTCCTTCAACACCGAAACGCTCCAACAATTCAGAACAGAATGTTTTCCTTTTAACTCTGTGATCATGTGTTAGACACCGAGGAACCCATCGAGCGCAAATCTTTGAATATACGAGAGTTTTAAAAATTTCGATTGCACTTCCCTTGCTGACTGTAAGCTGCAATGCCAATTGCTGACTAGTGATACGCCTATCCTTACGAATAATGGCATCAGCCCGGTTTAACATGTCTGTGCTGGTAGCCGAGGCAACACGTCCAGAACGCGGTAAATCATGCAGCTCCACTCGTACACTTTCTGCAGCTTTAATTCTCTGAACCCAGCGACTAACTGTGCTCCTATCGACTGCAGAACATGTGTACACTGCACACAGTCGTTTATGAATGTTTGCCACAGTTTCTTTTTCCGCAACCAGAAATTCTATGACAATTCGCTGTTTGTAACGGACATTGTTGACAAGCTCCATTTTAACGGTTCTTAGTTTGCCTAATATTTATCAGAATGCTGTGCAATTCGGTGCACATAATTGCAACATGTCATATTCTAAGTGTGCAAAATTTTATATTCCTATCTTTATTATTAGCCGAGAAAAAAATTGGTGTGCATTACTTTTTGACCTCCCTACGTACAATGACAACAGGTGGCTAACTAAAAAGACATGTTATGTATTGTATAATTATACAAAAAAGCAGAAGTGCTAATCTTTATTAACAAACGACACAAAAACGATGCAAGCTATTTTGATACTTAGAGTATAAAAAGACATACAATGGATACAGTCTTAACAGAGTACGACAGGTATGTTGTTGAGCACAGATAACGTAAAAAAGATATATAGGAGTATATACAGGAACAACAGTTATTTTAGAGCACTGAGAACGACAATAATGGTATATAGTACAGAGAACAGATGTTGTGGAGCACAAAAGACAACACGAGCTATTACAGAGCACCGAAGAATGACACTATAAATTGTATCTTCTTCCTCTTATTTCATTCCTCATTTGCCTTTCAGTGTCGATATGAGGTCTTCTGTTCGCCACTATTTGCTGTTATGTTCCCAGTGTTTCTAATATTCAGTCAATCCATCTTTTTCGTCGCCGACCCTTCAGTCTGGTGTCCTAGCAACGTTTATTAAAGGCTCGTTGTGTTGTGTATTTCTGTCGTATCACGTGGGCAAACTATTTTATTTGTTCTATCTTTATGTATTCTACGACGGGAATTATTCCTAGCTTTTTTTCAGTTTTTCAATTGTGATCTTATCTCTCAGGCTGTTTCCTACCATGCTTCCAACACATTTGATTTCGGCAGTGGTAATTTTTCTTATTGTTCTTGGGTCTAGAGTCCAGGTTTGACATTAATAGTACACCGTTGGGATAAAGATTGTGCTGTAGAGTGCCTATTTTGTCTCTAGAGTTATTTCCTTCATGGACAGCACCGGTGATAATTGTGCGATCATTTGACAAGCTTTGTTACATATTGTGTCTATTTCTGCTGCTTTTGTATTGTTGTTTGTCACTAGCCCTCCTAGATATTTAAATTCCTCCACATTTGTTTAATTAGCTGCCATCTATTTTTATGTTGATATTATGTTTTTTTTCTTTGCTAAAGTTCATGATTTCTTTCTTCATAGTCTTGATTTTCTTGCAGTGGGTGCATGTGTTGTTAAATCTAATTAAGTGTTCTTGTAGTTGTAGGTTTGTTATTTGTCCATGTAGTAGTGCCTGATCGTCTGCAAATACAATATCGTTAATCTCATCTGTCTCCAATGCATTGGCTAACTTACATATGTAGTCAACGTAGGTAATGTACAATAGTGGTGATAATACGTTGCCCTGTCTTATTCCTGATCTAACTTCCAAGTGGTCTGTGTAACTTGCTGCTATTGATGTCCATAGGATAGTTAAATGTCGCCTTATTTTGTATGTTGTTAGTATTTCTGATAGTTGTTGTCTGCTCACTTGATCGAATGTTTCTTCGTTGTCATATTTTCTGCTAGCTTTTAGGTAGATAACGAATGGCAAACAAAGCTGTTGGGCGGATGACAACCGCATTACAGGAAATAAATAAGTAGCACTATAGTAAGGGGTCGTAATGTAAAATACATTTTTCAAACCAATACATTGCTACCAATGTCAGATGTGGACACTTTCATTCAGAGGGGAAACAATCATTACAAGCAAAATGAGATATTTGAAAAGAATACTCAGTGTGACAAGAAGCCATAGTTATCAATCACGAAATAAGCAACACAAAGTAAGTGCTGGATTGTGCGAAGAAACAGTAAATATTTGTTGGACACGTAGCAGGTTTACCCCCAGACAGTTTTGCCAATAGTGTATTAACACCCAGAGTAAATGGGAATTATGAGGAAAGTTAGACCGAGAGGTTGAATGATGAAGTATAAGATATAACAATGATGACTAGACATGAATCAAATCTCTGAGCATTGCCCCGTATAATTTATTTCCCTCTCTGTTACTTGGGATAAGAGGAAAGTAAAAGTTAGGGCCTGAAGACTCAGTTTTTCCTGCACTTTCATTAACTGTTCATTTTTGTCTGAGTTTGCGTCACACGCCAGGCAAACCTATAGGTGGTTAGTCATTTTCAACCAATGACAAAATGGGTGCCCACTAACTTTTAGTATCATCATCATCAAGTACTAGGCCTAGTGGCGTAGGTGATCATGTCTCTCCACAATTTTCGATCTCGGCAGCTATTTATCATTTCTATTGTTGACCTTCTGCCAAGCAATTCTCTTAAGTTGTCTGGTATCTTTTCTCTTTAATTCCCTCTATCTCTTCGTTCCTCAATTTTTCCATTTGTTAGAATATATTAAAGTTGTTCTCTTCTCATTACACGGCCAAAAAATGATGATTGTCTCTTCCTAACATTGGAAATTAGCTCTCATTTTGCTTTGACCTCTCTCAGAACCTCTTCATTATTCTTCTTAGCTGTCCATGGTATTCTCAACATTCTTCTGTAAAACCACATTTCTACAGACACCAGTGATTTTCTTGTCTGTTGTCCTATTGTCCATGACTCGCATCCATATGTTATGACTGGCTCTACGTAACATTTAAGAACTCTTTTTCTTGTTTCTATTGTCAAAAATGGATTGCATAGTATTTTCCTCATTTTTTGGAAAGCTGCTTTTGCCTGAGCCATTTTGCATCTCACCTCTTTTGTACATCTTCCGTCTGAGGTTAACACAGTTCCCAAATATTTAAATTCATTTACCTGTTTTAATATTGTTCCACTTGTCTTTATTTTGCACTGAGGTGATGTCTTTTTCTTTGGAGAAAAAGACATCACCCAGGGAGACACTGAGAAGAACATTGATGAGAGAGGCAAGAGCAGCAGGAATCGGCTCCCTCAATGAGATAGAACTGCTTGCACAGAACAGAGACAGATGGCGAGATTTAATAAAATATCTTTAAAAGAAAACTGCTAGAACAAAAATTCATATAGGAGAAGGTGTATCTTGGTCTACGCCCTATGGGCCGGTTACGGCTCGAAAGGTCAATAGATAGATAGATAGATAGATAGATGTCTTTTTCTTTGTTGTTACCATTACCTCTGTCTTTTTCTTTGTTGTTACCATTACCTCTGTCTTTTTCTTTGTTGTTACCATTACCTCTGTCTTTTTCTTTGTGGTTACCATTACCTCTGTCTTTTTCTTTGCTGTTACCATTACCTCTGTCTTTTTGCTATTAAGGCTGAGTCCTTTATTTTCGCTTTCTTTCACTATAATGTCTAACATTTCTTGTAACTCATTTTCACTCTTAGCGATTAATACTGTATCATCAGCATACCTTAGATTATTTATATTATGACCTCCAATTGTTATTCTTATAGTATACCTGTATTTAAAGCTATTTGATTGCATTTGTCTGTATGTGTCTGTCAGTTAATCTTCTTCCTTGCTTCTTTATTATCAGAATATTAGCTGATCAAGCCGGATCAGACAACATCTGATCAAGCCGGATCAGACAACATCTGATTCCCGTTATTTGTTACTCATTTGGCACTTCTTTAAGATGGATCAAACCAATGACTGCAACTGTTGATTTAGTTCATGCTTAAATAGTCCACTAAAACGTCTGCGGCTGGCACAAAACGATTTGTATATTCTTTCCTTCAGATACGCCCGCCATTTTTCGATAACTTCATGACTTAATTTCCTGCCATTCACTGAAGAAAATTCCATAAGGTTTGCTGTTGCTTGAGAAATCCAGTTGGTCAGGAGCGAGTAGTCAGTGAGGACATTAACATAAATAAATAAATATACGATGCTTTCTTGCAGGGACCTCAGATTAAATCTGACGGTAAGGTCCTCGCTTTTTATAGAAACATTTAATCTTTCCATGCTACTAGATGCTTTTTTTACGAAGACAGGTCGGTAACCCTGGACATAATAGCGTTATTTCTTCAAATGAATATTTGGTTTTGTAAATTGCCCTGAAGAGTTCGTTATTGCGGATAATGTAAATAAATATAGCTAGTTGGTTCGAAAATATATAGCATTTCACAATATGGGTCGAATTTTTTAACGACAGCAAACAAATAATATTTTGGACACAATAATAACATCAAATAGATGATGCACCTCAGAAATAACAAGCAGAATATAAAAGACCTTCAGGCCATAATAGCATTTCAGAAAAGGAAATACATGTTGTGCATTAAGTCTATGTCAATAGAAGTGAGAAAGACAGTTCATCGGTGTCATATAGAGCCAATTCTGGCATATGAAAGTGAATCACGGACACTGAACAAACAAATGAAAAATCGATTAGGGGACACGTAGATGGGATTTCTCAGAAGAATGTTGAAAGTTCCCTGGGCAGCTAAAAAGACCAATGCAGAAATTTCCAAAGAGGCCAACACAAAAAGAGAATTTCTATAAATTATCAGAAAGAAACAATCAACATTTTTTGGCACATCATGAGAAGAGAGAAGTTGGAATACTTAGTTGCAACTTGCAAAACACAGGGAAAGAGACATCGCGGACAACAAAGAGAGAAGATACTAGGTAAACTTGGTGTCATGGCAAGGATAACAATCAACAACAAAACTGATGCGATGCACTGTGGATAGAATTATCTGGAAGGACATGATCATCCACGCCAACCGGTATGGCACATGCTTATGATGAAACAAACAGACAAAGAGCGACACCATCAGTTGTGTTTTTTCATCCTAACTTCATGCATACTTATTTAAAATATCGGAGTTCATGTTCTTTTTTGTTTTTAGCGTCACACCATCATGAGGTGATCATATATCTCTCCACAACATTGTATCTCCTCAGCTATTTAACTTTTCTGCTCTTAATATCATACAACACTATTTTCTTAAGCTGTTTGGATACGTTTTTCCTCAATTTCTCAGTCCCTACTTCCCTCAGTTGTTTTTTTTTAGCTGCCTCAAAATATTTCGTATGTCCCATTCTCATTAAAAAAAAAAGTAAAACACCCCATCACGCCAAGTGGCATATAGGGAATACGATGTTAGTGACCATAAATTTTACAGACCTTCAGCACATGATTTTAGGGGTAATGTGGTCGGTATCACGCCCGTGCCGCTTTACTTTACCAGAAAAAAATCCGGAACCCATTTAAGGCTGGCCCCATTCTCATTCTATCTATCTATTGTCCTTTCGAGCCCAAGACGGCACATAGGGCAGAACCAAAATCTCAAATACAGAAACCTTGCGTGCCAAAATGGCACATATTGCAAAGATCACTGATAACTCTGTTTCCATAACAAAACTTTTTTACAATGACAGCTTGTCAAGCCATCGATCAAACTTCTTAGTCGCCTCTTACGACATGCCTGGAAGGTCACAGTGTCATTATTCTTTACTTCCCACATAACGAGGCCCCGATTCTCATTGCATGACCAAAAATGGTATTTTTTCCCTCCTGATTTTTAACAATAAGTTTCCTTTTTGCTTTAGTTTCTTTTCAAATGACTCAGTTGTTCTTTATAAGTAGGGAACAGGCAAATAATATTTTTGTAAAAGTACCCGTGGTAAGTTCAATATTTTTTTGTGAAACTATATTTATGTGTTCCAAAGATTTCCTGTCTGTTGTTCGATTATTCAGGACTATCATTTAAAAGTAAAGATGACTTCTACAAGTAAATGAAGACTGATTCTATATATAAATGAAGAGTAATTCTATATGTACATGAATACAGGTTCTCTATATAAATAATGGCTAGAACCACATATAAATTAAGAGTAGTGCAGTTCTACATAAGATCAACGCATAAATGAAGACTAGTTCTACATATAAATGAAGACTATTTCTACATATAAATGAAGACTAGTTCTACATAGAAATGAAGACTAGTTCAGATATAAATGAAGGCTAGTTCTACATAAAAATGAAGACTAGTTCTGATATAAATGAAGACTAGTTCTACATAGAAATGAAGACTAGTTCTGATATAAATGAAAACTAGTTCTACATATAAATGATGACTAGTTCTGCATATAAATGATGACTAGTTCTGCATATAAATGAAGACTAGTTCTGATATAAATGAAGACTAGTTCTACATAGAAATGAAGACTAGTTCTGATATAAATGAAAACTAGTTCTACATATAAATGATGACTAGTTCTACATATAAATGATGACTAGTTCTACATATAAATGATGACTAGTTCTGCATATAAATGATGACTAGTTCTACATATAAATGATGACTAGTTCTTCATATAAATAAAGAATTCTTAATTCTGTTTCCATTGTTAAAAACAGAGTGCAAATATACTCGGGAAAGCAAAAAGAGGAATTGTTTTAACGACAAAATAAAGCGACCGCACTGAATTGTGGGTAAAAGTGTTTAGTCAAACAATAAAGCAGACAATCTTCAATAAGCCAACGTAAGTCAAGTGGGCGTTGCAAACCCTAGAACAGTTGTGTATTGTACAACTTTGCTAACATAAAAGACGATAAACCATGTAAATCACCATCATGTGCCATATGTGATCATGTTCTTCCACAATTCTCTGTCCACAGTTCATCTATCAATTATTTTGTTTGACGATTTACCGTCTCACGAAACATTTTCTCTTTGTATTTCGCGATATCTCTTTTCCTGTATTTTGCCAGCTGAAACCATGTGCAAAATAAAGACAAGTGGAACAATATTAAAACAGGTAAATGAATTTAAATATCTGGGAACTTTGTTAACCTCAAACGGAAGATATACAACAGAGCTGAGATGCAGAATGGCTCAGGCAAAAGCAGCTTTCCAAAAAATGAGGAAGATACTATGCAATCCATTTTTGGCAATAGAAACAAGAAAAAGAGTTCTTAAATGTTATGTACAGCCAGTCTTAACATATGGATGTGAATCAATGACAATAGGACAACAGACAAGTAAATCACTGGTGTCTGTAGAAATTTGGTTTTACAGAAGAATGTTGAGAATACCATGGACAGCTAAGAAAAGTAATGAAAACGTTCTGAAAAAGGTGAAAGCAAAAAGATAGCTAATTTCTAATATTAGGAAGAACAATCACAATTTTTTTGGCCATTTAATGAGAAGAGAACAACTGAAATATATTGTAACAACTGAGAGACTTGAGGGATGTAGAGATAGAGGGAATCAAAGAGAAAAGATACCAGACAGCTTAAGAGAATGGCTTGGCAGAAGGTCATCTACATAAATGATAAATAACTGTCGTGATCGAAAGTTGTGGAGAGACATGGTCACATACGCCAGCAGGACCGGTACTTGATGATGCTGATGAAACCATGTATTCCAACTTTTCTCTTCTTTTATAAAAGTCTTTCGAGATAGTCGCCGTATTACGAGAAGTTAATAACATACCTAAGTAACATCCATCTAAAGTTTCGGTCTTTATTGACCGCCTGTAAAGTACGTCTGTATCCAATTCATTAGTCACGTTTTGCATACTCTTTATGCCTGATGTCACTTGCTGTTGTAATTTTCTGTAGTTACATTTCTATTTCTGCGACACATACATTCCTCTGGTGCACCGTGAATTACTCAAATACTACACCTCTGACAAGCAGAATAACAAGAAATGATCAGCCAGGACCATACAGAAGACAGATTTATGCAAATACTTGGACTGGCATTAGAATAGCCAATGAATTGCCTCTGGTTTTATATTCATATCTGATGCCTTTAATTCCATCCAGCTGCGTGATGTGACAGGTGAGGCAAAATGTCACATTCATATTCGTTTGTACCCGCCTGTTTCAAGAGTATATGGAAAAGCTGCTGTGATATCGCCTGTATGTGCGCGTGTGTTCATGTGCGCGTGTGTTCATGTGTGCATATGCACGTATGCACTTTAATGATCGTGAAGAGTATTTCCAGGAATTTATGGAAAATGGTAATCGTAAAAGGTGAATTGAGAAGTAAATGGGGATTTATACAAAGAAAAGAAATTTAAATAAGCGAGGGAATTGGAACTAGTAAAATAGTAACAGTTAAAATCGATAATATTTAGACATTGGAAACGATACTTGAAATAATTTAAAAAAAAAACTTGCAAGTGAAATGTCATTATGCGAAGCTAGAAAATTTAAATACTAACATCTTGAGATAAAAAAAAAAACTTTGAATTTGTTAAACACTAATCAGAAATTAGGGAAATGTTTAAAACAACAATCTAACCCGGAACGAGATAAACTAAAAGGGCATGGCTGGAATATGCAAAAACACACACAAAAAAGCTGGAAATTTGTAAAACACTAATAGGTGAGACTGGTAAATTAAAATACCATCACTTTAGGCTGGAGTTTGTGAAACGCGGATAAAAAGACGGTAAATGTCTGGAAAACAAACAAGGATGAGTGGAATATGTAAAAAACTAGCAAACAAGAGTGAATGAAACACTTATACGTGAGATTTAATTGTATCAAACACTAACAATTTAGGCAAGTAAAGCCAACAACATACAACATTGATTTTTAAATGAGAGAAGAACAGAAAGTTCAAATGAAGAGAAAGTTGAAATCTTACACGTGAATCTGAATTTAGAGGTTAACGCATACACGAGGCTGAGATAGGTCAATCATTGAACAACTACATTTGTATAAGCAGAGGTCCTACTGAGCTGCACTCGATAAAGCAGCAATCCGAATATATTTGTAATAAATAGTTTATTACTGACTGCCTTCCTAAATGTACTTTCAAAACTTAAAAGAGAGTAAAGTTACGAAACATTCGCGTGGTTAAAATATAAAGATCTGTTACAGAAAAGTGAAGCGAGGAATGTCCATGGTGGAAATATGAAGTATTTTTTTTTTAAGTAAAGGAACGAAACAAAATTTGCTTATCCATAAAAGTATGGCTACATTTTCTAGACAATAATAAAACATCTACCAGATCTAAATCATCTAATTCTATAAAACGAAACAAAAATCCCGCTATACCAGGCCTCTAGCTCTTCTATACTTACATTTGTGTTATTGTTGTCAACAGCCGCACTTGGAGAATCGTAAATGAGAACAATTTTACGGGTAGTTTTCAATTACTTATTGAAGTCCTACAGTGTACATGAACGCGTTCCAGAGCATTCCGGCTGAAACAAAAAACATTTAGAGGTATGACTTTTAAAGTAAATAAAACTATAATGAATCGTTGCTTTGGAATTACATACATTTTAATGTGAAGGTACGAGAGTAAAGGTACGAACAATATTATATATCATAATATCTTTATTAGAAAGATCCATAGAGGTGAAAATAGATCTATACCTATGTTTCAAGTAAAGCAACAAGAAATAATCAAAATTTTAGAAGGCATAAATGTTGACAGCAAAGATCTAAGAATAATAAAGAAATGCACTAGCATAAAAGAGCTGTCATAAGAGCTGGAAATCAATTGGGAATGTTTCAACAAATAAAACAGGGTGTTAGACAAGGTTGTGTGCTGTTACCAGATGTATATATGTATAGTGAGATTATTTTAAGATCCATAAGGGACATGTCTGGAATAACAATCGGAAGTCATAATATAAATACTCTGAGGTATGCTGATGATACAGTTTTAATCGCTAAGAGTGAAAATGAGTTACCAGAAATGTTAGACATTATAGTGAAGGAAAGCAAAAATAAAGGACTTATCCTCAATAGCAAAGGACAGCAGAAGTAATAGTAATAACAAAGAAAAATATATCACCGCATTGCATAATAAAGATAAATGGAGGAATATTACAACAGGTAAATGAATTTAACTATCTGGGAACACTTTTAATCTCAGATGGTAGACGTACAACAGAGGTGAGATGCAAAATGGCTCAGGCAAATGCAGCTTTCCAAAAAATGAGGAAGATACTATGCAATCCATTTTTGACAATAGAAACAAGAACAATAGTTCTCACATGTTATGTAGAGCCAGTCTTAACATATGGATGTGAATCATGGACAATAGGACATTGGAAACTGTAGAAATGTGGTTTTACAGATTTATGTTGAGAATACCATGGACAGTTAAGAAGAGTAATGAAAACGTTCTGAGAGAGGCCAAAGCTAAAAGAGAGCTAATTTCCAATGTTAGGAAGAGCAATCATCATTTTTGTGGACATGTAATGAGAAGGGAACAGTTGGAATATGTTGTGACGACTGGAAAAGTTGAGGGACGAAGAGATAGAAGAAAGCAAAGAGAAAGTATACCAGACTGCTTAAGAGAATGGCTTGGCAGAAAGTCAACAACATAAATGATAAATAACTGTCGAGATAAAAACTTGTGGAGAGACAAAATGACCTACGCCAGCAGACATGGTACGTGATGATAATGTATTAATGACATGAATGCAATATAAACAATATATTAGAATATACAATTTGAAGGCAAAGTTAAAACATACTTAATGGTCGATGTGACGACACTGATGGCTGTAAGTTATGTAGTTTGTGGATAAGATATCCCAATAGCTCAGTGGTTTGTCTATTGGGCTATCAAGAACAAGTGGTATATGTCGATCTGATCACAGCCGACTTTAGGTTCTACAGGCCTGCGGGCTGAGATTGAATTCACAGTAAACCTCCAACTTGTGTAATGTTTTCAGGTTTGTGAGCAAGGGCGGATGTGGGTACAGTTACGGGAGCAGTCTAAAACCCCTACAGCTGAATAGGTCACACTAGCTAGAGTCTTTTCCGGTTTTTTTTTCTGCATGTGGGTCTTAGTAAATCTATAGTTGGTTGTGACCTGATCGACGACATAAAACTGACTAAACTGGTCCAAAAAGTAATAGTTCAAAAGTTTATTTTTTATTAAATGGACACTAATACTATATTCCCTATACGCCAAGTGGCGTGAGGGGGCAATTTAAAGACTTTTTTCTTTGTCATTGAACACAGATGTTAGCAAATGTCGCGTACACGTATACGTCTTGTAAATAAGAGCACACGTCTTCCTCATAAAATTATACATCTTGTCAACAAGAGCATACGTTTTTCTCATTCAATTATACACTTTTTCAATAAGAGTACAGGTCTTTCTCATATAATTATACATCCTATCAATAAGAGCACACGTCTTAATAAAAGCCTCAGAAGACTGACAACAGGCAATCATCGTACCAATGTGGGGGGGGGGGGAGGTACCAAGAGAGATCACAATCAATATAGAGGTATATCGCTTCTCAGCCATGTAGGAAGGTTATACGCCAAAATTGTGGGGGCATAGCCTGAGACCAATAATAGAGCTACAGTTAAGCGATTCTCAAATGGGGTTCCGAAAAAAGACAGAGGATGTACTGACGCCCTATCACCTTAAAAAACAACAGCCATAAGAAAAGACGACAAAACTCAATCAAAATTTGTACATAGATTGCATTGTCTAGGAAAAAGCATTCGTCCGAGTAAACAGAGAACAACTGTCGGCGATAATAACAATATACGGAATAAGCCAACATCTAAAAAACTTAAGTCTCTAAATCAGCGGCAGAACAATCAGAACAACAGTAGGTTACACAGACCACTTCGAAGTTAGTTCAGGTGTAAAAGACAGGGGTGCATACTATTCCCCCTAATGTTTATAAGAAACATAGACAATATTTGCTAGATAGTAAATCCATCAGAGACAGAGGAGATCAACGAGCGTTTTTTTTGAGGACAATCAGGCACTAATAAGTAAGTAAAGTACCCCCGTCACGCCAAGTGGCGTATAGGGAATATGGTGTTAGTGACCATAATTTTTACAGACCTTCGGCACATGATTTTTGGGGTAATGTGGTCGGTATTACGCTTCACTTTCCCAGAAAAAAATCGGGTACCCATTAAAGGCTGGGTGAACCCGGAGGCCGTCGGTTGGGATCGAACCCTACCCCTTGTCCTTTGTAGTCCATTTCACTAACCACTGAGCTATCGCGGCTCCCCAGGCACTAATACATAGGAAAATAGAAGACCTACAAGAACACCTAAATAGACTCAAGACCACAGGCACAAAACACAACATGAAAATCAACATCAATAAAACAGAAATCATTAATATCGCAAAAGAGAAACAGAACATCAGCATAACTACGTACGGAAGACAACTAAAACAAGCAGAAGAATTTAAATACCTAGGAAGTTTAGTGACAAACGACAATTCACAATAAGCAGAAATATGTACAAGATGCAACAAATCTTGTCAAATCATGGCTATCACCACGATTGTCTAACAAGTAAATAACTCTAGAGGTAAAACTGGCTCTCTACAAAACAATCTTCATCCCAACGACGTGCTACTAATGCCAGATCTGGGCCATAGATGCAAGAACAATAAGCAAAGATAACCTCTATTGAGATTAAATGTGTTAGACGAATGACAGGAAACAGCCTAAGAGATACGACAAAAAAATTAAGAACTGAGGGAAAAAAAGCTACAAATAACCCCCACCATAGAATATATAAAGAAACAACAGATAAAATGGTTTGGCCACGTGACAAGACAGACAGATTAAAACACAACACGAGCCATCAATCGACGTTGCGAGAACACCAGACTCAAAACGATGGGTTGGCGAAATATTGAAATCAACAGGAAACATAACAGCAGCAAATGCCAACAAAAGAGTAAAAGAATGTAAATTACATATCCCCTCGACGCTGAAAGGCAAATGAGGAAAGAAAGAAAAAGAAGTAAATTAGAGAACACCCCCGTCTCACCAATTTCAAGACTTCTATACATCTGGTTTAATAATCTACTGAGTCTCGTTCGAAGTTTGAACACGTGGTCTGTGCTTTGCTATCACAAAGAGTGTTATCATTTTTCAGAAACTGATGATTATCGAGTATCTGTTCAATATAATTATCTGCCTGCGCAATTCGACAAACTAAAATTGCTAAACAGGAGGTCACAGTATAACTGAGAATCAATATAATGAAAGCAAGATTATTTTTATTTAAAGTATAGTTATACTGGAATAATTGTGATGGTTGATCGAAGATGTAAAATGTCAACATCGCGAAACATCCATTATTATTGATACAGGAACTGTGAATCTTCCAAACAACTGGCGACTTTTACATCCATCAGGAGAGTACTTAGTATAATATGAAATGAATTAAGATTAGTCCAGATGTTAATGGAATGACCATATATCCAACCATGTCATCTATAATCAAGAAATTAAGACGGCCATTTGTCTACCATGGTATGAAAAGAGATATCAAGAGAATAGAAAATACACAAAACTGGCTATCCAATACAAAAATAACATGCACAAGAAATTGGTGATATTAACTGATGCTTTGTCAGTCCTAACAGCTCTAAAAACCGCCAGGAACAACCCTAGCCCAACTATGCAATAACTTCCAGAGATGGCCAGCCAGTGGTTATCATCGCACTGTAATATACACGGAAGCGAACGTGCAGACAAATTAGCTAAAGAGGGAGGGAGGAAGATTACCACAGGAGAACCATCTGGTCAGCTACGATGAAGCCAAATCCATTATCAAAGGCCAGTTTAATGAAAAATGGAAACGAGAACACCCAAAGTATGACGAGAGGGATGGATACCTCTAACTATCAAGGGATCAAGTCATCAAACTTCGCCTCCACACTGGCCACAATAGAATGAAAAACCACATGTTCACCAAACTCAAAATTGGTACTACAAGCCAACACTGCACACTGGACAACATGACAACAAAACATGTTCTACAGGATTGGCCCCCCCCCCCCCCACTACACAGACCTGAGAAGCACAATGTGGACCACACCAACCTCCCTGGAAGAGAAACTATACAGTGCAACCGAATCACTTAAATAGACAGCTGCCTTCGTGAGAGAGTCCGGAATACTACTCTGACAAAGTCATGATCGCAGAAGAAGAAGCAGATCAGGAAAGTGTGCCGAAATGCAATGCGATTCTTGTGCAAAGTCTGACGCTGAATAGCAGAGATCGTCTGATATGGAAAGTCTAGAAGTTTAGCCCTATGTGTCTTTGTCGGCAAGAAAAGACAATTAGATAGATATTGAAATGACACACCTATCAACAGATGCGAGATGCCTTCGTCATTTAACAATAGGTAAATGGATACAAATAATAACAAAAATTTAGGATGATGGAATGGTTGGTTAGATAGAAGTCGACGGTACTTCATCGTTACTGACATGGTTTCATGTTTTAAGTAATGAGATGAACCGGTGTCACAGCATCGATAACACATGCTAAGAAACTTTTAAAACTTTGAAAAGTTGTACGTTACTGGTGACTTCGGTTAACTATTGATGGAGTACCTCTCCTATTCGTCCCCATAATACTACTTTTCTTCTATCTCAGTGATTGCTTAACACTACTTTTCTTCTATCTTAGTGATTGTTTAACACTACTTTTCTTCTATCTCAGTGATTGTTTAACACTACTTTTCTTCTATCTCAGTGATTGTTTAACACTACTTTTCTTCTATCTCAGTGATTGCTTAACACTTTTCCTACCTAAGTATAACTAGATCTATGCTAACAATAAATGGCTGACAGAAAAATAAAATTAAGTATGTTTAAAAAAATGACATCTATAAAATTATTATAGAAAAAAAAACAGTATGTGAGCATCCAACCTTACTGCAATCAGCTTTACTGCTGTTTCGCATTTTTTATGCATTTCTTTGCCTTGACCCAAACGTGAGCCATCTCCGACCTGAAGCTTCGTTAGTTGTTAACAATGATATTTTGTTTATATTGCTTTCGGTTCTTCAGCTTCTTCTTCCAGTTTGGTCAACTCACCTCCTTAGTTATCCTGCCAATATTGAAGATCTTCAGCTTCTTCTTCCAGTTTGGTCAACTCACCTCCTTAATTATCCTGCCAATATTGAAGATCTTCAGCTTCTTCTTCCAGTTTGGTAAACTCACCTCCTTAGTTATCCTGCCAATATTGAAGATCTTCAGCTTCTTCTTCCAGTTTGGTCAACTCACCTCCTTAGTTATCCTTGCCAATATTGAAGATCTTCAGCTTCTTCTTCCAGTTTGGTCAACTCACCTCCTTAGTTACCCTTGCCAATATTGAAGATCTTCAGCTTCTTCTTCCAATTTGGTCAACTCCCCTCCTTAGTTACCCTTGCCAATATTGAAGATCTTCAGCTTCTTCTTCCAGTTTGGTCAATTCACCTCCTTAGTTATCCTGCCAATATTGAAGATCTTCAGCTTCTTCTTCCAGTTTGGTCAACTCACCTCCTTAGTTATCCTGACATTTTATTGAAGTTCTTCAGCTTCTTCTTCCAGTTTGGTCAACTTACCTCCTTAGTTATCCTTGCCAATATTGAAGTTTCTTCAGCTTATTCCAGTTTGGTCAACTCACCTCCTTAGTTATCCTGCCAATATTGAAGATCTTCAGCTTCTTCTTCCAGTTTGGTCAACTCACCTCCTTAGGTATCCTTGCCAATATTGAAGTTTCTTCAGCTTCTTCTTCCAGTTTGGTCAACTCACCTCCTTAGTTATCCTTGCCAATATTGAAGATCTTCAGCTTCTTCTTCCAGTTTGGTCAACTCACCTCCTTAGTTATCCTTGCCAATATTGAAGATCTTCAGCTTCTTCTTCCAGTTTGGTCAACTTACCTCCTTAGTTATCCTTGCCAATATTGAAGTTTCTTCAGCTTCTTCTTCCAGTTTGGTCAACTTACCTCCTTAGTTACCCTTGCCAATATTGAAGTTCTTCAGCTTCTTCTTCCAGTTTGGTCAACTTACCTCCTTAGTTATCCTTGCCAATATTGAAGTTTCTTCAGCTTATTCCAGTTTGGTCAACTCACCTCCTTAGTTATCCTGCCAATATTGAAGATCTTCAGCTTCTTCTTCCAGTTTGGTCAACTCACCTCCTTAGGTATCCTTGCCAATATTGAAGTTTCTTCAGCTTCTTCTTCCAGTTTGGTCAACTCACCTCCTTAGTTATCCTTGCCAATATTGAAGATCTTCAGCTTCTTCTTCCAGTTTGGTCAACTCACCTCCTTAGTTATCCTTGCCAATATTGAAGATCTTCAGCTTCTTCTTCCACTTTGGTCAACTCACCTCCTTAGTTACCCTTGCCAATATTGAAGATCTTCAGCTTCTTCTTCCAATTTGGTCAACTCCCCTCCTTAGTTACCCTTGCCAATATTGAAGATCTTCAGCTTCTTCTTCCAGTTTGGTCAATTCACCTCCTTAGTTATCCTGCCAATATTGAAGATCTTCAGCTTCTTCTTCCAGTTTGGTCAACTCACCTCCTTAGTTATCCTGACATTTTATTGAAGTTCTTCAGCTTCTTCTTCCAGTTTGGTCAACTTACCTCCTTAGTTATCCTTGCCAATATTGAAGTTTCTTCAGCTTATTCCAGTTTGGTCAACTCACCTCCTTAGTTATCCTGCCAATATTGAAGATCTTCAGCTTCTTCTTCCAGTTTGGTCAACTCACCTCCTTAGGTATCCTTGCCAATATTGAAGTTTCTTCAGCTTCTTCTTCCAGTTTGGTCAACTCACCTCCTTAGGTATCCTGCCAATATTGAAGATCTTCAGCTTCTTCTTCCAGTTTGGTCAACTCACCTCCTTAGTTATCCTGCCAATATTGAAGATCTTCAGCTTCTTCTTCCAGTTTGGTCAACTCACCTCCTTAGTTATCCTGCCAATATTGAAGATCTTCAGCTTCTTCTTCCAGTTTGGTCAACTCACCTCCTTAGGTATCCTTGCCAATATTGAAGTTTCTTCAGCTTCTTCTTCCAGTTTGGTCAACTCACCTCCTTAGTTATCCTGCCAATATTGAAGATCTTCAGCTTCTTCCAGTTTGGTCAACTCATCTCCTTAGTTTTCATTTCCTGCGTTTGGTCAGTACCCGCCGCACCCCACTCCCAGTAATGAGAATATGTATGTATATATACTGAAGGGAGGTCAAAAAGTAATGCACACCACTTTTTTTCTCGGAAACTATTCGGGCAAAATGTGTGAAATTTTCACAGATTGTTGCTGAACATCCCCTTTACACTACCTATTTTTCAACATAATCTCCGACCAAGCGTATTGCCTTACGCCAACGCGAAACTAGGTCATGAATGCCTCGTTTGTACCAGGTTTTGTCCTGCTCGCGTAGCCATTTTTTAACTGCACGGATCACATCCTCATCATTGTCAAAGTGTAAACCACGCAGGAATTTTTTGAGTGGTCCAAACAGATGGAAATCTGAATGAGCCAGATCAGGGCTGTAAGGAGGATGGGGCAGTACAGTCCAAACAAATTTGTTGATTGCTTCCCATGTTACCAGACTTGTGTGAGGGCGTGCATTGTCATGTTGAAGCAACACATCTGCAGATGGCTTATTATGCCGAACTCTGTGGAACCGATTTTTGAGTTTTGTCAGTGTATTGATGTAAGCTGTCGAGTTGATTGTCTCACCTTTTGTCATTACATCAACAAGAATCACACCATCAATGTTCCAGAAGACAGTGACAGATGGAGATGTTTTGAATTTTTTTCTTTTTGGTGACTGCGGATGATGCCATTCCATTGACTGCATTTTTGTTTCAGGCTCATAATAATGTGCCCACGTTTCGTCACCGGTAACAATTTTTGACAAAAACATTTCTCCTTCAACACCGAAACGCTCCAACAATTCAGAACAGAATGTTTTCCTTTGAACTCTGTGATCATTTGTTAGGCACCGAGGAACCCGTCGAGCGCAAATCTTTGAATATCCGAGAGTTTTAAAAATTGCGATTGCACTTCCCTTGCTGACTGTAAGCTGCAATGCCAATTGCTGACTAGTGATACGCCTATCCTTACGAATAATGGCATCAGCCCGGTTTAACATGTCTGTGCTGGTAGCCGAGGCAACACGTCCAGAACGCGGTAAATCATGCAGCCCCACTCGTACACTTTCTGCAGCTTTAATTCTCTGAACCCAGCGACTAACTGTGCTCCTATCGACTGCAGAACATTTGTACACTGCACACAGTCGTTTATGAATGTTTGCCACAGTTTCTTTCTCCGCAACCAGAAATTCTATGACAATTCGCTGTTTGTAACGGACATTGTTGACAAGCTCCATTTTAACGGTTCATAGATTGCGTAATATTTTTCAGAATGCTGTGCAATTTGGTGCACATAATTGGAACATGTCATATTCCAAGTGTGCAAAATTTCATATTCCTATCTTTATTATTAGCCGAGAAAAAAATTGGTGTGCATTACTTTTTGACCTCCCTATATATATCCCGCCAATATTGAAGTTCTTCTGTGACGGACAAATTTCAACTCCTCCAGCAGAACCCGGTTCATCAAGAAAGTCACTGCGGTCAGCTATATATTTTTCTGGAATAAGAGCTGACGGTATATATGAATTCGTTGACATTACATTAACATAGACATATTGCATAATAGTATGTGATTTTTTCTTTCACAAAACCTCTCCAGAGATGCTTCTTTTTCTTATATAGAAATTATTTCATTCATAGGATCCATGTTTTGTCCTATTAGTTGCTCTGTTATGTCCTAATTTTGTCTGAATAAGTGACATCTTCAAAGCACGTATTTCAGCTGTTAATGGACGTGTCGTCAAAGGTTCACGTGTGCTGAACGTTATAAAAATAAACTATTACAGACCTGCAAGAGCCGCGATAGCTCAGTGGTTAGAGAACTGGACTACAAAGGACAAGAGGTCGGGTTCGATCCTGATTGGTAACTTCCGGGTTCACCCAGCTTTAAATGGGTACCGGGTTATTTTTTCTGGAAAAGTGAATCGGCACGGGCGTAATATCGACCACATTACCCCTAAAAAATGTGCCTAAGATCTGTTAACATGATGGTCACTAACACCAAATTCCCTATAAATAGGAAGTTCCACTGTTCGGATATTTGCCGGTGAAGCCGATTACGTGCATGTGATCTGAAACCTACTGCAGTGTGCGCAAGAGTGTATTCTTTGTGATTGCAACATACGTCATCATTGGAATACCAGTCAATATGGTGGATAGGCGGCAAGAGCAAATTGAGGCTCAGTCTGAAAAGTGTTCCTTATTGCAGTTTCCTCATATTCCAAGTCCGGCTTGCTGCCGGAGCTACTGAGTTTAGTGCTCTGTGCACACCGTGAGCTGTGCGTTTCATCCGTTTTGATCGTGTTTCGATATTCCGATTGCTTAGGATGAATGATTATATCGTATGAATGGGAACAGATGGCTGTGTTCACTTTCTGTGTGGTTTCGCCTTATGTCTTTTGCCGTGTGCTGAGACTGTTATGATGGAAATTGCAGCTACATTTCTTTGTTTGGGAGATCATGATCATATATTAATTCGAATGATTCCATTTGCACGGTCGATTGACCAATTATGGATTTTAATTCATTTGCAGTGATTCCGGGGCCTTCCATAACCATAACCAATTTCCCTATACACTACTTGACGTGACGGAGGTCTTTAGTTTCTTATATTACAGACTAGCACCTCACATTATTATCTTCTAGTTCCTACGTTCTATTTCACTTGTCTTACTTTTGTAGAGGAATGTAATGCTTAAGAGTTTGTGTATTAAACAGTTAAATTCTCTATTTCATATTGGCTAACAATGATTGAGGTAACGACAATGGCAATGATTCAGGTAATGATATACGTAATGCCTGATATAATTATGATAATAACGACTCAAACAACCTAAGGCGTGATGGTTGAGGCATAGAAACATGGCATAACTTGTGTGACGAAATGTGACGAAAATAGTGAGTGAGGGAGGTATTGGTAAAAAGTGAGATAATTAATGAGATAGTGATTGATATATTTACTAACATAATGATGGGGGTAATGCACGATATAACGCCTACGGAAACGCGTGAGATAACTATTTAGATATTAGTTGTTCTAATTATTGAATTATTGAGTGAGATAATGAGTGCAATACTGGTGTGATAATACAATGTAAAAACAATTCAACACTAAAATGATAAAACGAAAACTGGGCAGTTGTAAACGACAGTCTTCTGTGACGCTTCCATGTACGACATCAATTTTTCCAGAATAATGAGCTATACGTTAAAACATGTTCATATAATTACCTCTAAATAATTAAACATATTGACGTCATAGCATTGAATTTTGTACAGGTAGCCTTCTTAATAACTGATCTACGTTTAATTAATATTGATTGATACCATACATGGGGTAAATGTATTCATTTTTGTTTTTCTGCAACGAAAGAATTTTTGTTGTTTCTTTTAGTAATGATTTGTTGATTCTTCGATATCACCCTCTGGTTCTTAGACCGTCTGTAACAAGGTTTGCACATGTGTTTTGAATTTAATAGAACTCACGTGTTCTTTCTTTTTCTTTTTTTTTTTTTTTTTGGGGGGGGGGGGGGCTCGGTGGCCTAGTTGGGAAAACCACCCGAAGGGGCTATCGACGTTCGGACAACCTGACTGGGCTACCGACGTTCGGACAACCTGACTGGGCTACCGACGTTCGGACAACCTGACTGGGCTACTGACGTTCGGACAACCTGACTGGGCTACCGACGTTCGGACAACCTGACTGGGCTACCGACGTTCGGACAACCTGACTGGGCTACCGACGTTCGGACAACCTGACTGGGCTACCGACGTTCGGACAACCTGACTGGGCTACCGACGTTCGGACAACCTGACTGGGCTACTGACGTTCGGACTTCCTGACTGGGCTACCGACGTTCGGACAACCTGACTGGGCTACTGACGTTCGGACAACCTGACTGGGCTACTGACGTTCGGACAACCTGACTGGGCTACTGACGTTCGGACTTCCTGACTGGGCTACCGACGTTCGGACAACCTGACTGGGCTACTGACGTTCGGACAACCTGACTGGGCTACTGACGTTCGGATAACCTGACTGTGCTACTGACGTTCGGACAACCTGACTGGGCTACTGACGTTCGGACAACCTGACTGGGCTACCGACGTTCGGACAACCTGACTGGGCTACTGACGTTCGGACAACCTGACTGTGCTACTGACGTTCGGACAACCTGACTGGGCTACTGACGTTCGGACAACCTGACTGAGCTACCGACGTTCGGACAACCTGACTGGGCTGCCGACGTTCGGACAACCTGACTGGGCTACCGACGTTCGGACAACCTGACTGGGCTACCGACGTTCGGACAACCTGACTGGGCTACTGACGTTCGGACAACCTGACTGGGCTACCGACGTTCGGACAACCTGACTGGGCTACCGACGTTCGGACAACCTGACTGGGCTACCGACGTTCGGACAACCTGACTGGGCTACCGACGTTCGGACAACCTGACTGGGCTACCGACGTTCGGACAACCTGACTGGGCTACTGACGTTCGGACTTCCTGACTGGGCTACCGACGTTCGGACAACCTGACTGGGCTACTGACGTTCGGACAACCTGACTGGGCTACTGACGTTCGGACAACCTGACTGGGCTACTGACGTTCGGACTTCCTGACTGGGCTACCGACGTTCGGACAACCTGACTGGGCTACTGACGTTCGGACAACCTGACTGGGCTACTGACGTTCGGATAACCTGACTGTGCTACTGACGTTCGGACAACCTGACTGGGCTACTGACGTTCGGACAACCTGACTGGGCTACCGACGTTCGGACAACCTGACTGGGCTACTGACGTTCGGACAACCTGACTGTGCTACTGACGTTCGGACAACCTGACTGGGCTACTGACGTTCGGACAACCTGACTGAGCTACCGACGTTCGGACAACCTGACTGGGCTGCCGACGTTCGGACAACCTGAATGGGCTACCGACGTTCGGACAACCTGACTGGGCTACTGACGTTCGGACAACCCGTGTTCGATTCACGCTGGAAGCAGTGTGAGTTGTACTGGAGGTTTGAAAACAAAATACCCCTGCGGATGACCCAGCCGCTGGCAGAAATGGGTACCAGGATATAACATTGGGAAGGTGAGAAATGTCGCCTCGCATCGTCAATTTCGATGCTTGAAGCGACACTATCCAGAAGTCTCCGAACACTTCTAGATAGGCGGCCGAGCACATATGGGTGAAAACTCGCGTTCAGCGAGTACTGCGGTTCAAGTCTCGTACTTTACCTTTGCCTTTTCTTTTGTTTGGTTGCAGGTGATAATATCTCTCCTTATCTATGTTTTTACTATTTCGCTCATAAACTTGTGGGATAAAATGAAAGGTGTTTCCAACTCATTGCTTATCTTGCCGTTAGATTTTAACGTATTTTTATTGGAGTATCAGCATCACTCTTAAGTGCTGATACCGGGACTCTGAACACGTCCCGGTAACATGACAAAATAATACAGCCACTGTCATCTGACATGCATTTTATATTAGCCGACTAAGGAGGTTAGAGATAGGCTAACGACCATTTGAAAACATATATAGGCATGGTACAAACATACAGACAAGGAAACTAAATAATGGACTCTGAAACAAGGAAAGACCGTGGAAATAGAGAGAACGAAGCCCGCTAAAGAAAATAGCGAATGGTCAAAACATTATCATTGATTGCAAGGAAACAGAATATAAAACCTGGATTAATGATGAATAGTGGGATTCTTAATGTGGCCTATGCTGCAAAATGGGACCTGATGGACAATGATTGACTGATCGATCAATTGAGCAATAAAACCACGTTGCCCGATTTCAACTTTGAGAGCGCCAACATGTTGTTTGTGACTGCTTACTGGATATTCCTAGTAAGCGAATCAATTCAGAGGAAGAGGTATGTTTACAGCACTCGGAAAAATTAATAAATAATCAACAACAGAAAAAAATATGGACCAAAGGCAGGATCGAACCCGTACTATGTGGCAAGCGCCTTGCCACGAAAAGCCAAAAGCTAGGGAACACTGCCACTCAGCTAACAAAAGGAATATTCCTAGTAAGCCTTCAAATTGAGGTCAGCACACAATCCACCACCACCTATGGTCGCAATGATTTCTGGTTGCTTGCCCAAGTTACCTATATTGTGAAATACTAGAAAAAGGAGTATCCCTTCAGACAATCAAGTAAACACTGCGTGATAACAATAAATGAGTGAAACAAACAGATAAACATCTCACAAATACATCAACAGAAACGGTCAGAAAGGGGTTTCAAAAATAAACAAAAACCATGTGCTGGATCTGGCACTAGGTCAGTCAAGGAGAATAACTGTGTCATTCCTCTATGCGAAGTGTATGGGAATAGTTGAACATGACGATGACCTTAGAATATAGACATATTAATATATATATACATATACTGTAGCAATGACAACTTATTAAATAACAGCACTCTTCTGTACATAGACTCTTCCCCGCTGTTGTTTCTTTTCTTAATTCTGTGAAATCGGAAATTATTTCGTAGAAATAGTCAGTTGAACAACAACAGTTAAATGAACAAAGTAATACAAATCTAATCACGTTCAACTGCTGGCATTCATTATTCTCTTAAATAGTAGGTCTGGTTGCACTGTATTTTAGATCATGAAAACAACCAACTGTCTATGGTTTAACCAAACATGTTTTCCGACTGTTCAACTAGCTCATTGTCATTTAGGACAATTCTGCTAAATATAGTTGTTCGTAATGGAATCTTTGTCGGTGAAAGAAGCAGCCTTTACAGATAATGAGTCCTGGCTAGTTGTTCCAACTTATCCTGGTTTGTATACTCGTGTGGCTAGCGGTGTCCTGGTCAGGCGAGAAAAGAATAGAGTCACTGTGACCTGTCATCCATGTTGCTAGAGGCGACTAAGAATATTGAGCTACAGTCTCGCTAGTATTACAGAGTTCGTGCATCTAAGTTTAAGCCATCTTCAATGTTTTCGCCAATGTGTGGCGAGAGTGCTTCCTGCAGGGGAACATACTGAGAAAGAGACTTGAGTACTATAGAGTTGTCATTTGAGTAATAGAAGTGATCTGTGGACATCACTAAACTAAACCCTGTTTCGTATTGTGTTACCTGCTTTTACGTGCATTGTCCTGATTCAAAATCGTATGGCGACTACACAGGGCATGCATCCCCTTTTCACCAGCCCTATTCTGATCCCAAAAATGAGACAAAAACCCCTTTTCACCAGTCCTATTCTGATCCCAAAAATGAGACAAAAACCCCTTTTCACCAGTCCTATTCTGATCCCAAAAATGAGACAAATGTGAAGATTTTTTATTTTTATATTTGCCATTTTATGCTGACAACCACCACTACTGCTCTACATCAACACTCATCTCCTGATTAAGATTCAGTCGATACATTTATATTGCGGCTGTCACTGCGCTCTATTGATTAGTAACAGACATTGTTTATAAGGTCACAGCCGTGAACTTAAATGCACAAAATATAACTAGAGAACACCCAACAAGAAAGCTAACTAAACAAAAAATAAATACATAAATCTTGACATTTGAACAACGGGTCGCTCTTCCATGTATACAAGAAACTGAAGATCAGGAAATGACGTCCTGGCAAGTTGTCATCAATAGGCCTGGCTTCGGGAAATAGACAGTAATAATTTATTTATATGCTATATCTGGGCTAGGGAGTTTGGAGTTGGCGTGCTGGGGATTTCTAGAGATATCGAGGGGAAAGCAATGCTATGAGCATTTTGGTCGGAGTTGCTGTGTGATATTCAATTTTGGGTGGAAATAGAAGATTCGGAAACAATTTTTTTGTGTGGAGCCGTAATCTGGGTTTAAGAGTAAAGAATATGTATCTCGTTGGGTAATAAATAGTGGATTTAGAATGTCAGACAAATGTTGGTTGGAGTCTAGATAGTGGAAATAGAGTATGTAGAATGTTTTGGATGTAGGTGGGGTAGGAATAGTGGAGTTAGAGTGCGAAACATTAGTTTGAATGATGCTGAAATTGTATTGGCGGAAGTATAGTGTGAAGCATTAGTTTTAATGATGCTGAAATTGTATTGCTGGAGCTATAGTGTGAAACATTAGTTTAAATGACGCTGAAATTGTATTGGTGGAGTTTATTTACTAGATACAATGACTTTACTAATAAGTTGCATGTTGCATACATGAAAATACTAGCAATTCATAGATGGCTGTGGAGACAATAACGTTAACATTCGCTGTTATGGGACCTATGTTTGAGTGCCGTTGAAATAATAAATAGAAAAACTGCCCCCCAAAAAATGCATAACCCTGACATAGCTCGCAGCAAAACAAATGTGTTGTTAGAACTAATTGTGACAACAGGTAAATGTGATGGATGACAGAGGCAAACGACGTCGAAAACACAGTGCACTTAACCGTTAATAGAGTGGTGCTTGAGAGATTAGTAACAGAACTGACAGCCAACACTAATTCTATGTCAGCGGAATAGGTATGACATGCTTATGTACGGCAGGGAGTTTGTCTTTAATTAGCATATCATGATTGTACTTAACTCCATTCCCAAATGTGATGGTATTTTTGTTTGTGAAGTATTTACCATGATCAATGCTGAATGGCTTACACTATCTTGTATATTTTTTTAACGATTTATTGTTCTTTTTGTAGTTTGTCAAATGCAAAGCACATTCTCTCATTTTGAAACCGGTACAATTCAGCGCTTTCATTGAAGAAGTTGTTGCACACAGGGGAGTCCATTGTGTGAATAGAGAAAGCTCTCATAAAAAGAGCAAAGCAGAAGAAGAGTTGCCTGCTCATTCTGCTTCTAACATTCTTTCATGCAACGATCACAGACTGTTAATTATATTTCCCCTTAGACTAATGTCCTCTCATTTATATAATTTCGTCCGTTGCCACAACTGAAACTATTTCTTCTCCTTTACCGCATATGTAGAATAGACAAAGGACGCTAGCTCATAATTTATTTATTCAACGTGAAATGAGTAATCAAAAAATACATTATCGAGAATAGAAGCGAGTCGCTGAATACTTTCTTTTGTTTATGACTAACTTTTTTCTCTCAGCATATATATCATTAATTACGCGTATTTCAAATGTAGTTCAAGGAAAAAACATGCACAAAGCCAGTGATGGGGAGTGTTAGGCACTCCAAGGTATGGTGACAGCTTTACAAAGAGGGAACACAACACAATACTGACGTTTCGGCCTGTAGCCTTCTACAGAAAACAGGGACAACGACAACAAACGACGAAGCACAATTATCTATATCTACATGTTAGATGATCAGGAGAATGGAGAGGTGGACAGAAAAGAAGAGAAGAAAGTAGGATGTTGAAATAAGAAAGGAGGCTACATGAGGGGAGGTAGGATGAGAGTCAAGATGTGTAGAAAAGAGAGAGAGGAAAAATGAGGAAGAGATAGAAATGTCAATAGTACAAAGTGGATAATGTATCGTATAAAACGTATAAGAAAAATCAAACACTTAGCTGAGATAACTTGACTGTCCGCCGTGAAGCAATCGAGAGAATGGACTATGGACACGAGGCCTACAAAAGGATCGTGGGGAAACGATAGAGAGAGGAAGAGAGGGGATAACTTGACTGTCCGCCGTGAAGCAATCGAGAGAACGGACAAATACATGCACAAACAATCAAAATAAAAACAAGAGTAAGCACAAATATAAATGAATATATTTTCATGTTGAACATCGTGTGAACATCATCAATTAATCAATTGCCGTGCCAGCTGCAATAAAGTCTATGTGATAATGTCTCTCTACTACTTTATATCTCTACATTTGTTTATCTTCTATGTTAAAAGAATACCTATAATTCTAACTAGAAGTTCTCATAAACTGTATCTTTCCTCTTTGTTATCTTCTATCTCTTCAGGCCTACATTTTACCAGTTGTCACAATATATATATATATATATATATATATATATACCTATATACATATATATATATTCCAGCTATATGGTATCATGGGAGCCGCAATAGCTCAGTGGTTAGTGAACTGGACTACAAAGGATAAGAGGTAGGGTTCGATCCCAACCGACGGCTCCGGTTCACCCAGCCTTAAATGGGTACCTGATTTTTTTCTGGGAAAGTAAAGCGGCATGGGCGTATTACCGACCACATTACTCCAAAAATCATGTGCCGAAGGTCTGTAAAATGTATAGTCACTAACACCATATTCCCCATACGCCACTTGGCGTGACGGGGGTACTTTACTTTTTTTTTATAAATATGGTATCATATTCCAGCTATATGCTACTATATTCCAGCAATATGTTACTATATTCCAGCAATATGCTATTATATCCCAGCTATAAATTACTATATGTACACGGATTGCTCAGAATGTAAATAACGTTTCCTGCAGCTGGTGGCAATACATTTTTTAAATTATTTTTTTTCTGCATGTTTAAAGTGTTATATTTACTTATTTTAACTGTCTCCGATATTCTCAACATTACTCTGATAAACACAGATTTAGGGTTTCATTAATTATTTTGACTGTTGTCAACTTGTCCAGGTTTCACCGCCATATATTTAGGCTGTAAACTTGTGAAGGGTAAAGTACAAAAAACAACACAATCTCCATTTTATTTTCTCTCTTTTGAGTTACTGAGTTACTTGAGGGTCATCATCATTTCACTCCGAGCATGCCCGCAGGTGCTCAGATCCCACCTGCAGCAAGTCCCGCAGTGTACAGCGACTGACGACTCCAGTTCTGTGTTGGTTGAATAGTCTTCTTATACGCCAAATAAGTTTCTCGTTTTCTGGCTGTGCCAATCTTAATTTCCTTCCCTTTGATCCGAAGTAGTGACGTGGACTCATGGTTGTCGAAGTCCTGTTCCCTTACTACATCTTGGAGGGCATTGATGACCTCCGCCCGATCCATAGGTTGGCCGTCTTTAACAACAGCGTAACTAGCCAACCTATCCGCTCTTTCATTTCTCCGTACTCCCGCATGTCCACGGACGTAGACAAAGGTGACCCTACGTATTATTGACTTCTGCAATGACTCTAGCCATTGCCTCATTACAGAACCTGCCTCCACTTTTCTTATCATGCTCGTCGAATCACTTATTACGCAGGCATGGATGAGGTCGAGTTATTGAGTTATTTACGGGTCATCATCATTGCACTCCGAACATTTCCATAGGCTCTAAGATCACCTCCTCAGCAAGTCCCGCAGTGTCCAGCGACTGACGACTCCAGTTCTTGTTGGTTGATAAGTCTTCTTACACGTCCACTAAGTTTCTCATTTCTGGCTGTGCCCATCTTAACTCCCATCTCTTTCATCCGAAGGAATGACGTGGATTTGTAGTTGTCGAAGTCATGTGCTTTTCCCACATCTCGGAGGGCACTGAAATATCCGCCCGATCCATTGGTTGACATCCTCCACGGCACCACAGCTAGCCAACCTGTCCGCTCTTTCATTTCCTCGTATTCCCGCATGTCCAGGGATATAGACAAAGGTGATCTTACGTATTTTTTACTTCTGTAAATACTCTACCCATTGCATGTGTACAGAGCCCGCCTCCACATTTTTGAAACATGCTCATCGAATCACTCAGTATGCATGCGTGGGTGTAGTCTTGTGACTCTAACCATTTGAATGCCCTGGTCACTGCCATCACCTCCATCGGCATGCTACTCGTGGTCATGACGTATGCACCATTGTCTTCTTTGACTATTCTGCCTGTCGAGCGTGCTGTAAATATCCATGCACTTCTTTGGTGTCGTATTACAGATCCGTCTGTATAAATGACGCATCTTTCTCATCGGTGTTATCGCAGATGAGGCCGCTGACCTCTGCATTGACCACGACCGAGTTCTGTTCCCTACTTTTCCTGTCGAGAGTGACAATACACGAGAATATCCCCTTAAATGACGTAGGCACAGGTATCCATTCCTCGCCAACGTTGATATTGGTAAGCCCACATACCTGTTTGATGACATCTTTTGCTCGGCCCACTCATGATTTGCCTCTTTTTAGTCCGGCACCTTTCCCTCGTGGTGCAGTAGATGTTCTTTATCTGCACTAATCTTCGGGTATGCTCGTGCCCTCCAGATCTTGAATCTGTCATCTATGGTTGGAAAGTCAAGAAGATAACTCATTGCTACACAGGGATTGTCTCTCGCACACCCAAAGATAATACGCATAGCATGATTCTGTATTTTCTACAACCTGTTAATTTGCGTCGTACTGACGGTAAGAATTGCTAGATAATACTCAAATGGTGCGAGGACTAGTCACTGGAACGGAAGCGTAAGCAGCCTCTGCTTGATGCTGATAGCTGCCATGACCATCAAAGCGGCCACAATTTTGCAGGATTTTGTTAACACATGGTCGACGTGGTCCCTAAAATACAGACTGCGATCAACCTTAACTCCGAGGTATGTCATCCATTCGTACCATCGGTGTTCCCGTGTTAACGATTGTAAAGGGAGAACCACTCAACTGATGCTTTATTTTGTTTAACCAAGACACCTGATACTCCACACCAGGAAGAGATGCGATCGACTTTGTGTGGAGGGGATTTCCCGTCTGTCTCTTCCCTGTCGATATACAGAATGTCATCAGCAAAAGTCATAGTTCTTCCCCTCCCATCCAGCTGCTGTTACGTGATCGTCCTTCTTCCTCTTTCCTTCCTCATTTGTCTTTCAGCGCCGAGGGGAGATATAATTTGCGGTCTTTTGCTCTTTTGTTCGCTTTTGATGCTGTGATATTTCCTAGTGCTTCTAATATTCCATCGATCCATCTTTTTCGTGGTCGAAACCTTGGGCCAGGTGTTCTCGCAACGTTTATTCAGCGGTCTTTGTGTTGTGTTTTGATCACTCTGCCCTGTCGCGTGGCCAAACCATTTTATCAGTTGTTTCTTTATACATTTTATTGCGGGGGCTATTCCTAGCTTTTGTCCTCAGTTCTTCATTTCTTATCGTGTCTCTCAGGCTGTTTCATGTCATTCGTCTAACACATTTCATCTCAGTAGAGGTTATTTTTCAGATTGTTCTTGCATCTAGGGTCCAGGACTGGCATTGGTAACATAAGATTGGGATGAAGATTGTATTGCACAGCGCCCGTTTTGCCTCTAGAGTTATTTCCTTGTTGGATCACTATTTTATGCACGTTAAATAGAACTGGTGACAATGGTGACCATTGTGGCAGCCTTGGTCAAATGGATGTTGGCTGGAACGACCTACATCCACATTTGAATATCACCTTCCTCTGAAACAGTGCTGCAGCGATCCACCTAATGAGTAAGGGTTTTCGGCGCCAGTTTCAGAGGCATGTGTATGAGGCATTCAATGATACTCCGTTGTATGCATCCTCCCGATCTGTAGCAGAACATGTCTTCTCTTGTCTGTGGAAGCCTTCGAAGACCTAATAGACGAAGACTACCGCATCGAGCCATGTATCTTTATTATATATTTAACCTCCGAGTGTGGGTTTGAATGCGCGTATCTTTTCAAGGTGACAGGTAACACACGGGTAACTATTTTCTCCAGTAGCTTGCCCGCAGTGTACTGCATCGTGATGATTCAGTAGGCACTGATCTGAGGAGGTCCTTGTTTGGCTTTGATAGCGGTAATAAGTAGCTATGTAGCCACTCCTTAATCTGGCCACTGTGAATGCTGGTATTAAACTATTTAGCCAGATTTTTGCAAGTCGTCGTCAGTTAAATCGCCTATTTCGTCATAGTGAACACCATCTGGACCAGGGGCAGTATTGTATGACCCTTTACGTGTTGTGTGAATGACATCGATTGTGAGATCGTCTCCCAGCACTACTTCCTGAGACAATTCTGAGAGTGAAATCAAATCATCATCTTACGGTCGACTTCTTCTTTTAGACGCTTCAAGAGCTCAGTTTATGTTCTTCCATTTTTTCTGACTTTCTGCCATGTCGTAGCCGTTTGTCTCTTGTTCCGCAAAACTTACTCGACTTCGACGTTCCACAAGAGAGGCTGCTGCGTCCATTTCCACTGTCTTGTGCGAAGAACACCCTGTTTCCTATTTCTGATTTTTCTATTAACGCCCGGGTCTTTGTTCTCATAGTGGAATGTATTGAGCTTGCTTTTCTAGCTTCTATTTCTGCCCTTCTCAATTAGGATGACACATGTATTGTGATCACTTCCCCTGGAATCCCAGTACACCCCACCTGCAAACGGTGCGAAGGTGGAAGACCCCAGTGTCAGGTCCATAACACCATCAGAGTTTCCCCTGTTGAATACACGCCCCTTGTAGTGACGTGGCTGTTTACCTATGTTACTGTACACAATTCTCTATAAGTGATAGTTTAATTCATTATCTAAATGATGCATTTCCAGGAAGATGAAATGCGCATGTTTCTAATAATTTACATTCAAAGTTATCAGAAGATGTTGCATTTTAAATTTTTAAAAAAATCTTGTGGTTAAAATTTGAATATTTTATCCCGGAACACACTCAGATTTCCAATTTTTGATCGTTTTGTATACGAGCATTATCTACTAAAATATCATCCATATATACATGTTTTCTTTATATTAAAATCGTACTTAATGTATGTTGTCATAAATAACGTCCACAAAATTTCAGTGTTGAGAATGAGGGGAGTGTACTAAACTCGAAACATCTTCTTACTTAAATGTTGAAGATTTTCCTCAATTTGAACAAAAATACAACTTTTGCATAAAAATAATCATCAAAGAGTGCCGTTTCCGCATCAATGGTTGACTACCATGGAGCTGAATTCCGCTCTGTCTCGTGCATTAATAGTACAGGTTGTCATATGCTGACCAGTCCATCTTTTGATGTTATTCGTCCTTGTTAGTCTTGGTCTGACTATGTCTCTTTGACCTTGTAATGTCCCTTCCAATATTACTTTTAGTAGGCTGATGTGGCTTTTAACATGCCCCAAAAACCTCAATTGTCTTGTTTGAATTGTGCTAAGTAGTTCTCTTTTCATTTTTAGTTCTTCTAAGACTTCATCGTTTGTTTTCTTTTATTTCCATCTAATTCTACCTATTCTTCAAGAAATCCACATTTAAAAGGCTTCAAATTTCTGTTTTGTTTTCTTGTCTAATGTCCATGTTTCTGCACAATTCATGAATGTTAAGAAGAATTAACCTTTTCCTATTCATAGTTTTAGCTATGTTTAGACGTTAGTATATTTTTCATGAGTTTTAAAATTACTTTTTGCCTTTCCTATTCATTTGTTTATTTCAGTTTTACATTTTCCATCACTGGTTATAGTATTTCCAAGGTAGTTGTAGCTCTAAACTGTCTCCAGGCGTATTACTTCAACTTTGATGTCTACTTGTAGGTTTTGAATATTATCTTTGTTTATGATAGTTTTAGTCATTTTGATATTGATGTCTAATCCATATTTTTTGCTTGTCATGTTTATTTCATTAAATAATTGTTGTACATCTTTTATGATTTTATGCTAGTAGTACAGTATCATCAGCATATCTTAGGATATTGATCACCTTTCCATGTATGTTTAGGCTTGTCATCTCTGTGACGTTTTTGAAGATTTGCTCAGTGTATAGATTGAACAAGCTGGGTGATAAGATGCATCCCTGTCTTACCTCTTTTTTTATATCAATAGGTGTAGCGTTCTCTTTGTTATATTTTATTATTGCTGTTCGTTCCCAATATTTATTACATATTAGTTTTGTGTCTGTGTCATCTAGATATATAATTGTAGGCATTATAAAAGTTGTTTATTCTATCAAAAGCTTTAGTGTAGTCTATGAAGCAGGCATATATTGGTTTGTTTACTTAGGTGTACTATTCGATTAATGTTCTCATGCACAAAATGGCTTTTTTTATCCCATTGTTTTTCCTAAAGCAAAATTGTTGTTATTCTAATTCAATATTGATTTTATTCTGAATCCGTCCTTGTATAACTTTTAGCAAGATTTTTGTAACATGGCTCATTAGGTTTACTGTTCTAAAATCACTGCATTCATCTGCACCATTCTTTTTAGGCAATAAAATGAAAGTTGATGTTTTTAGTTCATTTGATATGTATCCTGCATCGGATATGTCGTTGCAAATGTATGTGATCATCTCAATGTCATAAACTTCTAATGTCATTATTATCTCTATCTGTATGTTTTGAGGTTCTGCTGCTTTTCCCTTTTTCATTGTTTTTATAGCTTTTTCCACTTCCAATTTTAAGATTGTATAGGCTGATTTTACATTTTATTATTGATTTCTTGTCCCTTTCGTTATAAAATAATTATGTTATATATTTCTGCCATGTATTTATTATATATTTGTTGTATGTTATCATTTGTCCTTTTTGTTTGCAATACATCCACTTTCTGTGGCCTTTTATTTTTACTAGTCATTTTCTTTATTTCTGTGTGCATTCCTTTAAATCGTGTTTATTTTCCATAGTTTCGATTTCTAGACATATTTCACTGAGCCAGTCTTCTTTTGTCTTTTTGCACATTTTGCGTTATTTCATTATTTATTTTCTTGTATTGGGTAGTGTTCTTCACTTGTCTTCTTTCTTCCATTTTTTCCAAGATGGTGTCAGTTATTCATTTTTGTTTTTGTTCATTTCATTTTCGAGTAAGATGTCGAAAGTTTCTTGTATGCTTTTCTTTATGCATTGCCAACTGATTGTAACTTTTTCTTTATGATTTTCTATTCTGTACTGTTGAATCCCTTATTCTAGATGCTTCTGATATGTATTCTTTACTTGTATTGTATAAGAATCTTTAACAAATTTTTTATTTAAAGACTTTCTGTCTAGTGTATTGTTCATCTATTAGTCTTTTGTTTGTTTCTCTTCAGTTTGACTTTCATTTTAATCATTACAGGATTGTGATCTGAGTTAATATCTACTACTGGATAGGTTTTGGCTTTCATGACGCTGTTACGGAACCTATCTTCTATCTTTGTTTAGTCTATTTGATTCCTCTTCTTATCTCCAATGCTTTTACATGTGTATAGTTTCCTTTTCTCTTGCTCAAAGTAGGTGTTACATATTATCAGCCTGTTTTCTTCACAAAATTGTGTAAATGCTTCTACTCTTTCATTTTTGTTCTTAAACCATGATTTCCTATAATGGTCTTATATCTACCTTTTCCTACTTTAGCATTCATATCACCCATTACAATCAAGATGTCCGAAGATTTCACTTGCTTCATAACTTTATGAAAATAAAATAATAGCTGTGTTTAATGCAGGTTCAGTACATAAAAAATTGACCTAAGAATACCCTGTATTAGGAATAGGAAGATTGTCCGTGTTACATCTTGTACATTTAACCTCGTCCCTGTACTTTAATCCCGCCGTTGTACTTTAAGCCAGTCTGTATTCCAGACGTGCTCCTGTAATCTTGCTCCACTTTTGTGTCATCATAATCTACAGTCCAATCACCAGGATCTCATCTGGCACCCGAAGTCTATTTACTCTTGAAAATGTAGCCATACAAATGATGTACTCCTGAACGACGCGCTAACATACTCCCCACAGCGTATGTCCCAAATGGGATCTAACAACAAGAACATGACAGCTCAAATTAAATCTGTTTAGACATTCCCAAATTAAGTCTTTAGCGTTTGTGGGCAGACGAGCCAGAGGAAGAAATCATGTTCTGGAAGCCAGATTTGGCCTAATCCGAAGCGTAAGAAAACCAAATAGGGAAAAAATTCATTTTATTTTCTGTTTAACCACCGGAAAAGTGGTGTTTTCTTAGCTGCGGCTGTAGATTGTAAATTTGATTTGCTGAAATTGCTATTATTTGATTTTTATTGCTGTTTTGTTATTTCTTATAAGAACTCGAACAAGAGAAATAGGGCAAGGAATGAGAGAGAGAGAGAGAGAGAGAGAGAGAGAGAGAGAGAGAGAGAGAGAGGCGGATTGAACGGTGGGATAGAGATAAAAAAAAAGGAGAAAGATGCTCAAAGTGAGAAGAGAAAAAAATGGAGGAAAGGAAAGACAGGCAGGAAGAGAGACAGGGAGAGATATATTTTAATAAAGGTGATATGGTTGGTTGCGTTCGCCCGATGATTAAAGTATTATAGAGTATCGTGGTAGACCAGAATATTCCTCTTCATCATCCGCCCTTACAAGAACGTGGTGTTTTGTCTGCGTTGTGTTGTGGTTTGCAGTATAACTGTTATATTTGCGCCTTTCGTCCCAACACATCCGACTTCAGCACGACATTTTTGAGTACCGGGTTGTCTTCCCTCTTCGATCCCTGCACGCTTGGCCAGACTAGACAAGTTAGTCTGTTACTGGAGGCACCACGGAGAGGTGGAGCAGGATCTGGATGGTTTTGGTTCACCGATCCTGGCGCAAGCCATCAGCTGTGGGTCGCTGACAACTTCCAGCTCTGGTGCTGGGAGGCGCGTCTTCGCCTCCTGAAGGTGATATAAAGGAGAACAATGTGTGTAATAAGTAAAGAAATAGAGAAAACTGAAGGTAGTAAAAAAGAAATACATGGGAAAGAGAAAATCTGGAAATATAGTGACCGAAACGAATACATAAGTTCAAAATGTAATAGGAAATGATTTATACAGAACTTCAAAGCAGGAGGCAATCTTAACATCTGAAAAAAAAAACCCGTCAATCAAGTGTTTCGGTCCTTTAGCTTCTTGACACTCCAAGGGAGGTGGGCCCGCCTGGGTCATGACTCAAAGGCGTCGAACTTCCTGCTCGATATATATATATATATATATATATATATATATATATATATACATATGTATGTATGTATATATATATATATATAGATATATATATATATATATATATATAATTAAGAGAGAAAGAACCGTAGAGAAACTGAGGGAGAGTAAAAATAGTCGTATAATTATAGTAATGTTGTGTTGTTTAGACAAACATTACCAGGTGAGAAAACAAAGTATTTGACATGATGGCACAGAGGTAAAGACATGGAACTCCGGACCAAAATGTTCAGTTTGAATCCGTAGTTTCTTAGTGTCTTTACTCTCTCCTGATATCTTGGTAGTGAGATGCGAGGTCCAGCCATCTCGGATAACGAAAACAAGTGGCCCTATGTGCACTGGTGCACGTCAAGCAACCTTTGGTTGTTAAAAAATAGAATAGTGTTGGTCAAAATGGCAGCTGCTCGGAAAAAAAAAACTAAACGAATCAACCCATGCCGAAGACGGATGTGTAGGGCCGAAAGGCGCAGGTTTTGCTATTTTGCAGTGGACTAGCTAACCAATGCAGCAACGCCTACATATCAAGTGAACACTAAGGATAAGCAATACAATAATCGTTGTCTACACAATGAGAATCTGCTAAATAATGGAATCATTCTGCAGAAAAAAAGAAAGCGATTGATGTATATCTAGATAAAATATCTCTATATAACTGTTTTTAAAATATAAACACTAATATAAATACAAACTAAAATACCACAGATTACGTAATAAACAAATGACGGAAAACTACATAAAATAGCAAAGCGAAAGGTTTGGTTAAAAAACAACTAGAATGCTAATGTTGTAAGTGAGTGGGATCGTTGTTATCCTCCATGAACTTCTTTCAACAGTGTATTGCGTTAGATTGTGTTTTTCGCTAAACTACATGGACCATTCGTCTTCAGAGTATTGTATATATTCAACTCTGCCCCTACTTTCTTAGCCTTTCGTTGATGCTTCTACAAGACAGCAGTTGTTTGTCGTCATAGATCTATCTCTTTGGAGAGAGGGGTGAGGGGAAGATTTTTTGAGTGCCTCCTACTTTTCTTTTGTTCTTCAGGATCAACATACACATTCGACTTCAGGTTTTTCGCCGGGATTTCTTCTTGACTGTAATATGTAATATAAAGTGTGCTCTTCATGCCAGGCTACATGTGAAACGTGAGCTTCTCAAATTCACTGAATATGCTCGCAGAGGTAACAAGAAAGCACTATATGCAGCTCATATCCCCATAAATAATGTTTATTTCTTGTTTTGTATTTATTGAAGATCCTCTTGAACACAACTCGTTCTTCTTTGTTGGGAGTTTGATGATAACTTTGCTTACACAGTTTTTTTGTCTTCTCAGTCGGCGTGTCTCAAGAGATTTGTATTTTGTGAAAAGTGAGATAAACGTTTATTATCGTCTTCCACAAAGTGAGATAAACGTTTATTATGGTCTTCCAAAAAGTGAGATAAATGTTCATTATCGTCTTCCACAAAGTGAGATAAATGTTCATTATTGTCTTCCACAAAGTGAGATAAACGTTCATTATCGTCTTCCACAAAGTGTGATAAATGTCCATTATCGTCTTCCACAAAGTGAGTAATTGACGCCTTTGAAATATATAAGAGTAGGTAGAATTGGAAGGAAAGAAAAAAAAAACAAACGATGAAATCTTAAAACAACTAAAAATGTACTTTGAAGAGAACTACTAAACACAGTTTAAACAAGACAAATGCGATTTTTGGGCCATGTTAAAAGACACAACAGCCTACTAAAAGTAATCTTGGAGGGGAAAATACAAGGTAAAAGAGGCAGACGCAGACCAAGACTAACATGGACGAGTAACATCAAAAGATGGACACGTCAGCCTATGACAATTTGCACTATCAAAGTAAAAGACAGAGCAGAATGGCGCTCCATGGTAGCCAACCTTCGTTGCAGAGATGGCACTCGATGATGATAATGCTGACAAAGTGAGCGTAGACCACGAGACTTTTCATTGCTATTATACGCGTGGATCTTAATGATTCTGTCACTATTCTCAATATTATATTTCAATTTTTGTCGAATATAGGGTGTCTCGCTCGCTACCGAATCCTACATAGTATAGCAACACATGAACACAGTTATCTGGTGTGAACTCTCTGCTACTGCACACTAACACTCACCAACAACAACCATTTGGTGTTGCCACCCTCAGCCAAATAACAAAGATCAGAAGAGAGGCACGTCGGGTAGGTATGTTACAACAATTAAGTGGTAGGCGCGCGCGCACACACACACGCACGCAAACTACAAGCAACTTAATTTTATTTCAAACAAAATTAATAAACTTCTATTCAAACTTCGTTACAAAAATATCTTCATTTGTGTTTTTAGATTTTTGTTTAGCGTTTATCCGTTAAGTGTGAACATTTATGCGTTGTTACGTTAGTTTACGGGGAAAAAACCTCAATATTTGTGCCTTTAAGTATGACACATCCATGTATAGAACTCGTTCAGCCTTTTTTTGTCGGAGCATTCGTCATTTTTCGCCTACTTTTTTCGAATATTAACTGCTAAAACATTATTTAACGTGCGCAAGTGTACACGGGGCCTCCTGTTTATTTTTTTTTTTTTGCAGTTATCTGAGAAAGCTAGACATCCTATCTCACTATTCAGAGACAGGGCAGTTTAACTTACCAGAGAAACCACGGACTAAATTTTGAAAAATCTCCAACGCCTGCGGTGGAATTTAATCAAGTACCTTTTTGTCCAAAAAACAATGTCTTATCTGTAGACCACCTATCTCATATTGATATTACAAGTAATGAGGAAATGCTCAGTGACGTAGTGAGTGAGAAATCATGCACTTTATAGAAATATGACATAGCTGTGTTCCCGTATGATGATATCACATAAAAAAAAAATGATACCATAAAGTGCATCAAACGTACCTGATCTAATTTATTTGCAGACGATCAGGCACTAATACATGAAACAATAGAAGACCTACAAGAACACTTAAACAAACTCAACAGCTCAGGCACAAAATACAACATGAGAATCAACATCAACAAAACAGAAGTCATGAATGTCGCCAAAAATAAACAGGACATCAACATAACTATAGAAGGCAAGCAAGTAAAACAAATAGAGGAATTCAAATATCTAGGAAGTTTAGTGACCTACGACTATTCACAAACAGCAGAGATAGAATCAAGATGCAACAAAGCTTGTCAAATCATTGGACAGTTATCACCACTATTGTCCAACAAGGAAATAACTATGGAATTAAAACGAGCACTATACAACATAATCTTCATCCCAACGTTGTGCTACCAATGCCAGACCTGGACCCTAGATGCAAGAACAATAAGAAAAATAACCTCTACAGAGATTAAATGTGTTAGACGAATGACAGGAGACAGTCTGAGAGATAAGATCAGAAATAAAGAACTGAGAAAAAAGCTAGGAATAGCCCCCACCGCAATAAAATATATAAAGAAACAACAGATAAAATGGTTTGGCCACGTGACAAGGCAGAAAGCTCAAAACACAACACAACGAGCCTTCAACAAACGTTGTGAGAACACCAGACCCAAGGGTCGACCACGAAAAAGATTGGTCGATGGAATATTAGAATCACTAGGAAACATAACAGCAGCAGAGGCGAAGAAAAGAGCAAAAGACCGCAATTTATATTTCCCCTCGTCGCTGAAAGGCAGATGAGGAAGGAAAGTAGAAGAAGAAGACTAAAAGATTTGTAAGTCGCGAAAGCTCAGTAGTTAGTGAACTGGTTACAAATGACAAGAGCTTCCGGGTTCAACCAGCCTTAAATGGGTACCTGATTTTCTTTACGTTAAAGTAAACCATCACGGGCGTAAAACCGGCCACATTACCCCAAAAATCATGCACCGAAGGTCTATAAAAATTATGGTACATGTAATTCCATACTCCCCACACGCCACTTGGCGTGGCGGGGCACTTTATTTTTCTTTATTAAAATATTTACTTCCTTGTCTGTGCCAGTTCAGTTTTCAATACATTAAATTTCTCTGCGTTGATTTTTTACTTACTTGTTTTGTTTGTTTATAATAACGAAAGTTGCACAAACAATTCAGCGCAAAATAGATTACAAGAAACTTGAGTATATGCAGACGTCAGTATTTTGTGACGTTTTCATGCATGCCATCTCTCCTTTAAGCAGACGGAGCATACGTTAATACATGCCCAAATATGCTACGATTAATTATATATAAGAAAACGTCTTGACGTCATAGCTTTGCATTTTGAGCACTTTAAAACAGCAGGGAAATAAATACACCGTCTAGTTAGTTGCATCAACGTACAGTAAACAAGAAAAGATATAAATAACTACGTACGCTTTGTATATCTCTAATTATGAGCTATGATAATCGGTGGGTAATTGAAGAGATATTTATTTTATAATTAAAGATGTCAAAAAAGGAAAGAACATAGTCACACTTTGAGAGTGATGCAGAAAGAGCACGTATTGTGCCAAATTTATTTCGATCCCCATCGTAACAATATGCTGTTTTGTGCGTGGTCAGCACTATGCTAGATCGCCACTATCCCCCCTCCCACAGCCGAAGAAATCCTTGGTATCAGTTTAAAGCTGGATGAATCTAGAAGCCTATAAATCAGGTAATCGAACCCATACCATTGACCTTGATAGACCGGTTTTCTAACCACTGCTCGACGACGACTTTCATGGTTTATAATTGGTCTACGTTCTAGCAATCACCAAGGTTGGCGTGATGTAAGAACAGAACTGAGCCAAACATGAGAGCCAGACGGTATAAAAGCGCTGCCACATGTTCAGCCAAGATGATAAAATAATAGCAGGAACTGATCAATGGAGACTAGATAAAATGTCAACGAGCCAAGCTTAACTGGATTCACTGTTTAAGCTGAGAGAAGAAAGAGTTGGTGAAGCTCTTGGACTAGATAGGATGCAGAGTTCGTGTGAGAAATTGTTGGGATTTTTTTTATATTGTGAACTTATTATCTTGACATAATTTAATTGGGCGATCTGTTTTTGCAGTTTGCAGTTCGTTACTGTTCTTCGCAGGGACCAGTGTTGTGTTCAAGTAAAGATTCGCATGGAGAGTGTGAATCGAGTTTAGGTACGATTGTTTAATTTAAAAGATGACTGATTAGGTGTTGTGCATGTAGGTGTACGCGATTTTGTTATACCTAAAAATGTTATGTACATCTTCTTATAATACCTTGAGACTGTTTTACCATCGGCAGTTGCTTTAGACACTATAAAAGTAACAACTTTTTTTGTAAAGTTCTATTCATTCATTACGGTCTTAACCAGTATTACTATATAGTGAAAGACCGTTAGATACAAGCAATATATTTACCAGATGTGTTCGTGAAGTGTAACTAGCGAGCTGTGTTAATAAACATTTGTAACGTAATCAAGGCTGTGGCTTTGACTCTCATATTAAGTGTTGAGGACAAGTGTTGTTGTAGACTTTATGTTTGCGATTTCTGTGCTGCTATAATCAGACACATACAAAAGGCACTGTTTTCGTCATGCTCACAATAGGCCCGATATTTAATCATAATTCTTAGCTGTCATCTTAATAATTCTTGTAACTTTTTGTCACGTTTAATTCGACATTTACTACGTTCCTGATTAGAGTCTCTTTATATGTTATTTATTTAATCAACGAACTCTGCGTACAAAATCTCCCTCTCATTCACATGACCTTCAAACACTGGGTGCACGGATTTCTGCAAACAGCAATTACTTGTGCAGATCTTCTCAGCTGCTTTTTTTTTATATTGTCTTCCCACCTGATAATTGTGCATGACTTTTCTTCTTCTCATTCTTAACAATTATACCCAATATAATATATATATATATATATATATATATATATATATATACACACACTCACACACACAAATATACATATAAAACGTCATGTTTGTTTCTTTAGTAATGGAGCACGGAAACAGCTACGGTTGGGACAAGAAAACATCTGCCATAATGAAGAGCATAATAAACCAACACGAGACACTCGTATAACAGATGATTGCGCAAGTGACACATAAAACTGTAATGAAATACAAACATTGAACGTTTTGAATTCCTAATAGAAGAACTATTTTGAGTGTTTCCATTTGATATTTCGCAGTAACAATTAGTCTGAAAACCGTTCACTGAGTATATTTTGTTGTCTGCACATTTCTGTTAACAAAAAAAAATTGCAGAATAAAATAATAAAACATTTTTGAAAGAAGACATTGAGTTTATTTGAGAGAGAGAGAGAGAGAGAGAGAGAGAGAGAGAGAGAGAGACAAAAACGTAAAAGAAACGAACGTTTACCTTATGATAAACGCTTGTCTAGGTGAAAAAGAAACAACATAAGAACAATGATGATATTTAGCTTAATAAATATATGAGTCGAAACTTGCAGAACAACTGTATCCTCGTCACCAGGACGCATGATCTGTGCAGAACGTTGCATTCACCACAGCCTGTCTTAGAGAATCTGTTTCCAGCCAGAACTTCCACTTCTTTGTCTAGTTCATTGTCTATTTGATGTCTAGAAACCACATTCTTTTTGCTCTGTCCTTGATGGGTCGTTCAGGAACCATGCCTTCCATTATTATACTTTTCAGTCCGTTTTCATATTTCCTATGTAGAACATTGTTTATAAGCCAGTTCTGTTTAATGATCAAACCAATTAATATGTATTCATTTTTCTGTAGCATTTTCTTTCGAATGAATCATTTCTTTCTTGCCGTGTGAAAGAAGATCTGTAAACTATGGGGCTTTAAGTAGCCTGGATAGCCTACTATGGGAAAATCACCCGTGTTGGCCACCGACGTTCGGACAACCCGTATTCGATTTCAAATGGAAGCAGTGTGAGTTGTACTCGTGGTTGCAAAAAAAAAAAAAAACACACAAAAAACACATAACCCTCGGGGTAAACCCAGCCGCTGGCAGAAATGTGTGCCAGTGTAGTACTCTGGGAAGGTGAGGAATGCCGCCTCGTAACTTGAGTTTCGATGCTAAAAGCGAACCAACAAGAAGTCTCGGTGAAAACTCGCGTGCTAAAACTTTTATTCAAGTCTCGTACTTCACCTTTATCTGTTACCTATAATCTATGGACAATGTAGGCAGTAGTAGGAGACAGATCATCATCATCATCATCATCATCAAGTACCTGGCCTGCTGGCGTAGTGATCATGTCTCTCCACAACTTTCGACCTCGATACTTATTTATAATTTCTGATGTTGACCTTCTGCCAAGCCATTCTCTTAAACTGTCTGGTATCTTTTCTCTTTGCTTCCCTCTATCTCTTCGTCCCTCAATTTTCCCAGTTGATACAATATATTCCAGCTGTTATCTTCTCATTACATGGCTAAAAATGATGATTATTTCTTGCTAATATTGGAAATTAGCGCTCTTTTTGCTTTGGCCTCTTTCAAAACATTTTCATTACTCTTCTTAGATGTCTATTGTATTCTCAACATTCTTCTGTAAAACCACATTTCTACAGACTTCAGTGATTAGGAGACATACTGCAGTAGAATAAGTCATGAGTGCAACAATGATGAAAAGAAAGCAACATTAAGAAATACACGTTCAGTGGATGAAGGATGAATTTAAAAGAAGAGCAACATAAAGGATAATACATGTGTAAAGAAACATAGAGCAAGCATAGCTTGGACCAAATTTTATGTTTTTTTTTTGCACATCATTTAAAAAGGCAAGCAAGATCGTGGGATTTATTTTTGTTTTCTTCCCATGCTCTCTTAGGTGTTACGGCCCTGATCAGTGGTTAAAGACAAGAAATAGAATTGGCATGAAACACATGAAGAGTGTGGTCTAATTTCACAGAGGATTAAACATGTGAAATTGGCATTTGGGGATTCTCGATTGGGAAAACTTTTGACAAATATTGAGCAACACTTTAAAGCGCATTTCTCCTGAGCACACTCAATAAAACTTGAAACAATTCGAGTCGACCGTAAAGAGCAAGGTCATAATAAAAGTGTATGTCAAAGTGAGGAATTAAGTTTGAACAAAAAAAAAAAAAAAGGTCACTTTCGTTCCTAGAATAAACTACAATAAAATAGACAGACAGATTAAGACAGACTACCAGACAAATAGATAGATATACACATAGACAGGCAGATAGATGGACATACAGATAGATTAAGATAGATTACGATACATTAAGATATATTATGATAAGATAAGATAAGATGAGATTATAGCAGAGAAAGTACGGCTAATGGTATATAATAGTGGGGAATGGTGTGAAGGGAAGTACACACCAAGAGATGAAGAATGGGGAAATATAAATTAAGCACATACATATACAGAAAAGAAGATGGCGTAAACAAAGGGCTATGACGTAGCAGGGAGTTACGGTTGCAAGGGGACCAAGGAAGACTAGTCACTTGGAGTCGGACCGTCGAAGAGAGAGGACGTACTTGGAGCCGGACTGTCGAAGAGAGAGGACGTACTTGGAGCCGGACTGTCGAAGAGAGAGGACGTACTTGGAGCCGGACTGTCGAAGAGAGAGGACGTACTTGGAGTGAGAGCAACATCATGGAGATGAAGCGTTGAAAGGAGTAGATGTACTTAGAGAGAGATAGAATGAAATCGTTAGAGAGTAGCAGATGATCCAGAAGAATACAATGTAGATAGGCCGATAGACAGGGATATATAGATTAGGGTGGTGCGTTCGATGGGGAACGTACCAAAGTAGGATAACGGCCAAATAGATAGATTGTTAGACAAGGATAGTTAGACAAGGATAGTTAGACAAGGATAGTTAGACAAGGATAGGGAGAATAGGATGATGCGTTCGATGGGAACGTATTAAAATTAGGTTAACGGTCAAAATGAAGAAAGAAGGGTAAAGGAGACGAGAGAAGAGAATAGAATGATTGCAAATTAGAAAGTAATTGACAATAACATTATGTGTATTATGAAATTAGAAACGAACAGAAAAGTAAGAAATAAATGAATAAAGAAAATGGCTCCAAGTAAAAAAGAGGCAGTGTTCGAGTTGGGTATGAATAAGTTTGAGTATGAATACATTAAAATGACTTCCTTCAATGGTACGAATGGAAAAACATCCTTCAAATGAGAACATCTTACAAAACATCTTACAAAGAAATATACAAAGAAGAACAACATTCTTACAAATAAGAAGATCTACCCCCTTCGAATTGGCACTCCTGCAAAGGAAAAACATTTTACAAAGAAATAGACAAAGAAACTGGTAGCTTTCTTACAAGATTAGATAATATAAAATAAGATAAAATAAGATAAGATAAGATAAGATTAGATTAGATTAGATTAGATTAGATTAGATTAGATTAGGACGGACGGATAGATAGATAGATAGATAGATAGATAGATAGATAGATAGATAGATAGATAGATAGATAGATAGATAGATAGATAGATAGATAGATAGATAGATAGATAGATAGATAGATAGATAGATAGATAGATAGATAGATCATCATCATGTGGCGTAGGTGATCATGTCTTTCCACAATCTTCTATCTACAGTGCATCGTATTAGTTCTGTTGTTGAATGTTCTCCATGCCATGAAACCAAGCTATCCAGTATTTTCTCTCTTTGTCGTCCGCGATCTCTCTTTCCTTTTATTTTGCCAGCTGTAACCAAGTATTCCAAGATAGATAGATAGAAATTAAAAACGAACATTCTTGAACATATTCCATGTGTGCAGGCCAGCTGTAGTTTCTTCAGTGCTGTAGCACTTCCAGTGCAATCGCCACTGTAGTGTCTAGGATAGTGCCTTTTCACAATATATTTAATCATTTCATTTTGACACGACTATGAATCAAACCTTTGCATATATTTGTTGAACGGACGTGAATCCGTGTTGGCCATTCGCTTGCTAACATCAGTTTTCTACTGGTCAATAGATGTTCAGCTTATCGACCTCATAAAGTTTACTGCAGACACACCTGGGTATTTGGTATGTGGTAGGTGTCAGACGAGCCCTAAGAAAAATAAAATATCTTAAACAGGAAACATAAACAAAATACTGAAATAGAAAGAGTGAAGGAAGAAAATAATTAATCAAAGCAATGCATTATGTTTTGTGATTTTAAAAAAATACAGTGGTTAAATAAAGAGTATGACAGAGGGAAATAACAATAGAACAATACAATAACTACGCACTGCAATAAATCTGCTAGTGATTAAATATAAAAACACTACACACACGCATGTATATGTGAAAAGTAATTCAAGCATAAAAGTAGAAATGTGTAATATGCAACGAAATAAAGACATTTGAAAGCAGCTGGAAAAAGCGCGTAATTTAATCATGTCGCCAGATATAACAAAAATAATAATGATGCAAAAATAAAACAGTAAATATTGTTTCTCCCATCTCTGAACACAATTTAACCTGACATGAAACAACTTTCAAGCAGTAACGACATCTCTAGAAGTGAACGTAAACATACCATGTACACAAGAGAAGAGGCTGGCAATATATTTACAAGAATTTACATAGCCCCGTAGGACCAAATGCAATTCCCGCAAAAGCCAATAAAGCCGATATTTCATCAACAATAGGAACGCAAAATCATGTCTTAAAGAAATCCGGAAACATGAGGCCAAGCAATCGAAATGGAAGAATGGACATGTAATTAAATTGGCAAAGTAAAAGGCAGCTCTCTACATGTCGCAACTGGCGAGGTAAAACATTTCTGATATTGGCTTAGAGAATTATCACCAGAATGATTCTAGATTCACATAAGGGATTCTTTGGTAGGAGAACTATGAGTGGCAAGTCAAGCAGGAAATCAAGCGAGATATTCATTTTCAGATCAAAAGGTAATGCCGATGGGTTATTGAATGCATAGGCCAACAAACGAGTCTAGATTTAATCATATTTAGATTCCATTATCAAAGTCCATATACACAAACCACTAAGGTAAATGGACATCTTAGAGAATTAAGGAATCACAGTGATATGGTATTTTACATATCAAATGGGAGAAAATTTGGCTGGTTACTTTATGTGTTGGTCTAAAGGAGATCTTATAGTTGGTTGTTTGTTGATTGCTCTACAAGATATTTGATATTCGGTTATTTGGTGGTCTAGAGGAGATTTTATAGTGGATTGTTTACTTGGTGGTCTATGTGAGATTTTATATAGTGGATTGTTTATTTATTGGTCTATATGAGATTTTATATAGTGGATTGTCTATTTGTTGGTCTATATGAGTTTTTATATAGTGGATTGTTTATTTATTGGTCTATATGAGATTTTATATAGTGGATTGTCTATTTGTTGGTCTATATGAGATTGTGTATAGTGGATTGTCTATTTGTTGGTCTATATGAGATTTTGTACAGTGGATTGTTTATTTGTTGGTCTATATGAGATTTTTTTTAAAAGAGTTATTAAATGTTATGTAGAGCCAGTCTTAACTCATGGATGCGAATCATGGACAATAGGACAACAGACAAGAGAATCACTGGAGTCTGTAGAAATGTGATTTTACAGAAGAATGTTGAGAGTACCATGGACAGCTAAGACGAGTAATGAAGATGTTGTGAGAGAGGTCAAAGCAAAAAGAGAGCTAATTTCCAATATTAGGAAGAAACAATTATAATTTTTTAGACATGTAATGAGAAGAGAACAACTTGAATATATTGTAACAACTGGAACAATTGAGGGACGAAGAAATAGTTGGAAGCAATGAGAAAAATAACAGACAGCTTAAGAGAATGGCTTGGTAGAAGGTCAACAGCAGAAATGATAAATAGCTGCCGAGATCGAAAGTTGTGGAGAGACATAAACACCTACGCCAGTAGGCCCGGTATTTGATGGTGATATGCGATTTTATATAGTGGATTGTTTATTTGTTGGTCTATATGAGATTTTATATAATGGATTGTTTATTTGTTGATCTATATGAGATTTAATATAGTGGACTGTTTATTTGTTGGTCTATATGAGATTTTATATAATGGATTGTTTATTTGTTGGTCTATATGAGATTTAATATAGTGGACTGTTTATTTGTTGGTATATAGGAGATTTTATATAGTGGTTTGTTTATTTGGTGGTCTGTATGAGATTTTATATAGTGGATTGTATATTTGTTGATCTATATGAGATTTTATATAGTGGATTGTTTATTTGGTGGTCTATATGAGATTTTATATAGTGGATTGTTTATTTGGTGGTCTATATGAGATTTTATATAGTGGATTGTTTATTTGGTGGTCTTTATGAGATTTTATATAGTGGATTGTTTATTTGGTGGTCTATATGAGATTTTATATAGTGGATTGTTTATTTATTGGTCCACATGAGATGTTATAGTTGACTATTTATTTGTTGGTCCACATGATATGTTATAGTTGATTATTTATTTGTTGGTCTATTTAAGATTTTGTATAGTGGATTATTTATTTGATGGTATATATGAGCTCTTATATAGTTGAGTGTTTAATTGTTTGTCCATAAAAAGGCTCCTCTTATTTTTTGTATCTTTTTTTTTGGTATCATTCTCTGTTCCTCATTTTTTTTGTCTAGTTACTGCCCAGATATATATATATATATATATATATATATATATATATATATATATATAGATTGTACGTGTAGTAGAGGTATTTCTCCTGTTATTTTGCTATTGACAACTGTAATTAATTCTCATAATGTTGGTCTTATCTGTGTTTATTTTCAGTCCCAGTTGTTGTGATCTCTCATCTAGTATGCTCATTTTATCTTGCATGACATCTTGCAGATGATTATGTGATAAAAGAGTTGCATCATCAACAGAGTCTAAGTCATTAAGTTGCTTGATCAGTAACGACTGGATTCCAGTTCTGTTGTTCTGAATTACTTTCATAATCCAATCTATGGTCAGCAGAAAGAGAAATAGATATAGAAGGCATCCCTGCCTTACTCCTATTCTCATTTTAACTGCTTCTGTAAGCTGCCATTCATACACAACACTACCTTTCATTCCATCATACATTGTCTGCATCAAGTTAATAAGCTTGATGGGAATTCCGTATTGACTCACTAACTTCAAAAGCATTCCTCTGTTTAAACTATCAAAAGTCATTTCGTAATCTATGAATCCAATATAATATCGAGACTAGTTCTAAGCTTTGTTCAGCTATTATACGAAAGATAGTTATTTGATCAGTGCATGATCTGTTTTTCCTAAAACTTGCTTGTTCTCCTCTCAGATGTGCTCTTTGACGCCTTTTAGTCTCTTCAGAATGATTGTGCTTAGTTTTTTTTTTTTCCTGGCACTGATAGTAGGATAATTCTCCTATAATTTGTGCACTCCTGTAAACTTCATTTCTTTGGTACTTTGATCATATAACCTTCTTTTCAGTCTTTAGGTATTTCTTCTCTCTCCAATTATTTTATCTAGTAGATCATGTAACATCTTGGTCATTATCATCATCATGTACCATACCGATTGGCGTAGGCGATCATGTCCTTCCACAATCTTCTATTTACATCGCATCGTATCAATTCTGTTGTTGACTGCTTTCCATGCCATAACACCAAGCTATCCAGTATTTTCTCTCTTTGTCGTCTGCGATCTCTCTCTTTTATTTTGCCAGTTGTAACTAAGTATTCCAACTTTCCTCTTCTCATGATGTGACCCAAAAATGTTGATTGTTTCTTTCTGTTGTTTTTTAGGAGCTGCCTTTTTGTGTTGACCTCTGTGAGAACTTCCTCATTGGTCTTTTTAGCTGTCCAGGGAACTTTCAACATTCTTCTGAGAAATCCCATTTCTGTGGCCTCTAACCGTCTTTTCATTTGTTTGTCTACTGTCCATGATTCGCTTCCATAGGTCAGAATTGGTTCTATATAGCACCGATGAACTCTCTTTCTCATTTCTATTGACATAGATTTTTCATTTTCTGAAATGCTATTTTGACTGGAGCTATTTTACTTTTTATTTCCGTGGTGCATCTTCCATCTGATGTTATTATTGTGCCCAAAGTATTTTACGCGTTGCACTTGTTTCAAATTTGTCCTGTTTATTTTTATGCTGCATGCTGGTAAGATTTTTTCTTCGATATGACCATTACTTCTGTTTTCTTACTATTCAGACTGAGACCTTTCTTGATGCTTTCTTTTACTATTATGTCTATAATTTCTTGTAGTTCATTCTCTGTCTCTGCTATTAAGACTGTGTCATCCGCATATCGCAAATTATTTATGTTGTGACCGTTGACTTCAATTCCTTTTTTGTCTACTATTGATCACATAATATATTCGCTGTAAAGTGAAAACAAATCCGGCGACAGAACACAGCCTTGTTTGACTCCTTGTTTTATAAGTTGAAATTGTCCTGATTGGTTGTTAATTCGTATTACCGCTGTTTGTTGCCAGTGCATCATTTTTTCTATGATTCGCAGATCCTTGCCATCAATGTTTAATTTCTCCAGAATATTGATTATTTCCACATGCTTTACTTTGTCAAATGCTTTCGTGTAGTCTATAAAGCGCATATATAGATCTTTCTTTACCTCTATAGATCTTTCTATCAATGTTCTTAAGATGTATATTGCATTATTGGTGCCCTTTCTTTCCACAAATCCTCATTGCTCCTCACTTATTTCTGGTTTTATTTTGTTCCTTACACGTCTCATGATGATTCTTAGTAATATTTTCGTCATATGGCTCATGAGACTAATAGTGCGATGGTCTTCACAATCAGTGGCGCCTGACTTCTTCGGTTTGGCTACAAAGATAGATTTTAGTAGATATTTCTGGTATGTGTCCAGTGTTATATATGTCATTGAGTAGTTTTGTTATGACTTGTACTCCCAGCTCTCCTACTTCATTTATCTCTTCGATTGTTATATTGTCGAGATCTGGAGCTTTGCCTCTTTTCATGTGTTGAATTGTGTCCTCCGCTTCACTCTGCATTTTTGGTGGTCCTGTGTCTTTGTTTTAATTGTTTAACTCTGGCTTTCATCATCATAGAGTTGACTGATATATTTTGTCCATCTTTCTATTGTCTTCTCCTGTCCCATTATTATATTTCCTTTATTTGACTTTACACATCCTGAAACTTTGACTTCTTTTCTTCTTGTTAATTCATTTAACTGATTGTGCATAAATTTTGATTCTTTCTTTTGTTGTTTTTACATTTCTTCACATTTCTGTTTTAACCATCCTTCCTTTGCTTCTCTGCATTTGTTCTGGATCTCTTTGTGCAATATTTTGTATGTCCGTTCTTCTTTCTTATGTTTTCTTCTTTCATCCATTAGTATTAATATTTCTTCTGTCATCCATTTATTTTTGTTCATTCTTTTGGTCAGTGGTATAACTTCTTTTGATGTTTGTTGAATCGATTGTTTGAGAATTTTCCCAGTGCTCCTTGATGTCCTGTATTTTCTCAATAGCATTATATCTATTTTGTACTATCGTGCCATACTTATCACTGTCTATCTACTCTAAGCATTTCTAGTTCTAATTTTATATTTCTTGGGAATTTCTGTGTTTTCCGCAGTTTTATTATTATCTTTCCAACTACTGGTACATTGTCACTATTGCAATCTGCTCTTGGCCTTGATTTAACAGATGTTAGCCCATTCCTGAATCTTCTCTGTACCAGTATAAAAATCAATTTGATTGTGCACTTTTTTCATTTTTCTCTCCAAGGCCATGCCCCCCAGTCACAGTTTGCGCTTTAGCTGTTCCTACCTTTCCATTGAAATCCCCGAATATAATAGTTATTTCTTGGGATTTACACTGTTCCATGATCATCTCTAGCTCATTGTAAAAAGAGTCAATATCCTCTTCTTCGTTATTACTTGTTGGTGCATAAGCTTGAATTATGTTGATATCCATTGGTCTACCACTCAATTTTACTAGCAGAATTCTATCTTATACTGGCCAAAATCCTTTCACTGGTAGAGGTGTTACAAGCATCTTGGCAGAGGTTTATAATATATCTGCTTTTGTGGCGTCTAAAGGAATTTCATCTGGTTCTGTGGCTTTACAGTTTTGTTTTTAGTAACTTGATGGTTTTCATTATTTATTCATTGCTTGGCTTTCCGCAGTTAACATGAAATTAATTCTTTCTATGCTGGTGGACATCACGAGAAGAGGAAAATTGGAATACTTGGTTACAACTAGCAAAATACGTGGAAAGAGAGATCGTGGATAACAAAGAGAGAAGATACTAGAAAGCTTTGTGTCATGGCATGGCAAACAGTCAAAAACAGAAACTGGTAAGATGCACTGTAGATAGAATATTGTGGAAGGACATGATCGCCTACGCCAACCAGTATGGCACATGGTGATGATGATGATGATGCTGGTGTAGTATCTAGAGGGTTGTATCCACCGTGTCTGTTGAAAATATCTTCAAAGTGTTCCTTCCATCTCTTCGTTTGTTCCCTTATATTACTAAGCAGATTTCCTTTCTTATCTTTAATGAAGGAATTAATCTGTTTATATGTTCCGCTTAATTGCTTTGTACTGTTGTACAGTTCTTTCATAATTATTTTGTTTGCCGCCTCCTCTGCCTCTTTAACTAGTTCATCGCTCTCTCTCTCTCTCTCTCTCTCTCTCTCTCTATATATATATATATATATATATATATATATATATATATATATAATACAGTGCACATTAAAAATTCCTAATTAACCATGAACAATAACGCAATAACTACGGAAACAAAAAGGCAATATCAAAATCAATTTTTCTACCAACTCTGTGCTATCAGTGCCAGACTTGGAAGCTGGACTCTAGTACATTAAGGAAGATAACGACCACCGAAATGAAATGTGTCAGAAGAATGACAGGAAACCGCTTAAGGGACAGAGTAAGAAACACTGACCTGAGGAAGAAACTCGAAATTGAACCAGCCATCGAATACATAAAGAAACAACAGATAAATTGGTTCGGCCACATAACAAGACAAAAATAACTAACAATGACTCAAAGAGCCAAAGGGATAACACCAGAAGTGGCCAACAGAAGAGCAAAGAATCGCAGATTGTATCTCCCCTCGACGCCAACGGCTATGGAGGAAGGATAGAAGAAGAAGAGGAAGAACTATGAACAGGTGTAATCAAGATAGCAAAAAATATTAATATTTAATAAAATAATCGACGTCTTTACATAAATGATATAACAATTTAATTAAAACATAGCTCCTCACTAAACAGCGCTAGATTAACTTGCACTTATTAAAAAATGTGAATAATTAAAATAGCAACAACAACAAAAATTAAAATATATGCGCAACATTGAAACTTTGAACGAAAACTTTTCTTCTTTTAAAATTAATCTATTAAATAAAAGATGTGTAGGTCACATCTAGTTGTTGCAGAAAAGATAAGAGATGAAAATGGTGTTCTTGCCTCATCTCCTTCCATTTTCAAAATCAGCAAAAGAATTGCGAGGAAAATCTTCGATAATGAGAGACAAAGACAAAAGAGTTCTTTTTCAACTTGAATAATCCCAGATCAAAGGGAAGAATTAACTTTGTTTTTAGTACCGTCAGGAAATTAGGAAGGGAGGTATATGGTTACTTTTGGAAAGCGTGGTCTGTATCAAATATTCATCAGTTTTACAGTAATTTATCCCTATTATAAATTGCGCTATTATATAAATGTTTTGGCCACCTGGTCAGAATAAAAACTTACCAATCACCATCAAGGGCATTCTTCTCGAGAATGCATGGAAAAAGACCAAGAGGAAGACCCAGAAGAAGATGGATTGATGCAGTGATAGAGACATGTAACAACAAAGAAAAATCACTAATTCAGATAGTTCGAGCAGCTCAAGAACGACAAATGATATAAACCACGACACCTTTTAGGAATCAGTGAAAAGAGAAAAAAGGAGATAAATTGCGCACCAATACTGATTACTAATTATAATTACACTACTTGCCGGGTCACAATAATTCGAGTCCGGTAACACTAATTTATAATTACTTATAAACTATTTATATTGAGTCCATTAACGTCCTACAATTTACCGTACAGCGTTGGGCTGAAAAAGTATACAATGAAACGCACACAAAAACAATTACACAAAATATTGTTTTGACTTCATGGTGTAAAACTATTTACAAAGTATGATACTAATGAATTTATTAACATAACATCAAGCTGGTTAACTTCCTACATCCTCTGTTGCCTTTAAGCGTCGAGAGAATCATGTGGTCGGGTCAATGCTCTGAGTGTATTTCATGTTTATACGTTATTTAAAAATGCAATAATGCATAGTCTTCTAGGTCTAAATTTCTATCTCCCTCCGTTTTGCTTTTAAGTTGATGAAACCTGAAGGATTATAACAGGTATTGATCGTTTTACACACGTCAAACATTTAATGTATTCTTTTTTAAAGAAAATGATCCAATACTAGAGAACCACAAACATTGTACATATATCCTAATTTCCTATCCCGTCTGTGTCCATTTTTGAACATCAAGTTTAGCGACATAAACTATTTCGCAGAATTTGTATCAAACTTTAATGAAAGAAAACACTTTGTAGAATCTTAACATCAAGCTTTAATTTCCTTAGAAAAATTCGTAGAATCTAACATCAGGATTTAAGGAAATCAAATATTTCGTAGAATTTAACATCAACGCAGACACGACGGCGCAGAACTTCAAGTGGTATGGTAGTGTATGGCATTCCTTCTTGCAAGGGGAGGTAAATGGGTAAAGAATAAGCGAACCACAGAAGATGGAATGATGGAAAGACAACACCAGATAATGTATAGTACTTAACCTCGTCAGGTCACAACGAGCGGCCACAAACATAAAGCAATAGGCCAAGGTGAAGGAATGTGGAGAACTGTGAGTCCCAAACAGTTATCATGTTGGTGAAGGAGGTATAGGATGAGTACAATGTATACGTTTTCAAATGTAGCTACAAGCAGTTAAGATGTAACACTGAGATAAATTCATCATCATCATCAAGTACCGGGCCTAGTGGCGTAGGTGATCATGTCTCTCCACAACTTTCGATCTCGGCAGCTATTTATCATTTCTGTTGTTGACCTTCTACCAAGCCATTCTCTTAAGCTGTCTGTTATTTTTTCTCTTTGCTTCCCTCTATCTCTTCGTCCCTCAATTTTTCCAGTTGTTACACTATATTCCAGTTGTTCTCTTCTCATTACATGGCCAAAAAATGATGATTGTCTCTTCCTAACATTGGAAATTAGCTCTCTTTTTGCTTTGACCTCTCTCAGAACCTCTTCATTACTTTTCTTAGTTGTCCATGGTATTCTCATCATTCTGTGAAAACCACATTTCTACAGACTCCAATGATTCTCTTGTCTGTTGTCCTATTCTCCATGGCTCTCATCTGTATGTTAAGACTGGATCTATGTAACATTTAAGAACTCTTTTTTCTTGTTTCTCTTGAGATAAATTACAAAACTAAATTGAAAAACAAGGCTGCAACTTTGACTTAGACAGCTTGGCACCTGAACGGAATTTATCTTCAGTACTTTTTTTTTTAAAGGGAGCCGTGAAAGCTCAGTGGTTAGTGAACTGGACTACAAAGGACAAGAGGCAGGGTTCTATCCCAATCGACTGCTTCCGGGTTCACCCAGCCTTAAATTGATGGGTACCGGATTTTTCCTGGGAAAGTAAAGCGGCACGGGCGTAATACCGACCACATTACTCCAAAAATCACGTGCTGAAGGTCTATAAATTGTATGGTCACTAACACCATATTCCCTTTACGTCACTTGGCGCGAGGGGGGTTCTTTACTTTACTTTTTACTACTCTTTTTTTTGTAACTGAGATTTTTTTTTTAGTATGTATTTTGTAGAATTTTTCGTAATGCCACCTTCTTTATTCTCAACAGTTTGGGATTTTGTTCTAGCTCTACATATAGTCTCTTTAGCACAATAAGCCTCTGGTTTTGCACATTATCTCAATTATTAACATTTATTACTTCTGTCTAACACAATGACCCCCCCCCCCCCCCCCAGCACCAGAGCTGGAAGTTGTCAGTGACTCACAACTGATGGCTTGCGCCAGGATCGGTGAACCAGAACCATCCAGACCCTGCTACACCTCTCCGCGGTGCCTCCAGAAACAGACTAACCTGTCTAGTCTGGCCAAGCGAGCAGGGATCGAAGAGGGAAGACAAACCCGGTACTCAAAAATGTCGGCTGAAGTCGGATGTGTTGGGCCGAAAGGCGCAGATATCACAGTGTTACACTGCAAACTTCAACACAACGTAACTACATCCACTTAACGTCCTTTTAAGGGCGGATGACGAGGAGGAAGTCTACGGTTCGTATCCGCTAGAATACCTCAAATCATCAGGCGACCGCATCATCATCATCATCATAACACAATGACCGGTAGTGTCACGTTCACTTCTCTTTGTTTACAACTTATTATGGGCGATTTCTTCACTTCTCTAAGCTTTCTGAAAATAGATGAAGAAAAGTATCTGCGCAGTCAATAGAGAATGGTCAGTCAAACGTTTACAAACTACACAGAATCAGTAAAAGTTAGAAGTGCAAGGTTTAGAATGGAGACCAATGGTTTCTGTTCTAAGCCCGGTCGTTTTAGAACATGATGTTGATGGTGATCGTGATTTTGATGTTAGTTAGTTTATGTGATAGTGCATGAAATAAAAGCTGGGAAGAGTGCATTTCAAAGGAACAGATAACGGAGAAATCTAAACAAGAGTACATGCTGAGCTCTATATAAAGAAGACGTTGGAAATGCATCGGTCATGTGTTGAGAATGAATGAAGAAAGACTCAGGCATTCACGTGGAAACCATCTGGTAAATGAAAATGGCGGTGCCACTGAGTACAGGTTCGATCCCACTTCGGACCATATATTGTTCTTCGTTTTTTTCTATTGTTGTTTGTCTGTCAATTTTTCCGAGTGCTAACACATACTTCTTTGTTCTATTATTCCCTGGTAAAAGAAAACAAGGCAGACCAAGAGAATCTGTAAACAAAACACTTACTAGTGAAGGCTCTACCATGACTATAAGAAACAGCCAAGAACTACAAGAACTAGTAGCAAAAAGTTCTTTAGTGGAGAACTATGACTTCCGCTCTTGGTGCTGTCTTCGCCTCGAGGGAAACATGAATGAATATCTGATAGCGTTATTAGGGAAGTGATTATCTTGAAATTTTAGCGACAAAAGGAAATGAGCTGACTGACGTTGATCAGTCGAACCAGCCACAAATATAGAATTAATATTGCTGTTGTTGTTGTTGTTGTTGTTGCTGCTGTTGCTGCTATTGTTGCTGTTGTTATTTTTGGAATCATCATCGCTGTACACCGAACCAATTCATAGGTTCTCCGATATCTCCCCCGAGATTTTGGACAAAAATTCGAGAACCCCGACCCACGTGCACTAATTTCATAACATGGCCTGGGATCCACGGTTTAAGAAAAGTAAAGAGCCCCCGTCACGCCACGTGGCGTATAGGGAATATGGTGTTAGTGACCATAAATTTTACAGACCTACAGCACATGACTTTTATGGTAATGTGGTCGGTATTACGCCCGTGCTGATTTACTAGTCCAGCAAAAAAACCGGTACCTATTTAAGGCTGGGTGAACCCGGAAGCCGTCGGTTGGGATCGAACTTTACCTCTTATTCTTTGTAGTCCAGTTCACTAGCCACTGAGCTATCGCGGCTCTGGATCCACGGTATGGGTAGGTTTTTTGTTGACAATTTGGCCTTGGCAGCGATACATTTATCTTCTACTCTTCTCGATGTTAATTACTAAGACTTATTTAACGTGTATGAGTGCATACGGCACCTCTGATTTATTTTCGATATTTGAGAGGGCTAGACATCAGACCTCACCACCCACGAGATCAGGAAAGTTAACGTCACGAAGAAACCATACATTAAGTTATTCCTATTTTAGAAAAAAAAATCAGCATCGTCTGTGATGACCTTTCAACCCGCGTCCTTTGTGTCCAAATGTCGACTTTGTACCTCTAGACTGTCCAGCCGTCAAGAATGAATATATACTTACTATATAGTTCTCAGAGCTAGAAAATATAACAGCGAGAAAGTGCAACCCTTTAACTTCAAATGTTCAGGAAAACGGACAACTCCATAGTGTTCAGATCCCCTTCTCAACATGTTCGACAGTGTGAAACCAGGCACTAGCGAAGGCACTGAAAATTGCTTCAGCTCATATAAAAAAAAAATAATAATATCTCATAGCACCAGAGAAAACATGAACAAAACAAGCATGCTACGATGAAGTTATTTATCTTCTACTATTTACCTAACATTGACGTTATGGCATTCTGTTACAAAGAATTAAGAATAATTCGAAACACTCTTATCCATTGTATCGTACTACTTGAGAACATCTCTATAAAGTATAGCTCTCTCTGGTCTTAAAATGCATCTGTTTTTCTAATATAATTTGATATAATGTTGACGGCGGCCTGTCAGTGACGAGAATCAATGATTTAATACACGTTGGGATCGTGTCAGAGGCTGCTTTTCTTCTTTGTCCTGGAGTAGAGAGCATGTCTCAAATTAAGTTCGCGAATATTGAGTGTATTTATTTTAAAAAATCGCTGAAAGTGATGCTTATAATAACTTGCTATTGAAGACAACAATTGCAGGTAGCAAGATGAAAATATTAACAAATTCCAATATCTGGGATCCTCTCAGCACCATCAACACAAGGTGTCTAGCAGAGATGAAGAAGCGATTAATTACTCTTTGAAAGTCGTACATGTGATACAAAAATAGATCTATGATAAAACACCAATTGTTTAATCAATCTGATTATACTTACGGCCTGCTGATTTCCAACTGCAACTTTGCGAATGCTTAAAGGGGACGCAACTCAGGCAACTGAAAAGAAAATGTCATTGTTTGAGATGCAATGCTGACAGTTAGTTCTCCATCTCTTCTAGGTAGACAACAATCTACACGGATGGTTCTGTCGCGGATAGCGCAGTGGTTGGGATTTTGTGGCACGCCAACATGGCAGAGAAGTATTTAGGGAATCTGACAATCGTAGCATGACGGTGTCCAGCATGAGAATGGAGATAGAAGCAGCAACGGTGCCGGTAACATGGTTGGTTTACACAGAACGTGGAACACGCAGTCTTGGTGACTGACTCGCAAAGTACGCTACAAAAGACTAACAGTGTCTACGGCAGAGTGGGTGCAGCTCTTATTTGACTCTAAAGGGAGCACGTTAACATGGGTGTACTTGTCCAGGGCATGCTGGCGTACACGGCAATGAAAAGACTGACCTAGCTAGCTATCAGCTCAGTCAGTGAGTGGGGCTTTACTTTGGGCAAAGAGGACATCGCCAAGTTTGTTGCTCATAGGTGGGACAATGAGGTATATATTGAAAGAGTGAGGGGTCTAAAGGTGGAAAGGAGATCTGGTCGATCCGGTGTGAGTGCTTTGTGCGAAAAGCAGATGCATGACTGTAACCAACACCTCACATGATCAATCTGTCTACTTCGAGAAATGCTGGGACGGGCCGTGGAGCGGATATGGGGATGTCCCCACTGAAATGAAACTGATGATTCCATAAATAGAATAGCAGAAGCTTTAAAATGATACAAAACATGACAAATGAGGAAGACACGGGAAGAAAAGAAAACCATAAGAATAACAAAGAAGAGAAAATAAATAGTAGACATACTTTAAGAAGAGCCAAAAAAAAGAGAGAATAATATGTATATAATATATAATATATAATATAAAGAATGAATACACACAAATACACACAAACACAGAGAAAGGAAAAGATACGAGTTTGAGTGATAACAAGAATCTAATTATAATTTTAAAGAAATTTAAAAAGCAAAATTTAATTATAGCTACCAGTAAAGAGAAAATTGTGGAAAATATTGCAAAAAATAATCACAAAATATAATTAGTAATTTAAAAAAATACACAAGATACAAGAACACGTAATGAGAGACAAGATACGGTTAAGAAATGGAATAAACAACAAGGATAACGTAAAGAAGATGAAGATGAAAATCTCAACAGCAGATAAGAGCAAAACAATCAAGGCGTACAAGTGTTAGCGTGGCTTAACGATGAGCGAACAGGATCCAGGCATGCATCGGGTCGGGATTTTCAATAATTGAAACGAAAATCCAGAACAACTGTTTCTTATTTTATTGTCCCAACAATTTTGTTAGGACCTTCTTAGAACGAGCGGATAAAGAAGGAAAACAGGTTTATTCAAGTTGAGATGTAAAAAGCCCAATTTCTCAAGGGACTTAACTTGCTCTGAAGGAATCCACATGAAGCAGTTCAATATCTAAGGGGAGGTCATGCAAACCCTAGAGATTTTATTAGAGTAATTTAACTCCCTTGGAGCCATTCAAAACTCATTCAATGTTGCTTTCGATTTTTTTCTTCTTCTCAGCTGCACTGCGTCGTTTAACAATAAAACGTCTCGTTATTCTTTCTCTTTTCAATTAGAAAGACAAGGGATACTAAAGTTGGAATTGACGATACTAAATGTGTAGAATGAGGGATTGTTAATCTTGTAGGACTACGGATACTAAGCTTGTGAAATTGGAGAATACTAATTTTGTGAAATGAAGGATATTAAATTGTGGAATTAACAACACAAAGTGCGTGGAACTTGTGTTATTAAACTTACAATATGAGAATGCAAAATGTGATGAAAGGCGTTCTGGCGTAATGCAGATCACACTTTCAAAAAAATGTGTTTACGGTCATAAAATATACAGACACTAACATGATGGAGAAATCTCTCAGAGTTGTACTACAAATAATTTGTGTATCTCAATGAAGTATCACAAACAGTTTCCTTCCTTTCTACAAGTACACTGTACAACATCTGCAGGAATTGTGGTTATTGTTCACTTTTCTATCACGCCCGAGTCATCTCAATCTTCCGACCCTTTGTAAACTTGAAAGACAGGAGTTATTACAATTGTATAAATAGGAAACAAACGGAAACAAACAGGAGTTATTACAATTTTATAAATAGGAAACAAACGGAAACAAACAGGAGTTATTACAATTGTATAAATAGGAAACAAACGGACACAAACAGGAGTTATTACAATTGTATAAATAGGAAACAAACGGAAACAAACAGGAGTTATTACAATTGTATAAATAGGAAACAAACTGAAACAAACAGGAGTTATTACAATTGTATAAATAGGAAACAAACGGAAACAAACAGGAGTTATTACAATTGTATAAATAGGAAACAAACGGAAACAAACAGGAGTTATTACAATTGTATAAATAGGAAACAAACGGACACAAACAGGAGTTATTACAATTGTATAAATAGGAAACAAACGGAAACAAACAGGAGTTATTACAATTGTATAAATAGGAAACAAACTGAAACAAACAGGAGTTATTACAATTGTATAAATAGGAAACAAACGGAAACAAACAGGAGTTATTACAATTGTATAAATAGGAAACAAACGGAAACAAACAGGAGTTATTACAATTGTATAAATAGGAAACAAACGGAAACAAACAGGAGTTATTACAATTGTATAAATAGGAAACAAACGGAAACAAACATGAGTTATTACAATTGTATAAATAGGAAACAAACGGAAACAAACAGGAGTTATTACAATTGTATAAATAGGAAACAAACGGAAACAAACAGGAGTTATTACAATTGTATAAATAGGAAACAAACGGAAACAAACAGGAGTTATTACAATTGTATAAATAGGAAACAAACGGAAACAAACAGGAGTTATTACAATTGTATAAATAGGAAACAAACGGAAACAAACAGGAGTTATTACAAGTTTATAAATAGGAAACAAACGGTAACAAACAGGAGTTATTACAAATTTATAAATAGGAAACAAACGGAAACAAACAGGAGTTATTACAATTTTATAAATAGGAAACAAACGGAAACAAACAGAAGTTATTACAAGTTTATAAATAGGAAACAAACGGAAACAAACAGGAGTTATTACAAGTTTATAAATAGGAAACAAACGGAAACAAACAGGAGTTACTACAAGTTTATAAATAGGAAACAAACAGTCTGGTTCAAGCTTCGCGTAACAAGTGGACAACACAAATCAGAACGACGTTTCTGCGCAATAGGTCTTCAACAGGACCACACAAAACAGGGTTCACTGCAGCTTCGTATTTTGATGCATTTATGTTCATTTCTCTGCCTTGACCCTACCAGGAGAAGTGGTCACGTTCGTTTGACTAATCGCCAGTTTTTTAACTTCACCCAAACTTGAAAGAGTATCAAACATTTTTTTCTATGAAAAAAACGACGACCTGACGAAGTGCTGGCCATATAACTTGAAATCTGCTATTGGTCGCGTTTAACAAATGGGCACTGGTATCATATCTCCTCAATCGAAGCTTGAGGCACGACGAACTTGTTTCTTTTCTATTTAAATTTCAAGCACTATGGAAATGTTAAAGTAGAACTGTGGATACGACATTAGTGGTCGTTATTTTTAGAGATGACTATTTACAGATGATATCATTTTTTGGGGGCATGTAATAAGAAGAGAATACGAATCTTCATCCCAACGTTGTGCTACCAATGCCAGACCTGGACCCTAGATGCAAGAACAATCTGAAAAATAACCTCTACAGAGATGAAATGTGTTAGACGAATGACAGGAAACAGTCTGAGAGATAAGATCAGAAATAAAGAACTGAGAAAAAAGCTAGGAATAGCCCCCGCCATAGACTATATAAGGAAACAACAAATAAAATGGTTTGGCCACGTGACAAGGCAGAAAGAAAAAAACACAACACAACGAGCCTTCAACAAACGTTGTGAGAACACCTGACCCAGGTGTCGACCACGAAAAAGATGTGTCGACGGAATATTAGAAGCACTAGGAAACATAACAGCAGCAGAGGCGAACAGAAGAGCAAAAGACCGCAAATGATATCTCACCTCGACGCTGAAAGGCAGATGGGGAAGAAAAGAAGAAGAAGAAGAAGTAATAAGTAGGGAACAGCTGGAATATATTGTAACAGCTAGAAATATCGAGGGACGAAGAGATAGAGGGAAACAAAGAGAACAAACTCCAGACAGCTTAAGAGAATGGCTTGGTAGAAGGTCAATAGCGGAAATGATAAATAACTGTCGAGATCGAAAGTTGTGGAGAGACATGATCACCAGCATGCACGGTACTTGATGATGATGATTAACAGATAAACACCAACAGAATATTTCTCAAGTTCAGGAAGGTCATTCCATCACTGAGTGCCGTCTTCATATCGAAGGTTGGCTACCATGGAGGGCGATTTTGCTGTCTTTTGTCCTGATAATGCACGTTGTCATAGATTCACCTGTCCACCTGTTGATGTTGTCAGTCCATTTTACTCTTGCTCTGCTTCTGTCTCGTCTATCTTGTAACTTCAGTTCCTAGATGCCCTCTAGTACGGTATTATGTCTCTTCACATGCCCCACACGTTTCAGTTATGGTCGAAACACGTGCTCGCCGTTGACTCCTTCTGATGATTAGAATACCTCCTGATGCCATACTCTGTGTAAAGAGTTTCCTATTGCTAATGCTATTACAAAATCAATTTTTTTTCTACCAACTCTGTGCTATCACTGGCAGAATTGGACGATGGACTCTAGAACAATAAGAAAGATAACGACCACCGAAATGAAATGTGTCAGAAGAATGACAGGAAACAGCTTAAGGGACAGAGTAAGAAACACCGACCTGAGGAAGAAACTGAACCAGCCATCGAATGCATAAAGAAACAACAGATAAATTGGTTCGCCCACAATACAAGACAAAAAGAACTAACAATGACTCAAAGAGCCATAAACAAACGCTACGGAAACGTCAGATTAAGAGGAAGACCGAGAAAGAGATGGATACAGGGAATACTAGAGTCACTAGGAGGGATAACATCAGAAGAGGCCAACAGAAGAGCAAAGAATCGCAGATTGTATCTCCCCTCGACGCCAAAGGCAATGGAGGAAGGAAAGAAGAAGGAGAAAAGAAGAATGGTATTACATAGTTCTTTTACGTGATGGCAATTACTGATGCCAATATAACCTGTTTGCTGCTATATTTGTTGATAGGTTCGCACTACTCAATTGCGACAGTGGAATAGGATTGTAATTGTTCACCAAACACAAGAGAGCTATAATGAGACGAGCATCGAGAAGGAACACGGAGATTGAAACTTTTGCAATAGCTATGCCGTTAATTTTGTGATCAACGTAAGTTCCGGCAACAATTGTGTCTGATTCCATATCTCTAACCATGCCTGGAAATGGTTCAAATTGGTATGTAAAGTGTATGTCAATGGGAATTAAATGTAAGTTAATGGAAATTAAGTGTATGTTAATGCGAAGTAGAGGTGGTTCCTTACTTAAGGGACATGTGCTGAGATAAAATATGTCCGGGACACATAAAAATAACAGGACAATATTTGTATAAACTTGCCTCAGAGAAGTTGATGTTTGACATGACGGATATTCGTAGTTTGATGATAAGACAGGAACGACGATGAGATGTGTAGTTTAATGGTGATCTAGAGACGATGAGATGTGTAGTTTAATGGTGATCTAGAGACGATGAGATGTGTAGTTTAATGGTGATCTAGAGACGGTGAGATGTGTAGTTTAATGGTGATCTAGAGACGATGAGATGTGTAGTTTAATGGTGATCTAGAGACGATGAGATGTGTAGTTTAATGGTGATCTAGAGACGATGAGATGTGTAGTTTAATGGTGATCTAGAGACGATGAGATGTGTAGTTTAATGGTGATCTAGAGACGATGAGATGTGTAGTTTAATGGTGATCTAGAGACGATGAGATGTGTAGTTTAATGGTGATCTAGAGACGATGAGATGTGTAGTTTAATGGTGATCTAGAGACGGCGAGATGTGTAGTTTAATGGTGATCTAGAGACGGTGAGATGTGTAGTTTAATGGTGATCTAGAGACGGTGAGATGTGTAGTTTAATGGTGATCTAGAGACGATGAGATGTGTAGTTTAATGGTGATCTAGAGACGATGAGATGTGTAGTTTAATGGTGATCTAGAGACGATGAGATGTGTAGTTTAATGGTGATCTAGAGACGATGAGATGTGTAGTTTAATGGTGATCTAGAGACGGAGAGATGTGTAGTTTAATGGTGATCTAGAGACGGTGAGATGTGTAGTTTAATTGTGATCTAGAGACGGTGAGATGTGTAGTTTAATGGTGATCTAGAGACGATGAGATGTGTAGTTTAATGGTGATCTAGAGACGATGAGATGTGTAGTTTAATGGTGATCTAGAGACGATGAGGTGTGTAGTTTAATGGTGATCTAGAGACGATGAAATGTGTAGTTTAATGGTGATCTAGAGACGATGAGATGTGTAGTTTAATGGTGATCTAGAGACGGTGAGATGTGTAGTTTAATGGTGATCTAGAGACGATGAGATGTGTAGTTAATGGTGATCTAGAGACGATAAAATGTGTAGTTTAATGGTGATCTAGAGACGATGAGATGTGTAGTTTAATGGTGATCTAGAGACGGCGAGATGTGTAGTTTAATGGTGATCTAGAGACGATGAGATGTGTAGTTAATGGTGATCTAGAGACGATAAAATGTGTAGTTTAATGGTGATCTAGAGACGATGAGATGTGTAGTTTAATGGTGATCTAGAGACGGAGAGATGTGTAGTTTAATGGTGATCTAGAGACGGTGAGATGTGTAGTTTAATTGTGATCTAGAGACGATGAGATGTGTAGTTTAATGGTGATCTAGAGACGATGAGATGTGTAGTTTAATGGTGATCTAGAGGCGATGAGATGTGTAGTTAATGGTGATCTAGAGACGATGAGATGTGTAGTTTAATGGTGATCTAGAGACGATGAGATGTGTAGTTTAATGGTGATCTAGAGACGATGAGGTGTGTAGTTTAATGGTGATCTAGAGACGATGAGGTGTGTAGTTTAATGGTGATCTAGAGACGATGAGATGTGTAGTTTAATGGTGATCTAGAGACGATGAGATGTGTAGTTAATGGTGATCTAGAGACGATGAGATGTGTAGTTTAATGTTGATCTAGAGACGATGAGATGTGTAGTTTAATGGTGATCTAGAGACGATGAGATGTGTAGTTTAATGGTGATCTAGAGACGATGAGAGACGTAGGTGTGGGAACAATGGCTCACGTGATTTGATGATGATGTAATAACAATGTGACATCTTGTTTGTTGAGGGTGTATGAACGATGAGACATGATGTTTGGTGAAGGTTTAGGAACGTAGAGACACGTTGTTTGGTGAAGGCTTAGGAACGATGAGACACGATGTTTGGTGAAGGTTTAGGAACGTAGAGACATGATGTTTGGTGAAGGTTTAGGAACGATGAGACACGATGTTTGGTGAAGGTTTAGGAACGATGAGACACGTTGTTTGGTGAAGGTTTAGGAACGTAGAGACACGATGTTTGGTGAAGGTTTAGGAACGTAGAGACACGATGTTTGGTGAAGGTTTAGGAACGTAGAGACACGTTGTTTGGTGAAGGTTTAGGAACGTAGAGACACGATGTTTGGTGAAGGTTTAGGAACGATGAGACACGGTGTTTGGTGAAGGTTTAGGAACGTACAGAAAAGATGTTTGGTGAAAGTTTAGGAACGTAGAGACACGATGTTTGGTGAAGGTTTAGGAACGTAGAGACACGATGTTTGGTGAAGGTTTAGGAACGTAGAGACACGATGTTTGGTGAAGGTTTAGGATCGATGAGACACGATGTTTGGTGAAAGTATGGGAATGGTGAGACACGATGTTTGGTGACAGTGTATGAACGAGATTCCAGTAAACGGGGGTAAAGCTGGGTATGAGTAGAATCTGGGCTGTGTATCTAAAGGGCAAAATTAAATTCTGTATAAGCAGTAAATTGGGAGCCGTTATAGCTCAGTGGTTAGTGAACTGGACTACAAATGACAAGAGGTAGGGTTCGATCCCAACCGACTGTTTCCGGGTTCACCCAGCCTTTAATGGGTACCGGATTTTTTTTTCTGGGAAAGTAAAGCGGCACGGGCGTAATACCGACCACCTTACCCCAAAAATCATGTGCCGAAGGTCTGTAAAATTTATGGTCACTAACACCATATTCCCTATACGCCACTTGGCGTGACGGGGTATTTTACTTTTTTTTACTTATAAGCAGTGAATTACAATAGTTATCAATGTTCAGATCCCGTGCCAAAAATTGAGAATGACTGTGTCCAAACTGTCGAGCCCCTGAATTGAGTGTGGTTGATAATCGCTAAACTCTACATCTTGCTCAGTTTGTTCTACCTTTCACAGGCTACTATTTGGTATGAAATAACATATGCATATTTAAATACTAGCACCACCTCTACTTAGCTCGCACATCCACATACACATATATAGGTCAACATTGTTACATACTTTCATATGAACTATATTGGGAAACACTTCATATAGAGCTTTGCAAAAGGAGGTCATTAAATCGTTGAGAATATTTCTCCATTTGAAAAATGTTTTGGCTCTTTAGTTTACCTGAGACCCTAAGGGGAGATTAAGACGATTCCATAATGTGTCTCACTACTACTGTATGTCATTGTCTTCAATACATTAAGAGAAGGACGGTAGAGTACTGGTTAGGTCATTGATCCACCGAGGGAAAGAAGTCGATTTTGATTTTGACCGATTTCTACGTTCACCCACATATAATCGAGTACTTGATTCTTTTTTTTTTTAAGAAAAAGAAAGACAGCTTTAGCGTAATGCTGCCAAACAATTAGTAGGTAGCAATGCGTCAGTTATGATTTAACTTTCTTCGTTAGCAACCGTGCTAATACCGGGTTTCATTGTAGTCATATTAAAGGTACTATATATTGTGAACCAAGTGCAACGTTTCAAATACTTGGGCACAATAATAACATCAGATGGGAGATGCACCACAGAAATAAAAAGCAGAATAGATCAGGCCAAAATAGCGTTTCAGAAAATGAAAAATATCTTATGCAACAAATCTATGTCAATAGAAATGAGAAAGAGAGTTCATCGGTGCTATATAGAACCAATTTTGACCTATGGAAGCGAATCATGGACAGTAGACAAACAAATGAAAAGACGATTAGAGGCCACAGAGATGGGATTTCTCAGAAGAATGTTGAAGGTTCCGTGGACAGCTAAAAAGACCAATGAGAAAGTTCTCAAAGAGGCCAACACAAAAAGTGAGTTCCTAAAAACATCAGAAAGAAGCAATCAGCATTTTTCGGGCACATCATGAGAAGAGGAAAGTTGGAATACTTGGTTACAACTGGTAAAATAAAAGGAAAGAGAGATCGCGGGCGACAAAAAGAGAAAATACTGGATAGCTTGGTGTCATGGCATGGAAAACAGTCAACAACAGAACTGATACGATGTACTGTAGATAGAAGATTGTGGAGGGACATGATCACCCACGCCAACCGGTATGGCACATGATGATGATATATTGTATTTAGATGTAATGTTAGATTGGAGGAGTGGACTTTAGCAGCGGACAGTCATTTTCTTTTTTCATTCATTCATTCATTCATTCATTTTCCTGTCGATCTAAAGACCCAAGGTGGAGGTTATAGTTCTCCACGATTGACGATCTGCTGCTAGTTCTTGGTTGTTTCTCGATCTCTTAGTTGAGCCTTCCCTAATAATTGTTCTGCGTAACGATTCTCTTGGTCTACCATGTATTATGTTACCAAATGGTTTCAATATGAATGTCTGATGAGGAAGTCTTCTTCATTCATTCTCAGCACATGACTGATGTATTTCCATCTCCTCCTTCTAATAAATCTTTACATGTAGTCTTGTTTTGACTTGTCTCTTCTCTTTTCATTTGAAATGTACTCTTTCCAGTTTATTTTTGAGAACCTATGGAGATATTTGTTTTCATAGGCATTTAGCATCCTACCTAAAGTCTTTGTGGATTTCCAACTTCCACATCCCAATGCTAGCAATGGTATCATGCGGGAGTTGAAAAGTTTTAGTTTTGTTCTTCAACTGAGGACTTTTGATCTCCAGATATTCGTCAGTTTTATGTCTTTTACACAACCCTAACTTCAAATTGGTGTCGAGACAACCGTCATAAGTAGAAGTTATTTCATGAGAGGAAGTTGTGAACTATAGTGTAAGTGCTAAAAATAGTATGAGGCAGAGATGAATTGATGGACTCCAGGACAGATAGAAGAAGCAGCAAGGGAAGAGACTAATGACCAAAAGATGCGCAGCTGTCGCCTCCTGTCTCCAAAATAATATTGGAATGTTAATTCATCAATTTGTGTTTCAAGAAATGAAGCTTTGACTATTTTATAATTTGCAAGTCCATTGACGTAATAAACACTGAATTGTATTGAAATCCAAGATGTGATTAATTTTATGTAGATCTGAGAAAACATACACTTTGTTTACGATACAGCTGTTCTTTTAACATTAATGATTGACATCGAAGCAGTTATTAGTGATCTTTCCTTACTTTGCAAGCTAGTTTCAATAAAGTGGTTCTTGTTTCGCTATAAGAATCCATGGTTAATCCACAAGAGGTGGTTTAGTAACGACACTTAAGTTTTCTACCTAACTCGAATTATTATTTCAATTATTCTGGCAGCACTTATATGAGCGTTAAGTAAGCGTAACTTGCGTCGTGTTGTGATTTGCATTTGCTTTGCTGCGTTCCCTGGTGCTCTTGACCCACCATGTTAAGCTTCAGCACAATTTATGTACCTCATTTTCGTTTCCATTACAATGCATACTATCTTGGCTGAACTGATGTTTACTCATTTGTAGCCACTAGCGAGTATAGAATATTGATGATTCTGTTTGACTGACTGTTTAAAAGTATAGAACATTGATGATTTTATTTGACTGATTATTTAAAAGTATAGAACATTGATGATTTTATTTGACTGATTATTTAAAAGTATAGAACATTGATGATTTTATTTGACTGATTATTTAAAAGTATAGAACATTGATGAATCTGTTTGATAGACCCCTATCATCATCATCACCATCAAGTACCGGGACTAGTGGCGTAGGTGATCATGTCCCTCCACAACATTCGATCTCGGCAGCTATTTATGATTTCTGTTGTTGACCTTCTGCCAAGCCATTCTCTTAAGCTGTCTGTTATTTTTTCTCTGTGCTTCCCTCTATCTCTTCGTCCCTCAATTTTTCCAGTTGTTACAATATATTCAAGTTGTTCTCTTCTCATTACATGGTCAAAAAATGATGATTGTCTCTTCCTAACATTTGAAATTAGCTCTCTTTTTGCTTTGACCTTTCTCAGAACCTCTTCATTACTCTTCTTAGCTGTCCATGGTATTCTCAACATTCTTCTGTAAAACCACATTTCTACAGACTCCAGTGATTTTCTTGTCTGTTGTCCTATTGTCCATGATTCGCATCCGTATGTTAGGACTGGCTCTACGTAACATTTAAGAACTCTTTTTCTTGTTTCTATTGTCAAAAATGGATTGCATAGTATTTTCCTCATTTTTTGGAAAGCTGCTTTTGCCTGAACCATTCTACATCTCACCTCTTTTGTACATCTTCCGTCTGAGGTTAACAAACTTCCCAAATATTTAAATTCATTTACCTGTTTTAATATTGATCCACTTGTCTTTATTTTGCACTGAGGTGATGTCTTTTTCTTTGTTGTTACCATTACCTCTGTCTTTTTGTTATTAAGGCTGAGTCCTTTATTTTTGCTTTCCTTCACTATAATGTCCAACATTTCTTGTAACGCATGTTCACTCTTAGCGATTAATACTGTATCATCAGCACACCTTAGATTATTTATATTATGACTTCCAATTGTTAGTCCAGGCATGCCCCTTATGGATCTTAAAATAATCTCACTATAAATATTAAACAAATTGGTGACAGCACACAACCTTGTCTAACACCCTGTTTTATTTGTTGAAACATTCCCAATTGGTTTCCAGTTCTTATGGCCGCTGTTTGTTGCCAGTACATGTTCTTTATTATTCTTAGATCTTTGCTGTCTACGTTTATGCTTTCTAAAATTTTGATTATTTCTTGGTGCTTTACTTTGTCAAATGCCTTGGTGTAACCTATGAAACATAAGTATAGATCTGTTTTCACCTCTATGGCTCTTTCTACTAAAGATCTTATGATATAAATGGCATTGCTCATTCCTTTATCTCTAACAAAACCACACTGTTCATCGCTAATTTCTGGACTGATTTTGTTTCGCACTCTTCGCATAGAGACCCCTATAAAAGTGTAGAATATTGATGAATCTGTTTGACTGATCCTGACAAAAGTAGTAACATGTTGACTGATCCTGATAAAAGTAGTAAGATGTTGACTGATCCTGACAAAAGTAGTAACATGTTGACTGATCCTGACAAAAGTAGTAACATGTTGACTGATCCTGACAAAAGTAGTAACATGTTGACTGATCCTGACAAAAGTAGTAAGATGTTGACTGATCCTGACAAAAGTAGTAACATGTTGACTGATCCTGACAAAAGTAGTAACATGTTGACTGATCCTGACAAAAGTAGTAAGATATTGACTGATCCTGATAAAAGTAGTAAGATGTTGACTGATCCTGACAAAAGTAGTAACATGTTGACTGATCCTGACAAAAGTAGTAACATGTTGACTGATCCTGACAAAAGTAGTAACATGTTGGCTGATCCTGACAAAAGTAGTAAGATATTGACTGATCCTGACAAAAGTAGTAAGATGTTGACTGATCCTGACAAAAGTAGTAAGATGTTGACTTGATCCTGACAAAAGTAGTAAGATGTTGACTGATCCTGACAAAAGTAGTAAGATGAAGACTGATCCTGACAAAAGTAGTAAGATGTAAGTAAATGATCACTCCACAAATTTCTATAACGAGAAGTTAAAGTGCTGACACACACGCCCTCCCCATATCCTCTCCCCCAACAAATCTGAAGGCGTCGCACTGAAATCAAATTTGGCGCGATCTTTAATTGTTGGTCTCCCCAGTGACCCTTTATTTCAAGATAGATGAGATCGAATACATAGCCGTATCGGAGACAGATGATTAAACATTACGTCATATGTTCATACTAGGCGCTTAAGAAAAGTATTCAGAAATTTGGACTAGAAAACCGTGTGCCTCAGTTTGGTTTTTTTCTACAAAGAAAAATACTATCTCTGACATCTTCACAAGCATGTTCTTAACTAGCTTTCATAAATACCACAGTGATAATCCGCTAAATAATGAATATGATGGATAAGTAAAGTATAGGCAAAGTACAATGCTTGAATCGGTTTCTAGCACGTGAGTATTTCATCCATATGTGCGCGGCAGTCTATCCAAAAGTGTTCGGAGACTTCTGGATAGTGTCGCTTCAAGCATCGAAACTCACGATGCGAGGCGGCATTCCTCACCTTCTCAAAGTAATATCCTGGTACCCATTTCTGCCAGCGGCTGGATCGACCGCAGGTGTATTTTTTTTTTCCCAACCACGAGTACAATTCACACTGATTCCAGCTGGAATCAAACATGGGTTGATCGAACGTCGGTAGCCCAGTCGGGTGGTTTTCCTAACGAGGCTACCGAGGCCCCCAAAGGTGATGGATTTTTCAAAGAACGTTCACACAGTAATTAATGTGAGAAATACATTCCAATAGGGTATATTTAAACCAACATGAAAACAAAAGGTAAAGACACCAATGGATCAATTTGTCTTTTTCTGAAACTGTCTCTACAGTAAACAGAAACGTAGTGATACAGATGGAAGGGCCGTTCCGCTGGCTCACACTGATCATAAATAATATAAATAAAGTAAATAAGGTAGCATTCGAAAAAAAGTGGAAACATCAAGAGATGGACACAAAAACTAATGACAACATGCATCAGCAAAATGAGAGTGAAAGAGAGAAGGAGAGCGAGAGAGAGAGAGAGAGAGAGAGGATGGAAAAGCGCTGAAACAAGATTCTCCTACTATTTCATATCTCAGAAAATCATCATCATCAAGTACCGGGCCTGCTGGCGTAGGTGATCATGTCTCTCCACAACTTTCGATCTCGACAGTTATTTATTATTTCTTTTGTCGACTTTCTGCCAAGCCAGTCTTTTAAGCTGTCTGGTATCTTTGATTCCCTCTATCTCTTCGTCCCTCAATTTTCCCAGTTGTTACAATATATTCCAGCTGTTCTCTTCTCATTACATGGCCGAAAAATGATGATTGTTTCTTCCTAATATTGGAAAATAGCCCTCTTTTTGCATTGGCCTCTTTAAGAACGTTTTCTTTACTGTTCTTAGCTGTCCATGGTATTCTCAACATTCTTATGTAAAACAACATTTCTACAAACTCCAGTGATTTCCTTGTCTGTTGTCCTATTGTCCATGATTAACATCCATATGTTAAAACTGGACTCTACCTAACATTTAAGAACTCCTTTTCTTGTTTCTATTGTCAAAAATGGATTGCATAGTATCTTCCTCAATTTTTGGAAAGCTTCTTTTGCCTGAGCCATTCTGCATCTCACCTCTTTTGTACATCTTCCGTCTGAGGTTAACAAAGATCCCAAATATTTAAATTCATTTACCTGTTTTAATATTGTTCCACTTGTCTTTATTTTGCACTGAGGTGATGTCTTTTTCTGTGTTGTTATCATTACTTCTGTCTTTTTGCTATTAAGGTTGAGTTCTTTATTTTTTCTTTCCTTTACTGTAATGTCTAACATTTCCTGTAACTCATTTTCACTCTTAGCAATTAAGACTGTATAATCAGCATACCTTAGATTATGTATTTTATGACCTCCGATTCTTATTCCATGCATGCCCTTATTGATTTAAAACAATCTCACTATACATATTAAACAAATCTGATGACAGCACATAACCTTGCCTAACACCCTGTTTTATTTGTTGAAACATTTCCAATTGATTTCCAGGTCTTATGACCGCTGTTTGGTGTCAGTACATGTTCTATATTATTCTTAGATCTTTCATGTCTACGTTTCATCTTGTGCCATACCGGTTGGCGTAGGCGATCATGTCCTTTCACAATGTTCTATCTACAGTGCATCGTATCAGTTCTGTTGTTGACTGTTTTCCATGCCATGACACCAAGCTATCCAGTATTTTCTTTCTTTGTCGTCCGTGATCTCTCTTTCCTTTTATTTTGCCAGTTGTAACCTAGTATTCAATATGGCTTACCATAAAAAAATAACAAATATTATTAAAGACATGTATGATGGCTACACGTGTGCAGTTCGAACAGAGACTGAGCGAATGTTTCCCAATAGAAACGGGTTAAATAAGGATGTATTTTATCTCCCTTGTTATTTGAAGTTGTTATGGACTTCATAATGAAGAAATGCTGCACTGGTAATAATGGCATCGAATGGATACAAGGAGACCATTTGGAAGACCTCGACTTTGCTGATAACATAGTTCTCATCAGCAGTCAGATCAGAACGATGCAGGAAAACACAAATGAACTACCACCAATAGCCAGCAAAATTTGGCTTCAGATCAATCATGAAAAGACTAAAGTCATGAAAAGCTTAATTCCAACAGACGACAAAATATACATGGAAAACAAACCGGTGGAAGAGATTGATCACTTTATCTATCTTGGAAGTCACATTGATTGAGAAGGGGACACAAGCAAAGAAATTAGAATCAGAATAGCTAAAGCAGCAATGTCTTTCAGAAGCTTTGAAAAGTTGTGGAAATCAAAACTCATCAGCACAAACACAAAACTTAGGCTATTCAAATCAAATCTACTATCAACCCTTATGCGTATGAAAGCTGGAAAACAAGAGATATAGAAACAAAGTTGAACGCATTCGAAAATAAATGTCTAAGGAAAATACTTGTTATAGCGTGGAACGAATTCAAAACAAACGAGGAAATTAGAGAAATCGCCAATCAACCACCAATATCTTCAGTAATAAAGAAAAGACGATGGTCATATGTCGGACATGTGATGAGAAAAGATAATAACCGAATAGCAAAGCAAGCCCTCATGTGGGAAACAACAGGTAAAAGTAAAAGCGGAAGTCCCAGAGAGACACTGAGAAGAACAGAGATGAGAGAGGCAAGAGCAGCAGGAATAGGCTCCCCCAATGTGATAGAGCTGCTTGCACAGAACAGAGACAAATGGCGAGATTTGATAAAATATCTTTAAGAGAATTGAATACTGTTGGAACAAAAATTCAGATAGGAGAAGGAGTATTTTGGTCTACACCCTATGGGCCGGCTACGGCTCGAAAGGTCAATAGATAGAACCTAGTATTCCAACTTTCCTCTTCTCATGATGTGCCCGAAAAATGTTGATTGTTTCTTTCTGATGATATTTTTAGGAGCTTTTTAGGAGAATTAATAATTTTCACTCGAAACATTTGGCATATAAAATGAAAACAAAATATACATAAAACAGGCACATACATTTGGAGACAATGAAATCTATTTCTGCGCTTGTTAACCAGAAAATTACCATATTATAAAAACTGACATCTGTAAGATTCAGAGACATCAGTTCTGAGCAAACAGAGCTAAACAGTTTTTCTCCTAAATCGCAAAATCTACCGAACGTTATCTGCACTGGAGTCAACAGTTACATTTATTGATGTGGTCTAGATACGCGTCTGGTTCTCCCAATTTGAATTGTTTCTTTCTGATGATATTTTTAGGAGCTCCCTTTTTGTGTTGGCCTCTTTGAGAACTTCCTCAATGGTCTTTTTAGTTGACCAGGGAACTTTCTACATTCTTCTGCGAAATCCCATCTCTGTGGCCTCTAATCGTCTTTTCATTTGTTTGTCTACTGTCCATGATTCGCTTCCATAGGTCAGAATTGGTTCTATATAACACCGATGAACTCTCTTTCACTCGAAACATTTGGCATATAAAATGAAAACAAAATATACATAAAACAGGCACATACATTTGGAGACAATGAAATCTATTTCTGCGCTTGTTAACCAGAAAATTACCATATTATAAAAACTGACATCTGTAAGATTCAGAGACATCAGTTCTGAGCAAACAGAGCTAAACAGTTTTTCTCCTAAATCGCAAAATCTACCGAACGTTATCTGCACTGGAGTCAACAGTTACATTTATTGATGTGGTCTAGATACGCGTCTGGTTCTCCCAATTTGAATTGTTTCTTTCTGATGATATTTTTAGGAGCTCCCTTTTTTGTGTTGGCCTCTTTGAGAACTTCCTCAATGGTCTTTTTAGTTGACCAGGGAACTTTCTACATTCTTCTGCGAAATCCCATCTCTGTGGCCTCTAATCGTCTTTTCATTTGTTTGTCTACTGTCCATGATTCGCTTCCATAGGTCAGAATTGGTTCTATATAACACCGATGAACTCTCTTTCACTCGAAACATTTGGCATATAAAATGAAAACAAAATATACATAAAACAGGCACATACATTTGGAGACAATGAAATCTATTTCTGCGCTTGTTAACCAGAAAATTACCATATTATAAAAACTGACATCTGTAAGATTCAGAGACATCAGTTCTGAGCAAACAGAGCTAAACAGTTTTTTTCCTAAATCGCAAAATCTACCGAACGTTATCTGCACTGGAGTCAACAGTTACATTTATTGATGTGGTCTAGATACGCGTCTGGTTCTCCCAATTTGATTGTTTCTTTCTGATGATATTTTTAGGAGCTCCCTTTTTTGTGTTGGCCTCTTTGAGAACTTCCTCATTGGTCTTTTTAGTTGACCAGGGAACTTTCTACATTCTTCTGCGAAATCCCATCTCTGTGGCCTCTAAACGTCTTTTCATTTGTTTGTCTACTGTCCATGATTCGCTTCCATAGGTCAGAATTGGTTCTATATAACACCGATGAACTCTCTTTCTCATTTCTGTTTAAATAGATTTGTTATATAATATAGTTTTCATTTTCTGAAATGCTATTTTGGCCTGAGCTATTCTACTTGTTATTTCTGTGGTACATCTTCCATCCGATGTTATTATTGTGCCAAAGTATTTGACGCGTTGCACTTGTTTCAAATTTGTCCTGTTTATTTTTATGCTGCATGATGGTGATGATTGTTTCTTCAATGTAACCATTACTTATGTTTTCTTACTTTTCAGACTGATATCGTTTGTGTTGCTTTCTTTTACTATTATGTCTATCATTTCTTGTAGTTCATTCTCTGTCTCTGCTATTAAGACTGTGTCATCCGCACAGAACAAATGACATAAATAGACACATAAAGAACAAATGGCATAAAGAGACACATAAATTACATGTGTACTTTTGTGCTTTCTAAAACTTTGATTATTTCTTGGTGCTTTACTTTCTCAAATGAAAATTGCAATCATAAAACAGCAATTAATAATTTTCACTCGAAACATTTGGCATATAAAATGAAAACAAAATATACATAAAACAGGCACATACATTTGGAGACAATGAAATCTATTTCTGCGCTTGTTAACCAGAAAATTACCATATTATAAAAACTGACATCTGTAAGATTCAGAGACATCAGTTCTGAGCAAACAGAGCTAAACAGTTTTTTTCCTAAATCGCAAAATCTACCGAACGTTATCTGCACTGGAGTCAACAGTTACATTTATTGATGTGGTCTAGATACGCGTCTGGTTCTCCCAATTTGAAGTCTACATAAACGGCAGACTTCCCCACTACAAGATCTACATATGTGTCTGACTCCCCCACTATGAGGTCAACACAAGTGTCTGACTCCCCAACTATGAGGTATACACAAGCGTCTGACTCCCCCACTATGAGGTCTACACAAGTGTTTGACTCCCCCGCCATCAGATCTACATATGTGTCTGAAGCCCCCACTATGAGGTCTACACAAGTGTCTGACTCCAAAACTATTAGGTTTTTACAAGTGTCTGACTCCCCATTATGAGGTCTACACAAGTGTCTGACTCCCCACTATGAGGTCTACACAAATGTCTAACTCCCCCACTATGAGGTCTACACAAATGTCTGACTCCCCCACTATGAGGTCAACACAAGTGTCTGACTCCCCAACTATGAGGTATACACAAGCGTCTGACTCCCCCACTATGAGGTCTACGTAAGCGGTGGCTCATATGCTATCAGATCTACATATGTGTCTGACTCCCCCACTATGAGGTCTACACAAGTGTCTGACTCCCCAACTATTAGGTCTACACAAGTGTCTGACTCCCCACTATGAGGTCTACACAAATGTCTAAGTCCCCCACTATGAGGTCTACGTAAGCGGTAGCTCATATGCTATCAGATCTACATATGTGTCTGACTCCCCCACTATGAGGTCTACACAAGTGTCTGACTTCCCAAATAGTTGGTCTACACAAGTGTCTGACTCCCCCACTATAAGGTCTACACAAGTGTCTGACTTCCCACTATGAGGTCTACACAAATGTTTAACTCCCCCACTATGAGGTCTACACAAATGTCTAACTCCCCCACAATGAGGTCTACACAAATGTCTAACTCCCCCACTATAAGGTCTACACAAGTGTCTGACTCCCCACTATGAGGTCTACACAAATGTTTAACTCCCCCACTATGAGGTCTACACAAATGTCTAACTCCCCCACAATGAGGTCTACACAAATGTCTAACTCCCCCACTATGAGGTCTACGCAAGCGGTGACTCCCCCGCTTTCAGATCTACATAAGCGCCTGACATCCCCAATATGAAAATGAAAAAAAAAAACATATATATAAAACATTAGGTGGCTACCGTCGGTGCTATGGAGTCCGTGTACTTTGCACAAATTTTCCTATGTATGGAAAAGATACAGGAATGTCGACTAAGCATTATCCAGGTGTATTAACGCTGGTTTGACGATAGAGTACCTACACCGTGCATAAATCTGCCAGCTTGTCAGGAAGAATCTCGGAATATTAATTAGACATTAATCGAGTATATTAATGACGGTTTTAAAACAGAGACGTTTACCTCATGTACTATGGTTTTTTTCAACCGATAAAAGAATGTGCCATTTAGATGTTTTAGGTATTTGTGAAATTGTATGGACGTGTTACAAACCATTAATCGTGAACAATGGAAAAGTTAGAGGTTGAAAGAAAGAATATACTAAAGTCACTTTCTAACCATATATTTGAGAGAGAGTTGATATGGCAAATGATAGAGAGAATCACGAGTGGGTGTAACCAGTGAGCCACATTAGTTATTAACAGGCATTCTTTTATTAAATCCATTGTTACATGTTCGGCAACTATGTGTTTGACATGACACAATCAAATCCGTTATTTGAATTTACGTTGAGGCGTTCAGTTTTGCTGTAGTCTACCTAATGTTTAATTACGAATACAAGCTGGCAATTAATGTCAAACCACCTATATTGTGTTTCTTTCATTAGAGATTAACAAGGAAGTGTGTACAGCAAAAGAGGAAAATAACTCTCCAGCAGGCTTGTTGCAGACATCATTTCTACGTTAATGTATCTCCTTATGGTCGATTCACGTGACCCGAGAGCACTATAATTGATTGATTACGCACTTTTACGTCAGCGAAGGTCGATAGAGTAACAACAGCGGAGGTAAATTTAACACTAATTTGCTGCGATTTTTCTCATTCGCCAATTTTTCTTTTATAATGAGCATGTCATAGCAACAAACAGGAGGTTCAATAATTGACAGAGAAATGAGGAAGCTTCAACAACAGAATGTAAGAAATGAATAGGGATCTGGACTACAGCTCAATATCTTCGAAATCTACTCCAACGGTGTATATTGAGCGAGCTCTTTACCAAATCGGCGATTGTACACAGTCACTCACGTGACAAAGAAATACAATTACAGAAAATTCTTGACAACCATTCCATTGCTTACATCCATCATTATTGCTGTAGTAAACATATCAACTTCAACAGATGTGAGTATCAAAGGAGTGTTGGTGATTTCACTTGTCACCTGAGTTGTGTGTGCTGCGCCGTTTTCATGTTGCTTACTATGTTTTGTCTGCAGGAATGTAGCAACCTAGTTACATAATAATAACCCTGTTATAAATGATTAACAAGCATTTATAGAAGCATTTGAAATAAGAACAGAAGTAATGCAGTGATGCCTTTTATGTACTTTTCTCTTTCTGCTGACGATAGATTAGAATATGAAAATAATTCAGATCAACAGAACTGGAATCCAGTCGTATCTGATCAAGCAACTTAATGACTTAGATTTTGCCTATGATACAACTGTTTTATCACATAATCATTAACAGAGACAAAATAAAATGAGCATACTTGATGAGAGATCACAACAGCTGGGAGTGAAAATAAATAGAGATAATACCAAAATCGTGAGAATTAATGCATTTAGCAATAACCGAATAATAATAGGAGAAACATCTATACAAGAAGCACAATCTGACATATATCTGGGCAGTAATACAGACAAAGTAAGGCGAACAGAGAATGATACAAAAAACAAGGATGCACAAAACACGAGGATCCTTTGCTGCACTAGGGGACATATCGAAATCCAAAGAAATTAGGTTAAATACAAAAATAAAAATGTTCATCTCCATTTTTAAGTCAGTCCAATTATATGGCCGTGAAACATGGAGAACAACAAAAATAACAACCACGAAGATACAGCCTTAAATAATGGATGCTAGCGCAGAATAAACGGATGCAAATGGCAGAACAAAAGTTCTAACGTAGAATTATGGAAAAGTACCGGCAACATATCAGTGGACAAAGAGATACAACGAAGACGCTGGCGTTGAAGAAGACAGACTGCAGAAGCCAACTGAGAGTATTACGCAACATACCTTTCTTTGGAATCCCCAGGATAAAAGACTGATGAAGCAGAGATGAAGATGATGGAGAAGACATTGCATGATCTTAAAAGAATGCAAAAAACAGATCGGCTAGGAAAGTGTTTGTTGAATACCCATGCCCCACAGGGAGTTGAAACGAAGAAGAAAAAGAAATGTAATGAGACCTTGACATTATAATAAGTGACAAGAATTTGCGAAGAATAACATAATTGACATAAGAAGATATCAGATTTGCATATATGAAGTATTTTAGTTAGGGTAAGAGGCCATGAGTTGGTATTTGACTTAAGTATATATGAGCGATGTCTAAAAGCATCACTATACAGTATGTGGTCATATAACAATATGGTGAAAAGAATGAGAGGTAGAGAAATATACATTACATGGAGAAAAGTCAAGGCAGAGTTACATTGCGAATTGTAAAAAAATAACACGCTACAGTGGATGGCTAAGAGTAGAATAGATGTTACTCTGCTGAACATCACTCATCCAGCCTGATAAATTTGTCTGCTGAACATCACTCATCCAGCCTGATAAATTTGTCTGCTGAACATCACTCATCCAGCCTGATAAATTTGTCTGCTGAACATCACTCATCCAGCCTGATAAATTTGTCTGCTGAACATCACTCATCCAGCCTGATAAATTTGTCTGCTGAACATCACTCATCCAGCCTGATAAATTTGTCTGCTGAACATCACTCATCCAGCCTGAGAAATTTGTCTGCTGAACATCACTCATCCAGCCTGAGAAATTTGTCTGCTGAACATCACTCATCCAGCCTGAGAAATTTGTCTGCTGAACATCACTCATCCAGCCTGAGAAATTTGTCTGCTGAACATCACTCATCCAGCCTGAGAAATTTGTCTGCTGAACATCACTCATCCAGCCTGAGAAATTTGTCTGCTGAACATCACTCATCCAGCCTGATAAATTTGTCTGCTGAACATCACTCATCCAGCCTGATAAATTTGTCTGCTGAACATCACTCATCCAGCCTGAGGTATTTGTCTGCTGAACATCACTCATCCAGCCTGATAAATTTGTCTGCTGAACATCACTCATCCAGCCTGATAAATTTGTCTGCTGAACATCACTCATCTAGCCTGATAAATTTGTCTGCTGAACATCACTCATCCAGCCTGATAAATTTGTCTGCTGAACATCACTCATTCAGCCTGATAAATTTGTCTGCTGAACATCACTCATCCAGCCTGATAAATTTGTCTGCTGAACATCACTCATCCAGCCTGATAAATTTGTCTGCTGAACATCACTCATCCAGCCTGATAAATTTGTCTGCTGAACATCACTCATCCAGCCTGATAAATTTGTCTGCTGAACATCACTCATCCAGCCTGATAAATTTGTCTGCTGAACATCACTCATCCAGCCTGAGAAATTTGTCTGCTGAACATCACTCATCCAGCCTGAGAAATTTGTCTGCTGAACATCACTCATCCAGCCTGATAAATTTGTCTGCTGAACATCACTCATCCAGCCTGAGAAATTTGTCTGCTGAACATCACTCATCCAGCCTGAGAAATTTGTCTGCTGAACATCACTCATCCAGCCTGAGAAATTTGTCTGCTGAACATCACTCATCCAGCCTGAGAAATTTGTCTGCTGAACATCACTCATCCAGCCTGAGGTATTTGTCTGCTGAACATCACTCATCCAGCCTGAGAAATTTGTCTGCTGAACATCACTCATCCAGCCTGATAAATTTGTCTGCTGAACATCACTCATCCAGCCTGAGAAATTTGTCTGCTGAACATCACTCATCCAGCCTGAGAAATTAGAAGCAAAGATATTTATTTCAGAAAGAACAGAGCGGCATGGCGTAATACCCAGTTGCCTTGTCGATTAGCAGCCAAATACGTAAGACACAACGAGGAGTGTTAAAGTGTGTAATATTTATAATTTAGCCATGCCTATATTTGAGATTTCCAAGCATGTCGTAAGAGGCGACTAAGGAGGTTGATCAATGGCTTGACAAGCTGTCATTATAAAAAGTATTGTTATGGAAACAGAACCATAGTTTTTAGAAGCAGTGATCTCTGCAATATGTGCCATTTTGGCACGCAAGTATTCTGTTTTTAAGATTGTGGTTCTGCCCTATGTGCCGTCTTTGGCTCGAAAGGACAATAGATAGATAGATAGATATTTGAGAGACAACCCAGTGAGGTTCATCATTCTCTCATCGTTTCTCCTCTGTGCGTATAAATATAAACACTTACAAAGTTAAGATCCGTTTATTCATTACGTTATCTTTCCATCTCTCTCTCTCTCTCTCTCTCTCTCTCTCTCTCTCTCTCTCTCTCGGTCTGCCTCTCCTTTTCCTGGCCAATGACTATCTTGACCACGCGTTTGAAAGGTCTGTATATCGCTACGTACGATCAAACCGTCTAGTCTCTAGTGCGCGCAGCTAAGGAAAACAAATGTATTATATCTCAGTGTATACAAACTGCAACGACAATTATATGCCAGTAATCATTTAAAACAAGCAGGAAGATTTGCAACATATGTTGTCAGACAAAATCAGAAACCTGGAACTGCTCAAGAGGTGCAACCAATTGGAAACCCATAAACTCTGAATTCACACAGAAACAACCACCTGGCTTTCATTGATCCCAGAAGGGAAGACGAGGGACCAAAGCAGAAAGCAAAGAAAATATAGTTTAAAAGTATGGGACACGCATGGGGTACCCTGTGAACGAATTGTTCAAAATGAAGTAGTTTTGGTTGTTGGTGTCCAAAATGTCGCCAATGTCTATCTGTTGCAGACTGACTTGCTTTTTAGACGCTGATTTGAGAATAATGACTGCATCTATATTTTTTCTATTGAGGATAATGAATAGATCTACATTTTTCTTATTGAGGATAATGACTACAATCTACATTTTTCCAGCATTGGGGATAATGACTAGATCGACATTTATTTTATTGAGGATAAATGACTACATCTAATTTTCCCTTACTAATCTTTATTAAGTTTAGCCCTGCATACTTTTCTATATCATCATCAAGTACCGGGCCTACTGGCGTAGGTGATCGTGTCTCTCCACAACCTTCGATCTCGGCAGCTATTTATCATTTCTGTTGTTGACCTTCTGCCTAGCCATTCTCATAAGCTGTCCTCTTTATTTTTTCTCTTTGCTTCCCTTTATCTCTTCGTCACCTCAATTTTTCCAGTTGTTCTCTTCTCATTACATGGCCAAAAAATGATGGTTGTTTCTTCCTAATATTGGAAATTAGCTCTCTTTTTGCTTTGACCTCTCGCAGAACCTCTTCATTACCCTTCTTAGCTGTCCATGGTACTCTCAACATTCTTCTGTAAAACCACATTTCTACAGCCATTCTGCATCTCACCTCTTTTGTACATCTTCCGTCTGAGGTTAACAAAGTTCCAAATATTTAAATGCATTTACCTGTTTTAATATTGTTCCACTTGTCTTTATTTTGCACTGAAGTGATGTCTTTTTCTTTGTTGTTACCATTACCTCTGTCTTTGTGCTATTAATGCTGAGTCCTTTATTTTTGCTTTCTTTCACTATAATGTCCAACATATCTTGCAACTCATTTTCACTCTTAGCGATTACGACTGTATAATCAGCATACCTTAGATTATTTATATTATGACCTCCAATTGTTATTCCAGGCATGCCCCTTATGGATCTTAAAATAATCTCCCTATAAATATTAAACAAATCTGGTGACAGCACACAACCTTGTCTAACACCTTGTTTTATTCGTTGAAACATTCCCAATTGGTTTCCAGTTCTTATGGCCGCTGTTTGTTGCCAGTACATGTTCTTTATTATTCTTAGATCTTTGCTGTCTACGTTTATGCTTTCTAAAATTTTGATTAATTCTTGGACTTTGTCATATATCTTGGTGTAATCTATGAAACATAGGTATAGATCTGTTTTCACCTCTATGGCTCTTTCTACTAAAGATCTTATGATATAAATTGCATTGCTTGTTCCTTTACCTCCAACAAAACCACACTGTTCATCGCTAATTTCTGGACTGATTTTGTTTCGCACTCTTCGCATGATGATTCTTAATAATATCTTAGTCATATGACTCATAAGGTTTATTGTGCGATGATCATCGCATTCAATCACACCCGATTTCTTTGGTAGGGCTATGCATATTGATTTGAGCATGTCGTTTTCTATATAATAACACACAATATATAGCGTTCTTTCATTCCTATTTGCTTTTCAGTGTCGAGGGAAGAAATACTTTGTTCTGCTTTTTCTTTTTATTTGACCACATTTGCTAGTGTAATCAAATTCCTATTTGAAGACGATCGAAACTTGACCACTTTTGAGCAATACGTTAATCTCTTGTTGATCTGCTGCTAGGTCTGCCATAAGAGCAGGATCAAAAGATGAACATTATTATGGAAGACGTGTTGCAAAGATCATATCGCTACAGGAAGAAAGAATATTGTAAATGAATTGTAAGAAGAATGTAGCACTGAATGGCTGAGCCATCTCTTCACATAGTGAGTACTCTGTGACTCTGTTTCACATACAAATAAAATGGCTCAACTACTCAACATAAAGTAGACAAAGTGGTCAACGGCGCATGAACGTGACTAACACGCGCTCAATAAAAGTTTGTGTGTTTCAGTTCACAACATCAAGTAGAATTAAGACCGGTTCAAACGTTCTATCAATTGACTGCACGGATATTAATCCCACTTTGTTGTTGGTGCTAATGCTCGTGCATTTGAGTACATTTGTCTTGCAATTGTTAAGGTCGACAGCGCGTTCGAATTTCTGTGACCAAGTTGATTGATAGTTGGTTGCTTCATGTCCCAAGGCTCAGATTTAAACAAAATACTATAATATTAGTCTAACAATTGTCACTTCATGGAAAATTGACAATTATTCAGTCGATACAATTATTATACCTGGATTATCGGATGTCAGAAGTGACGTGTATAATAAAAAATAAAAGATGTGATATATATGACACTTTTTGTCTTGTCAGACAATCTGGAGGCTATTGTGTATTTTTTTTTTGAGGTTTCTGTTGTTGTCGAGCAGCTCCTCTCGTGGCTAATTCTGCCAATGTTTGACAAACACACACGGCCACAGAATGAACAAGTCAGGCCCACTGATCAACCGGGTTTTCCATCCTTTTCTCTTGAAAATAGTATTTTCTCTTCTAAGTTTTGCCTTAGCACAGTCTCAGATGATGTTATTCCTTATATATGCCTTTCATGACATGATGTGCGATCACTTGCAGATGTTCCCAGTCAATTTCACAGATGGAGAAGTCATTCAGAGACGATTTACAGATATCTCTATGTCGTAGCTTAGGTCTGCCGATTTGATGTGGTCACAGAAAGTTAATTCAGTTATGTCACGACACTAATTAACAGAGGCAAATAAAGTCTTCAACAACTTCATTAAAGATATTATGTACTGCTTTATCTTCTTTGAACAGAAACTAATAAATTAAGGTTTTATTTCCCCTGATTTGTAGGATTAGACACTTAACGGAGAACTTAATAATAATTAATATCCACATACATGTTTAGAAGAGAAAATAAAACCAGATTAAAATAAATAAACTCGCTGCTGCTACTTCTTTTTCTTCTTGGTGTTCCTCTGTTAAGTGGGCATGGATGCGTTTTGTCGCTAGATTGTGTCATTCCTCGATATCTGCGCTCCTACCGTCCCGGTACATCCATCTTCGGCATTTCATATGAAATACATTTTACTTTCAGGAAATTCAAAACTGTAACCACTAGAATCTTAGAAATCAAATGTAAAATTGTAACCACTAGAATCTTAGAGATCAAATGTAAAATTGTAGCCACTAGAATCTTAGAGATCAAATGTAAAATTGTAGCCACTAGAATCTTAGAGATCAAATGTAAAATTGTAGCCACTAGAATCTTAGAGATCAAATGTAAAATTGTAGCCACTAGAATCTTAGAGATCAAATGTAAAATTGTAGCCACTAGAATCTTAGAGATCAAATGTAAAATTGTAGCCACTAGAATCTTAGAGATCAAATGTAAAATTGTAGCCACTAGAATCTTAGAGATCAAATGTAAAATTGTAGCCACTAGAATCTTAGAGATCAAATGTAAAATTGTAGCCACTAGAATCTTAGAGATCAAATGTAAAATTGTAGCCACTAGAATCTTAGAGATCAAATGTAAAATTGTAGCCACTAGAATCTTAGAGATCAAATGTAAAATTGTAGCCACTAGAATCTTAGAGATCAAATGTAAAATTGTAGCCACTAGAATCTTAGAGATCAAATGTAAAATTGTAGCCACTAGAATCTTTGATCCTAAAATTTAAAAATGTAATATACTTTTTTTTTTAATTCGGCCTTCTACTTTTTAATGGTTAATTTCTTATAAGATTCACATATTTCAGTATTAATTCATTATTTGTGGTTATTCTATATACTTATGACTGATGGATTAGGCAAACATCAGTATTGCCCTCCGAGATGGCGGTAGAGCACAAATATTCAACAATCATAGTTCCACGCCTCTGATGAAAGCGATCGGGGTAGGTACTTCCAGAAACGAGACGCTTGGTGGGAACATAGGAGTACTTATCAGCCAACACAAAGCTGGAGTCGTTAGTCTCTGGAAGCTGTGGGAGATGCTGAGGAGCGGGATCTGAGCACCTATGGACATGTTCAGAGTGGAAAGATGATAACCAACAACTTTACTTTTGCTTTCCCTTCTTTGCTTCACTTCTGGTATTTCACCACCGTTGAAAGAAATTGCAGTTTTTAGGTTTATCCTTTGTTGTATGCTCCACAAAGGATGCTCATGTTGATATTCCTCTTCTTCTTCTGCTGCGATCATGGCTCATTCAGAGTAGGATTCCCGACTTTCTTATGAAGGTAGCTGTCTGTTTATGTGAATATTGATATATATATATATATATATATATATATATATATATATATATATATATCAAGATATGATTTAAAAAGGATAAGAGGAAATATATAGATAAGCTAGCTAAAAAAGGCAGAGAAAGCAGCAAATAAAAGGAATATGAAAGAACTTTACATAGCACAAAGAAATTAAGTGGAAAATACAAACAGATAAATGCCTAAATCTTCCTAGTAATATAAGGGAACAAATGGGGAGATGGAAAGAGATTTTTGAAGAACATTTGAACAGAAGCGGCTCAAATAATCACCCACATATACTACCAGCAAGCAAAGGAAGAGTTAAACGTTGACTGTGGAAAACCAAGCAAAGAAGAAATAATGAAAGCCATCAAACTATTAAAAAATGGTAAAGCCACAGGACCTGATGTCGGAAGCCATCAAAGCAGGTATTAACACCTCAACCAAGATGTTACATAATCTATTAGATAAAATTTGGGAGAGGGAAGAAATACCTAAAGACTGGAAAGAAGGTTATATGATCAAACTACCAAAGAAAGGAAGTTTACAGGAGTGTACAAATTATAGGGGGATTATGCTACTATCAGTGCCAGGAAAAAATATTAAGCAGAATCATTCTAGAGAGACTAAAAGAGGCCAAAGAGAAACATTTGAGAGATGAACAAGCAGGTTTTAGGAAGAACAGATCATGTGCTGATCAATTAACTACTCTACGTATAATAGTTGAACAAAGTTAAGAACTATAATACCCACTTTAAATTGGATTTTAGATTACGAAAAGTCATTTATAGTTTAGACAGAGGAATGCTTTGGAAGTTGCTGAATCATTACGGAAAACCCATAAAGTGATAAAAACAATGTATGAAGGAACAAAATGTAGTGTGATGCACGAAGAGCAGCTTACAGAAGCATTTGAAATTAGAACAGAAGTAAGGCAGGGATGTCTTCTGTCTCCATTTCTCTTTCTACTGGCCATAGATTGGATTATGAAATAACTCAAAACAACAGAAATGGGATCCAGTGGTCACTGACAAAGAAATTTGATGATTTAGACCTTGCTTATGACATAGCTCTCCAATCACACAGCCATCAACAGATGCAGGATAAAATGAGCATACTTGATGAGAAATCAGAACAGCTAGGACTGGAAATTAATAGAGATAAGACCAACATTATGAGAATTAATGCAGTTGGCAATAACCAAATAAAATTTGGAGAAATACTTCTACTAGACGTACAATCTTACATATATCTGGGCAGTAATATGGATAAAGAGAGAGAAACATAAAATGATACCAAAAAAAAAGGATATCAAAAGCAAGAGGAGCTTTTGTTGCACTGGGTAACATATTGAAATCCAAATAAATTAGGCTAAATACAAAAATAAAAATATTCAACTCCAATATTATGTCATTCCTATTATATGGATGGGAAACATGGAGAACAACAAAATTGATAATCATGAAGATACAGACTTTCATTAATGGATGCTTACGCAGAATAAAAGGATGGAAATGGCAGGACAAAATCACTAACATAGAATTATGGAAATGTACCATTTAAAATCCAGTGGATAAACAGATACAGCGAAGACGATGGCGCTGGATAGGGCACACACTGCGGAAACCAACTGAGAGTATTACACAACAGGCTCTTTTTTGGAATCCCCATGGGAAAAGACAAAGAGGAAGGCCAAGTAATTCTTGGAGAAGACAGACAGAAGCAGAGATGAAGATGATGGGGAAGACATGGACTGATCTTAAAAGAATGGTGAAAAAACAGAACGACTTGGAAAGTATTTGTTGAAGACATATGCTCCGCAGGGAACTAAACAAATAGAAGAAGAATTGTACCTTTTCATTTATAATTCCTCATTTCAACGGATTCAACTTTCTGAAAAAATTTTCTTGTCTAATTTCCATGTTTCTGCACCATACAGGAATATAAGATATAACATTTTGCTATTCCTATTTATATCTATAAGTTAGAATTTCGGTTTATGACTTTCTTTGGAATATTGCGTGATGAGGCTCCAATCTCTGTCGCGGTGGTCTGCACTCTACGATATAAATAGAAAAATTAGATCAGAGTGATCTAATTTGACAGGGTGGAGAGAAACAAAGGAAAAGTTCGAGGAATTTTAAGAATTTCCCTTATTTTGAGCTTTACACAAAGTTTTGATGCACCAAACCTCGTTCCGTCCACAAAATTTATCTTGTCTGCATCCCCAGTTAATCTTATTTCTTTAACATTAGGGAACTAAAGCTTTACAAGTACTTTTCTTGACAAACGTCGGTGACTGTGATTCAGCATGTCTTATCTTCTAATGTTCTTATTCGGGTTTTTGATAGGGCTATTTTTTCTTATCTTCATTGCGTCAAACATAGAAGATAAATATCTTTTACCCTTTCATCTTTTCTCCCACCTTTTAAGTTGTGTAGATTTTTAATTGTTATCAGACACTTCCACAACATCGATTTTATTCATTGTCACCTATTCTCGTATCGTTATACAGTCAACCCTCGCGGCTTCGCGGTTCATTTATCGCGGCCTCAATACATCGCGGATTGTTCAAAAATTCAAAATTGAGGAATTATTATTTTTAAAAAAACATTATTTTATGTATGTTATTTATACTATTAATATTTTATTTACATGTCTGAAACTATTCTTTAATGTTCTAATGATAACATATGCACTTATATGGTTTCATATACACTTATTGATATTATACATACACAAAAAAATGTACGTATGTTAAAACTGGGAGGGTGACACTACTTCGCGGTTTTTCACTTATCGCGGCCGGTTCAGGTCCCTATTAACCGCGATAGCTGAGGGATTACTGTATAACATTTTATTCATTTCATTGTTTCATACTTTTGTCTTCTGTAATAATACTTTCTTTTCTTGTTGTCATGCGCAAATATATTATCTTCAGTACATTCCTTTTACTTTAGATCAACTAAGCTTTTCTTACGCTGCTTCTCTTCTTTTAGGCATTTTGCTTTTAATAATGAAATGTCATCTCTTTTCTTGAATGTATCTGTTCTATTATCTTGTAATTATCTCCTCTCATGTTTTATGTACATTCATGTTTCAAATAATTTATCATATTTTATATATTTATTCCCATATTTATTTGTATATATATTAGTCCTCTCATTTTGTTTACATCATGCATTTTCGTATCTTCTTATATACGTATATATACGGGAGGTCAAAAAGTAATCTGGCTCCCTCAGATTTCCATCTGTTTGGACCACTCAAAAAATTCCTGCGTGGGACACACTTTGACAATGATGAGAATGTGATCCGTGCAGTTAAAAAATGGCTACGCGAGCAGGACAAAACTTGGTACAAACGAGGCGTTCATGACCTAGTTTCGTGTTGGCGTAAGGCAATACGCTTGGACGGAGATTATGTTGAAAAATAGGTAGTGTAAAGGGGATGTTCAGCTACAATCTGTGAAAATTTCACACATTTTGCCCGAATAGTTTCCGAGAAAAAAATTGGTCTGCATTACTTTTTGACCTATATATATATATATATATATATATATATATATATATATATATATATATATATATATACATACATACATATATATATACATACATATATGTGTGTGCCCATTATGTGTGTGTATACCCTCACTGAGGTTATAACAATACCCCATTACATAATTTTAAACGTAATTTTATTCTGTTATGTCCGAGTTTAATAAACGCTTGGGAGACGGAGTGTCCAGAAGGCTGATGTGGACAGGAACTCCACGGAAAGTGGAGAGAGTCAACGGTTTGCATCACCGAGTCAACAGTCCTGTACTCCATGATGACCCTTTAAATAAGTTTGGTAGAGTGTGATGAATAAGGACAACTTTGCCGTTGTTTGTGTTGAGAATGTATAGGGTGTCTCTTTAATGACTGTGCATTTTTTGTTGTTGAAATAATTACGCACCTAAATTTTATCTATGTATGACGTAATAGTTCAAGCACCATTTACGTGTTCATTTAAACATCACTGCTACATGATAGATCTGGCTTACAATGGTGTTAACGATTGAAGAAAGAGTATTTATAGTGGAGCATGTGTTCCGTAACGGCGGCAAGTATTCGAATGGGGTTGTTGAACAATTTGTGAATATATTTCCTGATACACCAGTGCCTCATCGAAATCTATCTATCTATTGACCTTTCGAGCCGTAACCGGCCCATAGGGCGTAGACCAAGATACACCTTCTCCTATATGAATTTTTGTTCTAGCAGTTTTCTTTTAAAGATATTTTATTAAATCTCGCCATCTGTCTCTGTTCTGTGCAAACAGTTCTATCTCATTGAGGGAGCCGATTCCTGCTGCTCTTGCCTCTCTCATCAATGTTCTTCTCAGTGTCTCCCTGGGTCTTCCTCTTTTTCTTTTACCTGTTGTTTCCCATATGAGGGCTTGCTTTGCTATTCGATTATTATCTCTTCTCATCACATGTCCAACGTATGACCATCGTCCTATCAGGTCTACGTTTCATTAACAACATCGTTTTTACGATAGCGGCTTGTTAAACCTCTGATCAACGGTTCAATACCAAGCCGGAGAAAAATAATTCCTCATCGAAATACTGTGAGTAATTTAATAATCAAATTTCAAAACACCGGTAGTGTACATGATGTTAGCCGTCCTGGTAGACCATCTGTTCTTGAAGTAACATCTCTCAACATCCAGGACAGCATTCTAATGAGTCCTGGCAAATCAATAAGAAAGCTGGCTCAACAAGTACACAAATCAAGCAGTACTGTTCATCATCATCACCATTGAGTGCCGTCTCCGCAATGAAGGTTGGCTACCATGGAGCGCCATTTTGCTCTATCTCTTGCTTTGATGGTGCAGGTTGTCATCGGTTGCTTTGTCCATCTTTTGATGTTACTCGTCCATGTTAATCTTGGTCTGCCTCTGCCTCTTTTACCTTGTATTTTCCCCTCCAGGATCACTTTCAGTAGGCTGTTGTGTCTTTTAACATGGCCTAAGAATCGCATTTGTCTTGTTCTAATTGTGTTCAGAAGTTCTCTTTTCATTTTTAGTTGTTTTAAGACTTCGTCGTTTGTTTTCTTTTCCTTCCATCCAATTCTACCTATTCTTCTATATATCCACATTTCAAAGGCTTCAATTCTCTGTTCTGTTTTCTTGTCTAATGTCCATGTTTCAGCACCATATAGGAATATTGAGAAGATGTAACATTTTGCTAATCTTAGTTTTAGCTCTGGTGTTATTTGTTTTGATGTTAGTATGTCCTTCATGACATTAAAATTACTTTTTGCCATTCCTATTCTTTTGTTTATTTCAGTTGTACATTTTCCATCACTGGTTATAGTATGTCCAAGGTAGTTATAGTTCTGAACTGTCTCCAGGTCTATTCCTTCAATTTTTGGTATCCACTTGTGGGTTTTGAGTATTTTCTTTGTTTATGATCATAGTTTTAGTCTTTTTGATATTCATATCTAGTCCATATTTTTTGCTTGTCGTGTTTATTTCATTAAGTAATTGTTGTAGGTCTTTAGGATTTTCTGCTAGTAGTAGTACTGTTCATAGAGTTCTGAAAAAAAAATTAAAGTTATATCCGTACAAAATTTCCGTCGTTCCTCAATTAAAAGAATTAGATCACCAATCCAGAATTAATTATTGTATGTGGTTTGAGAATTTTCTAGCCCAAGAAGGTGAGGAAATCCTTGATTTCACTTTCTTCACAGATGAAGCATGGTTCCATTTGTCTGGGTACGTGAATAGGCAGAATGATCGTCTTTGGAGTGATGAAAATCCACATGCATTGCACCCAGTGCCTCTCCACGATCAGAAAGTAGGAGTGTGGTGTGCAATGAGTCGTCAGCGGATAATCGGCCCAATTTTCTTCTATGACACAATACATTCAGAAAGATACAGGATTAACATACTGGAGCGATTCGTAACCCAACTTTCTGAGCCAGAAATTGAAAAAGCTTGGTTTCAACAAAATGGCGCAACTGCTCACACTGCTGTAAAATCACTGGAATTTGTATATGAAATTTTTGCTAATCGTATAGTCTCTCGCGGGATTTGGCCTGTACGGTCTCCTGCTCTTACTCCCATGGACTATTATCTCTGGGGTGAACTGAAAGGAAAAGTGTACGAAAACAATCCCCACACACTCGATGAGCTGCAGGTTTCAATCGCCAACAACATTAATAATGTTACACAGCCCATACTGCGTAAGGTTTTTGACAATATGAAAAAACGTATCAACATTTGCCAACTAAAACATGGTGGATATTTCGAATACCTTTTGTGAATAGTGATGTTATATGTTTAACTTTACCGAAAAAGGTACAAGCTACAGCAGTACATGATGCGTGATTTACATAAATAAATTGGAACAACTAGATTTTCAAATAATGCACAGTCATTAAAGAAACACCCACAGATCTGGAAGACCTTCAATTTCACAAGACCAAATTATGGAACTCCAAGGCAGAATTACAATGAGTCCAAATGCATCTTTAAATCACTTGTCTCAACAGGTGCAAATATCTAAGAGTTCTGTTCACAAGGTTTTAAGAAGTGAACTACACTATCGTCCATACAAATTAACTGAAGTGTCTCAACTCCAAGAAAGAGATTATGAATCCCGTTTAAACTACTGCATGTGGTTTCAGAATTTTATTTATGAACATGACGCTGCCATCCTTGACGTCACTTTTTTCACTGATGAGGCCTGGTTTCATTTATCCGGTTATGTGAACAGTAAGAACAATCGGCTGTGGAGCAGTGAAAACCCCCATGAATTTCATCAAGTGCCGCTTTACGATCAAAAAGTCGGAGTGTGGTGCGCTATAAGTCGTATGCGGATGATAGGACCTATATTTTTTAATGAAACAATAAATGCAGAACGTTACCGTACTTTAATTCTGGAACCGTTCATAGCACACCTTACAGAACGGGAAATTATGGAATCCTGGTTTCAGCAGGATGGGGCAACAGCACACACAGCCACAACAACACTCAATTATTTAGAGAGCATATTTGCAAATCGCATTATTTCACGTGGAATCTGGCCTGCTTGTTCACCAGATCTAACACCCCCAGATTATTATCTGTGGGGGGCATTGAAGGGGAACGTTTATGAAAATAATCCGCAGACAATTAATGACCTAAAGACTGAAATAGTAGACAAGATTAAACAAATATCACCAGACATTATTCTGAAGGTTTTCGCAAATATGGAAAGACGAATCACGACATGTCTTGAGGCTCGTGGTGGACATTTTCAACATATGCTTTAGGCACAACTTTATTGTGTTAATACCAACATTACCCATTATAAGCTCGCCGATAGCAGTCAAGTATATTTGAATAATACCATTTATTTTACAATTTGTGTGACGCATTAGTTAACCGCATTTCTGGTGACGTTTTTCTTCCGAGAGTAGAAATTCACTGCACTGCGACTTTAGAAACACCCTGTACCACTCCCACAACCAGCCTGTGCTTGTTTTTTTCACATCAGAAATAGTCGGGTATATTCTACCTGCGAGGTCTGGTTTGAGGTTTTGCAGTTGCATCAATGGAGCAACATTTTTAAGTAGGACTGTTGGGGTTATTCAGGATCTCCTTGGGGCAATGGACTACGTCTCCTCGTTTCCACCATCGAGTCAACAGATCTGTTCTCCGAAGAGCTTATTAGAATGTCGTTGAGACGGCAGGAGTCACAATGGTCAGGTCGCGATAATAAGGTCCTGGCTGTCAGCACTGATAGGCTTGTCATTCATGTGACCAAGCCCACTAGGACGCCCATTTTGATTGTCACTACACTCCCTAGTCGGGAGCCGCAAAAGCTCAGTGGTTAGTGAACTGGACTATACAGGACAAGAAGTAGGGTTCGATCCCAACCGACGGTCTCCTGTATACCCAGACTTTAATGGGTACCGGAATTGTTTCAGTGACAGTAAAGCGGCATGGGCGTAATATCGACCACATTTCCCCAAGAATCATGTTCCGAGGGTCTGTAAAATTTATGGTCACTTACACCACATTCCCTATACGCCACTTGGCGTGACGAGGGTACTTTACTACTTGTAAAGTAAATGTGTCCTTTTGCACTCCCTAGTTACTGCCTCTTACAACTTTGCAGCCATGTTTGAATAGCGCTGTATAAGACAAAGTCACATAATACTATATATGAATACCTATTAACACATAGATATTTTCACTGGATGGTATATTTATTCAAGAATATATGGAGTATATATATATATATAATGTAAAGAGCCGCCGTTAGGGTAATGTGGTCGGTATTACTTCCGTGCCGCTTTACTTTCCAGAAAAAATCCCGGTACCTATTTAAGGCTGGGTGAACCCGAAAGCCGTCGGTTGGGATCGAACCCTACCTCTTGGCCTTTGTAGTCCAGTTCACTAACCACTGAGCTATCGCGGCTCCCATATATATATAAACATATTTCAGATTTGGAGCTAATCACATAATTTTAGTAACATAAGGAGTTTTAAATAATAGAATAACGTTTTTTTTTTGCAATGAAAAGGTAAAAATAGTGTTAGCATTTTTTTACTGCTAAAAGCATGACAAAAGTCTGCTTCATTTTCGTGCTAGGTGATGCGGGTGTAAGAAGCAATGAGTGTGCTTACATGTTTAGCAGTTTGGGTGATGAAGAGTGTACAAGCGAAATGGACGGCTTAACGTACTGAATGTTCTCATGGATGTTGCACGGAAAACTTACTCTGAATACATACCCGCGATCAGACTGCAAACATATGGTATATGCTCTCTAACAATTGTCCTTTCACGCCGTATTCTTCTAGTATTTTCCATAGTCTGCCTCGATTGACTGGCCTGAATGCTTTCTATTGGTCAATAAACATAACATTTAGGTTCATGAACAGATTAACAAGCACAATTCCGTTCCTATTTTGTAGGGACCTCGCCCGAGGTGAAAGCTGGCGAAAGAAACATCCAGCCAATTAAACTAACAACCGATCAAATAACCAACCAACAAACACATTAACTAAAATACCAATGAACCAAATAACCACTTGATTTTGTTTTCCGACTTAATACGTGTAATAATTTATATTTTCTTCCGTTTTATTCTGTCACAGCATTTTAACATTCCACTCTCACACAGAACAATATAATGCATGTTTCAATTTCACTTTCATGCTTTATTCTTTTCGTTACAATCAAACAGAAAAATAATGTGAGATTGATTGTCTTCTGGCGTCCAGCTGTTAACAGAACAAACCACATCACAGCTTGACATAAAACTATCTTTGCAGAGTGCATTAGCTCTGGCATATTTTGTGCTATTATTGTTTCAGAATTATCCTCTATGTTGCATTTCAACTGTTCTGTTTTATCCTTCCACCGAGGTCAACGACATAAGATCTTTTATGATCACTTCTTGCGTGACGTAAGTTTTTTTATGTTTTATTATGTGGGTTATCTTCATTTGGTTAAGCTGACAAGTTGTTATTTTAACTACATTTTACATGATATTCATACGAGGTTTCTAAGACTTGTTTGTTTTACATTTTTTTTGGTGTGTTTGCCTGCTTTCCACATGTAGGATAATCCCTAGCTCAGACTGATATTTGCGTGTCAATTCATTTTTCCTTGGCAGCCGTGTGTTCAGTCTCTCGCCGTACAGGCAGATAACTGCGTCTTCGGAGGTACTCATATTTTTTTTCATCGATGAGTAATTGACGTTTATTTTTAACAGATTAATGTCATCGTTATAGTAATCATCATATAATCTGTATCTTTATCACTGGCATCATCATCATGATGCATCGTGCCTTGTAGCATTGCGACAATATTGTTTAATAAATTGGTACACTTTTTTTTCTTAACAATATCTCCTTTCCACAGTTTCGTGTAACATTTTAAAATACATATCTACATTTTACAGTAACTGACATCGGTTATATTAAGTGGTGTAAAGGAAATATGGTATTAGTGCCAATTACTCCATGATGATCATTGGCATGATGAGGTCAGCATCACGCCAGGTAGCCATGGTTTCCTACGAAAATTATCTGGTAAACATCAGGACCTCAGTCAGGTTCCATTCTACGCCAACCCCACCCCCACTCCTCCGGCAAAAGAAGTAAGTTGTTTGTTTCGCGCTAAATCCAGAAATTCTGCCAGCAGTTTTTTGCTCTTCCTGTTTTTATGTTATATTAGTAAAGTAAGTTGCGAGTTATATATACATAAATATATATATATAAATACACACACACATATATATATATATATATATATATATATATATATATATATGCAAAAACACACATCAAAGACAGGAGAAAATAGCTTCTCTTAGTAGACGATCAAGCACTAATATATTTAAAAAATAGAAGATCTAAAAAAACACTTAAGTAGACTCACTAATTAGCACAGACACAAAATACAACATGAAAATCAACATCAGCAAAACAGAAGTTATGAATATTGCAAAATATAAACAAAACATCAACATAACTATAGACGACAGACAACTGAAACATGTAACGGAATTTAAATACCTAGGAAGTCTAGTGACAAATGACAATTCACAGACAGCAGAAATAGATTCAATGTGCAATAAAGCTTGTCAAATCATTGGACAGCTATCACCACTATTGCCCATCAAGGAAATAACTCTAGAGGCAAAACGGGCACTCTACAATATTAATACCAAAGTTGAGCTACCAATGCTAGTATTGTACTCCATATGCAATAACTATAGAAAATATAACCTCTATTGAGATGAAATGTGTTAAACGAATGACAAGAAACAGCCTGAGAGTTAACATCAGAAATAAAGAACTGAGAATAAACCTAGAAATAATCCCCGGAAAGAATATAAAATAAACAACAGATAAAGTAGTTTGACCACGTGGTAAGGCAGAGAGAACAAAACACAACACAGCTAGCCTTAAATGAACGTTGCGAGAACACCAGACCCATGAGTCGACCACCAAAAAGATAGATTGACGGAATATTAGAAACACTATGAAACAGAATAGTAGCAGAGGCGAACAGAAGAGCAAAAGACCGCAAATTATATCTTCCCTCGGTGCTTAAAGGCAGATGAGGAAGGAAAGAAGAAGGAGGTAAGTTGCAAGTTTATAAAGTATTTAAAGCTGTGTGATTCATCCGTTTTGATCATGTTTCGATTCCCACTTGTTTACGATGAAGGATTATATCGTATGACAAGGAACAGTTGACTGTGTTCACTTTCTGCGTGGTTTCGCCTTATGTCCTTTGGCGTGTGCTGAGACTGCTACGATGGGGACTACAGTTACCTTTCTTTGTTTGGGAGATGAGTTAGTAATTCGAATGATTCCACTGGCACGGGCGGTTGAGCAATTATGGATTTTGATACGTTTGCAGTGATACCGAGGCCTTCCATAACCAATAACCAAAAGTATTTAAATATATTTACCAAAAATATATTGGGATCCGCGATAGCTCAGTGGTTAGTGAACTGGACTACAAAGGACAAGGGGTAGGGTATTATCCCAACCGACGGCTTCCGGGTTCACCCAGCCTTAAATGGGTGCCAGATTTTTTTCTGGGAAAGTAAAGCAGCACGGGCGTAATATCGACCACATTACCCCAAAAATCATGTGCTAAAGGTCTGTAAAATATAGGGTCCTAACACCATATTTCCCTATACGTCACTTGGCGTGACATGGGTACTTTACTACTTTTACTTTATTATAGTGACATAATATAGTGATGTAATATAGTGATGTAATATAATGATGTAATATAGTGATATAATATAGTGATATAATATAGTGATGTAATATAGTGATGTAATATAGTGATATAATATAGTGATGTAATATAGTGATGTAATATAGTGATATAATATAGTGATAAAATAATAAAGTGATATAATATAGTGATGTAATATAGTGATGTAATATAGTGATATAATATAGTGATGTAATATAGTGATATAATATAGTGATGTAATATAGTGATGTAATATAGTGATGTAATATAGTGATGTAATATAGTGATATAATATAGTGATGTAATATAGTGATATAATATAGTGATATAATAATATAATAATATAGTGATGCAATGTAGTGATGCAATATAGTGATGCAATATAGTGATATAATATAGTGATGTAATATAGTGATATAATATAGTGATATAATATAGTGATGTAATATAGTGATGTAATATAGTGATGTAATATAGTGATATAATATAGTGATGTAATATAGTGATGTAATATAGTGATGTAATATAGTGATGTAATATAGTGATGTAATATAGTGATGTAATATAGTGATATTATATAGTGATGCAATATAGTGATGTGATATAGTGATATAATATAGTGATATAATATTACGGCGTTATTTCTTTAAACATATATCGTCATACCGGCACTAGCTACACCTCAAAGGAATGCTATACAATATTAAAATACATAACATCGTAAACAATAACTATAATGGTTATTACATCACAACTGTTACTTATGGAGGTAGCTAAGCGACTAAAATCATTTTGTGAAATGTTAACTTGTTAGAGGTAAAGTAAAAGTTAAGTACCCCCGTCATGCCAAGTGGCGTATTGGGAATATGGTGTTAGTGACCATACATTTTACATACATTCAGCCCATGATTTTTGGGGTAATTTGGTCGGTATTACGCCTGTGCCGCTTTACTTTCCCAGACAAAATCAGGTACCTATTTAAGGCTGGGTGAACCCGGAAGCCGTCGGTTTGGGATCAAACCCTACCCCTTGTCCTTTGGTAGTCCAGTTCACTAATCACTGAGCTATCGCGGCTCCAACTTGTTAGAAGGTCACTACATAATACTCCGTAGCCCTGATATTTACATAGCTTCTTCTATTCCTTTTCCACTTCTTCCTTTCTTTTTTCTTCGTTTTCTTCTTTTTTTCCGCCTCTTCTTCGTTTTCTTCTACCTCTCTACATTTTTTCTGACTTCTCTCGCTTCTTTTCCCACTTTTTTCTCCCTCCATACACCCCCCCCCCCCAACAACAACAACAAAAAGAGAAAACACACTTAACCTAAATTACTTGTAAAAAAAAAATACCATGTCCTTTTGCAATCATGATTTGTGCAATCATGTGAATAAGAATCATGCAACGTTAACGACATGAGAACCTAACAACGACCCAATCTGTTGATCGCAAGCAATATTAAAAATACGGGCATATTCCTAATGCCCATTGTATAAACATCATTTACCAAGGTTTAGTAAGATCGAAGCAACAATGCACATATATCATTTTTTTTTCTAGATACCAGTCAGACAGTTATGAATATATTTAAACTGAAATAAAACGTATTTTAAATAATAAATGGCGCTACAGCTGTCGTCAAATGTGTAAATTGAGCGTGCATTTATATAAACAGGAATTCATGAGCTTTGCCGCTAGCACGCTGGGTTTAGCTAACAGTAGACGTTGAACGAACTGATGCAAGAAATATATACGCACACGCACGCGCACGTGCGCACACACACACACTCATATATGCATATATACATATATATATATATATATATATATATATATATATATATATATATATATATATATAAAACTATGTCGGACATTATAGTGAAGGAAAGCAAAAATAAAGAACTCAGCCTTAATAGCAAAATGACAGAAGTAATGGTACAACAAAGAAAAAAGACATACCAGCAATACACAGTAAAGACAAGTGGAACAACATTAAAACATGTAAATGAATTTAAATATCTGGGAACAGTGTTAACCTCAGATAGTAGATGTACAAAAGAGGTGAGAAGCAAAGTTAAAAAAAAAAGTAAAGTACCCCCGTCACGCCAAGTGGCGTATAGGGAATATGGTGTTAGTGAACATACATTTTACAGACATTCGGCACATGATTTTTGGGGTAATGAGGTCAGTACTACGTCCGTGCCGCTTTACTTTCCCAGAAAAAATCCGGTACCCATTAAAGGGTGGGTGGAACCGAAAGCCGTCGGTTGGGATCGAACCCTACCTATCGTCCTTTGTAGTCCAGTTCACTAACCACTGAGATATCGCGGCTACCCGAGAAGCAAAGTGGTCCATGCAAAAGCAGCTTTAAAAAAAAAAAAAATTAGGAGGATACTGTGTAATCCATTTTTAACAATAGAAATAAGGAAACAAGTTCTTAAATGTTATGTAGAGCCAGTCTTAATATATAGATGTAAATTATGAACAATAAGACAATAGCCACATAGGAGGTTGTAGAGATGTGGTTTTACAGAAGAATACTGAGAAAACCAGGGACTGCTAAGAAAAGAAATGAAAATGTTCTGAAAGAGATTAATGGAAGGAGAGAGCTAATTTCTAATATTGTTCTACCTTATATATATATATATGCACACACACACAAAAACACACACCTCACCTACCACCCGCAGCTGGTACGACTTGTATTCCGCATGAACAGCGAGCCCCCTACAGCTTCACTAATTTATCCTGACGCAAAAAGCACACTCATGAAGAAACTAAACCGTTTATTTACGCAGCATTACGCACATTGTACTGTATTGCCACGTATTTGAAAAACAGGGCGACTCTCCCATTAATGAAACACTGATGTTAGTTAATTTTGTGTCTGATTTAAGTGCAATCTCTCTCCCACTACCGGAATTTATGTTCACGCTGACTTATCATTAGTATTGCAGGCTTCTATTTCCCGAAAAAAAGACAAGCGACCTTGTGTAGTGGTGATTGTATTACTGAACCAATGCTAATTGTTGAAGCACAAATATAGACATTAATTCCACTTTCCCTAGAGTCTTTTCTTTTTTTTCTTCCTTTCTCCATGCCTTCCTGCCTCCCTACCTCCCTCCATTACACAAACTATCACAGCCCCAACCTTTACCCTAATTCTCACAGCTCCCACCGGTACATACATTCTCACAGCCCCTGCTGTTACACAAACTCCCACAACCCCCACCCCCCACTCCCAAGGTTACACACACTCCCACAACCCCCCCCCCCCACACTGTTACACAAACTCCCACAACCACTCCCAAGGTTACATAAACTCCCACAACCCTCCACCATTACTCAAGCTCACACAACCACCCACCGTTACACAAACTCCCACAACCGCCCCACTGTTACACAAACTCCCACAACCGCCCCACCGTTACACAAACTCCCACAACCGCCCCACCGTTACACAAACTCCCACAACCGCCCCACCGTTACACGAACTCCCACAACCGCCCCACAGTTACACAAACTCCCACAACCGCCCCACCGTTACACAAACTCCCACAACCGTCCCACAGTTAGACAAATTCCCACAACCGCCCCACCGTTACGCAAACTCCCACAACCCCACACCGTTACACAAACTCACACAAATCCCCCCCCCCACCTTTACACAAACTCTACAACCCCCCAACCGTTACACAAACTCCCACAACCGCCCCACCGTTATACAAACTCCCACAGCCCCCACCGTTACACAAACTCCCACAGTCCCCCACCGTTATACAAACTCCCACAGCCCCCACCGTTACACAAACTCCCACAGCCCCCAACGTTACAGAAACTCTCACAGCCCCCACCGTTATACAAACTCTGACAGCCCCCACCGTTACACAAACTTCCACAGCCCCCACCGTTACACAAACTCTCACAGCCCCCACCTTTATACAAACTCCCACAGCCCCCACCGTTACACAAACTTCCACAGCCCCCACCGTTACACAAACTCTCACAGCCCCCACCGTTACACAAACTCTCACAGCCCCAACCGTTACACAAACTCCCACAGCCCCCACCGTTACACAAACTCTCACAGCCCCCACCGTTACACAAACTCCCACAACCCCCACCGTTACACAAACTCTCACAGCCCCCAACGTTACACAAACTCTCACATCCCCCACCGTTACACAAACTTCCACAGTCCCTACCGTTATACAAACTTCCACAGCCTCCACCGTTACACAAACTTCCACAGCCCCCACCGTTACACAAACTCCCACAGCCCCCACCGTTACACAAACTTCCACAGTCCCTACCGTTATACAAACTTCCACAGCCCCCACCGTTACACAAACTTCCACAGCCCCCACCGTTACACAAACTCTCACATCCCCCACCATTACACAAATTCCCACTGCCCCCAACGTTACACAAACTTCCACAGCCCCCACCGTTACACAAACTTCCACAGCCCCCACCGTTATACAAACTCTGACAGCCCCACTTTTACACAAACCCCCACAACCTCCACCATTACACAAACTTCCACAGCCCCCACCGTTACACAAACTTCCACAGCCCCCACCGTTACACAAACTCCCACAGCCCCCACCGTTACACAAACTTCCACAGTCCCTACCGTTATACAAACTTCCACAGCCCCCACCGTTACAAAAACTTCCACAGCCCCCACCGTTACACAAACTCTCACATCCCCCACCATTACACAAATTCCCACTGCCCCACCGTTACACAAACTTCCACAGCCCCCACCGTTACACAAACTTCCACAGCCCCCACCGTTATACAAACTCTGACAGCCCCACTTTTACACAAACCCCCACAACCTCCACCATTACACAAACTCCCACAGCCCCCACCGTTACACAAACTTCCACAGTCCCTACCGTTATACAAACTTCCACAGCCCCCACCGTTACACAAACTTCCACAGCCTCCACCGTTACACAAACTCTCACATCCCCCACCGTTACACAAATTCCCACTGCCCCCACCGTTACACAAACTTCCACAGCCCCCACCGTTACACAAATTTCCACAGCCCCAACCGTTATACAAACTCTGACAGCCCCACTTTTACACAAACCCCCACAACCTCCACCGTTACACAAACCCCCTCAGCTCCCCTCGTTTAATAAGCTCTCCCTCACAACCCTCTTCTTTACATCATTTCACTACCCCTCCCTCATCTTCATCGGTCCCTAGGCTCCATAAACACATGCTTACAACCCCATTGGTTACATAAAACACATCATCACGGTCCCATAGGTTCAATAAACACATACTCACCCGACCCCTATGTATCCAGTAAGGAACAATTATTCAGAAGTCTATCTACAGTGTATTCCCCTGAGATCACGTGACCGATTGTCATAAGGAAAATAAACATAATTTCTAATTAACAAGACTGCTCTATAAATACTTGCCAACATGCTTTGTGATATTCAACAAAAGGTTACCACAGACAGACAGCAGCGGGAACACGAGATAACCATCCACTAACGTCCATTTCATGTCTGTAGTGCAAATACATTTGTATTGTGTGAACTATTGCAATAGTTAATATTTCTTACGGTTTCAATCATTCATTCTTTATTATTTCTTCCTTCTTTTCACCCATTACTTCATTCTGCGTGAGAACAGATGAGAACACATATTTTGTACAACCTGATTTAAGATAATTTTTAGAATCAACTGAACAAATGAACACAAGAGTTTTAAAATAGATCGAGAAACAAATGAAGAAACTCTGTAAAAAATGAACGTCTAATGGAAGTCTTAAACAAACGATGAAGTCTTAAAACAACTAAACATGAAAAGAGAACTACTAAACACATTTCGAACAAGACAAATGTGATTGTTAGGTCGTGTTAAAAGACACAACAGCGTACTAAGAGTAATCCTGGAGGGGAAAATACAAGGTAAAAGAGGCCGAGGCAGGCCAAGACTAACATGGACGAGTAACATCAAATAATGGACAAACCAGCCTATGACAACCTGCACCATCAAAGCAAGAAACAGAGCAGAATGGCGCTTATTGGTAGCCAATCTTTGTTGCAGAGATGGCACTCGATGATGATGATGATGATGATGAATGGAAGTCGGAAAAGGCAGAATAATTGCCTCTTACAGGAGAACTATGAAAACAGAGAAGTGCTGGCCAGACCTGGGGCATCCAGAAAGACAGACCACGGATAATTCAAAATGATGAGCACTACGAGGATACTTCACGTTACTAGAATACAACGCCAAACGTCACGAGAATACGGCATCAAACGGTACAAGAAAACGGCATTATACTGTACGATAATATAGTATCAAACAGTAGGAGACCACAGCATCAAACGGTACGTGAATACAATATCAAACGGTACGTGAATACAACATCAAACGGTACGTGAATACAACATCAAACGGTACGTGAATACAACATCAAACGGTACGTGAATACAGCATCAAACGGTACGTGAATACAACATCAAACGGTACGAGAATACAGCATCAAACGGTACGTGAATACAATATCAAACGGTACGAGATCACAGCATCAAACGGTACGTGAATACAATATCAAACGGTACGAGATCACAGCATCAAACGGTACGTGAATACAATATCAAACGGTACGTGAATACAACATCAAACGGTACGTGAATACAACATCAAACGGTACGAGAATACAGCATCAAACGGTACGTGAATACAATATCAAACGGTACGAGATTGCAACATCAAACGGTACGAGAATACAGCATCAAACGGTACGTGAATACAGCATCAAACGGTACGTGAATACAGCATCAAACGGTACGTGAATACAGCATCAAACGGTACGTGAATACAGCATCAAACGGTACGTGAATACAACATCAAACGGTACGTGAATACAGCATCAAACGGTACGTGAATACAGCATCAATCGGTACGTGAATACAGCATCAAACGGTACGAGAATACAACATCAAACGGTACGTGAATACAGCATCAAACGGTACGTGAATACAGCATCAAACGGTACGTGAATACAGCATCAAACGGTACGAGAATACAGCATCAAACGGTACGTGAATACAGCATCAAACGGTACGTGAATACAACATCAAACGGTACGTGAATACAGCATCAAACGGTACGTGAATACAGCATCAAACGGTACGTGAATACAGCATCAAACGGTACGTGAATACAACATCAAACGGTACGTGAATACAGCATCAAACAGTACGAGATCACAGCATCAAACGGTACGTGAATACAGCATTAAACGGTACGAGATCACAGCATCAAACGGTACGTGAATACAGCATCAAACGGTACGTGAATACAACATCAAACGGTACGTGAATACAGCATCAAACGGTACGTGAATACAGCATCAAACGGTACGTGAATACAGCATCAAACGGTACGTGAATACAGCATCAAACGGTACGTGAATACAGCATCAAACGGTACGAGAATACAGCATCAAACGGTACGTGAATACAGCATCAAACGGTACGTGAATACAGCATCAAACGGTATGTGAATACAACATAAAACGGTACGTGAATACAGCATCAAACGGTACGTGAATACAACATCAAACGGTACGTGAATACTGTATCAAACGGTACGTGAATACAACATCAAACGGTACGTGAATACAACATCAAACGGTACGTGAATACAGCATCAAACGGTACGTGAATACAACATCAAACGTACGTGAATACAGCATCAAACGGTACGTGAATACAACATCAAACGGTACGTGAATACTGTGTCAAACGGTACGTGAATACAACATCAAACGGTACGTGAATACAACATCAAACGGTACGAGAATACTGTATCAAACGCTACAATAACAGCATTAAACGTTACAATAAGATCATCAAACACTGATTGAATATATAACATGTTAGAATAACAGCCACAAACGCTACGAAAATACAGTATCAAACGCTACGAGAATTACCGCATCAAAGGGTACGAGATTGTTGAAACAAACGCTTCAAGAACACAGCATCAAACAGTACGAGAAAATATAAACAAACACTCCGAGGATACAACATGAAATGCTGCTAGAAAATAATATCAAACGTTACAATAACAGCATCAAACAGTGCGCGAATATAGTATCAGACATTGCGAGAATACTGCATCAAATGTTGCGAGAATACTGTATCAAACGCTACGATAACATCATCAAACGCTATGAAAATATGTAGAAGAGCTAACCACGAAATGAGTGTTTGACAGGATAATTAAACACCAGAAAAGAACAGCGGGAGAGACCACAGTAGACGGGGAAACTATTGCTCCGAATGGCGTGAAATGACAAATAAGAAAGGAAAGAAGAAATAAAAAAATAACCTGATACAGTCAAATCAAGCACGCAGTAAATGTTTTACAGGAAATTATCAACAATTTCATTAGATCTTGGAGCTATTTCTTAAAAGAAAATACACATTCAGCAATTCGCTATCACCCATAAGGACAATGTATTACTAATTGTAGCATGTTAACAGGGCAAGATGACATATGGTTTAATGTAATCTTTAAGCTCGTTATTACCACACAGCCCACCCAAACTGTTCTTTCTCACATTTTTTTTTCAGGTACAACGATTCTGGTCCCTGGTTTTATTTGGGGAGCAATGCTGCAGGCAGCATTTGGGTAGCAATATATCTCTTTACCATATTAATGATGCCATAGATTAAACACAGAGGTTCTCACATCGGTGCCAGAGACACCAATTAATGTTGTAGCTTAAGTGATCGTATCACCTTGTCATTGTTGCTACCTGAATAATAATATCAATTATGCATTTGCGCTTATTTTGCATTAGAGCCAAGGTAGTATCTATTAATAGTTCATGCGTGCGTCATCAGTATACGTAGGTAATAATTAATTGATGTTGTTCTGGAAGAGGCATAGAAGTAAGTAAATAAAGTAAAGGTTCCCTCCATGCCTTGCTAGGCGTATGGGGGATATGAGGTTAGTGACCATATTTTTCTATGACCACGGCACATTTTTGAGTTGAGCGGTCGGTATCACGCCAGGCCGTCTTTACCTACCAGAAAAATCACTGGTATCCATTTTTAGAGGCTGGGTGAACCCCTGAGTCTTGTCAGTGCGGAGAAAAACACCCGCCAATGCTGGGGATCAAACCCGGATCCTTCTGGTTAGGAAGCGAGCACACTTACCACTCAGCCACCAATGCTCCATATAGAAGTATGTAGTCGGGTGTAAAAGAGGACATATGCAACTAAATAAAACAATTATCCTATGTACATTCTTATATCATACAATTATTGATCTAATTCAATATTTTAATTTACTGATACATAAATCTAAATAGACATATAAATCATACAATTTATGTTTCTTCTATTCTCTATTGTGGCGTAGATCATAAATGTATTTTAACTTCTTTGCAGTCCTTTTGCTAACTCTTCATTCTTCCACAAATGGAATTCTTCTTTGCCATTTTTGTCTCCATGTGTTTCTAAATCTTCCCCACTTTCTCTTTTCTCCCGGTTAAATATATAAATGACTTTAGTTAAATATATAAATGACTTTAGTTTTATATATATATATACATGCACAAGTTTATACTATATACAGCACATACGTACATATACACAGAAACATTTAGACAGGTTCGTACATTACAACTGCCTTAATAATACGAATCATCAAGGATGTGACTTTTTAACATATCTCATCCGGCTGAAATTTAAAATAACATTAACGGCGCCGATAACTTATAGGGTCTATACATAATGTAGGATACATTAAGTGACATTATTGAGAAATACGAAGGGTGGCATGTTAGAATAATGTTTGTCATTCCTCCTGCTGCGGCAGTTTGGAAACGAGCTGTTATAAATGCTAGCCAATAAGATAATACGATTTGGGACTTCCAGTTAAAACTGCAGATATGTGGCAGGAACCATTCTGGCTCTGTCTGAAAACGTTCGTTATTGCAGTTTCCTGAAGTTATTCCAAGTCCGGCTTGTTGCTGGAGCTACTGAATTTAATGCTCTGTGCACATCTTGAGCTGTGTTTTTTACATCCGGATTGTGTTTCGATATTACGATTGCTTACGATGAATGACGATATCGTATGACGAAAGACAGTACAGCTGCGTTCACTTTCGGTGCCGCTTGGCCTTATGTCTTTTGGCGTGTGCTGTAGCTGCTATGATGTGGACTGCAGCTGCCTTTCTCTGTTTGGATGCTTTAAAGAAACGAATAAAAATTCGGATAATCCCACTGGCATGGGCGGTTGAATAATATACTATGACTCTACAACCATCACGACTATGCCCCCATAGCTAAACATTTCGACTATGCCCCCATAGCTAAACATTTCGACTATGATTATGACCCTACAACTAAATATCTCGACTACGATCACAAAACTACCTCATCTCGATTATGACATCCGAGTCAAACACGTGCAAATTTAACGTCGAGAGCGCCTTATAACGACTTAATCTCTTGATCTTAAACAATATTGAATATACATGTATATTTCATATACTTGTGGTATAAACATCATTTAACGAGGTTTATCGAGATCAAAGTAACAATACACGCATAACATTCCACATTATGTTAGTCAGACAGTTATGGATATATTTAAATTGAAATAAACTAATTTTTAACCATATTTACCGCTACAGCTGTCGTCAGTGAGCAGATTGAATATGCATTAAGAAGAATGGCAGTAACGTTGTGGCTAACATGATATGTTTGACAATCAAGGGATCGTGGGTACAATCAAAGTCCGATGTTTACCAGTCTTATAGACTTACAGACACATTAGATAGATGTTTCACAGATTTTAAGAAATATAATAACAGCAAGAAAAAACACTGGCCTCTTCACTTTCCAATATTCTATCTATCTACTGTCCTTTCCAGCCGAAGACGGCACATAGGGCAGAACCACAATCTCAAGAACAGAAACCTTGCGTACCAAAGTGGCACATATTGCAGAGATCACTGCTTCTAAAATCTATGGCTGTTTCCATAACAGTACTTTTTACAATGACAGCTTGTCAAGCCATCGATCAACCTCCTTAGTCGCCTCTTACAACATGCCTATTCATTTCAAATATTGCGGCTTATAAATTCAATCATATTACGTTCTTCACTTGCCTACGTCATTACATAACACTACAATATACTTCAAGTAATGAGGATTCTTCTTCTCTTCTACTACTTTCCTTCCTCATCTGCCTTTCAGCGTTGAAGGGAGATATAATTTGCGGTCTTTTGTTCTTCTGTTCGCCTCTGCTGCTGATATGTTTCCTAGTGCTTCTAATCTTCCATCGACCAATATTTTTCGTGGTCGACCCTTGGGTCTGGTGTCTCACAACGTTTGTTGAAGGCTCGTTGTGTTGTGTTTTGTTCTTTCTGCCTTGTCACGTGGCGAAACCATTTTATCTGTTGTTTCCGTATATATTCTATAAAGTAAGTAAAGTACCCCCGTCACGCCAAGTGGCGGCGTATAGGGAATATGGTGTTAGTGACCATAAATTTTACAGACCTTCGGCACATGATTTTTGGGGTAATGTGGTCGGTATTACGCCCGTGCCGCTTTCCTTTCCCAGAAAAAAAAATCCGGTACCCATTTAAGGCTGGCTGAACCCGGAAGCCGTCGGTTGGGATCGAACCCTACCCCTTGTCCTTTGTAGTCCAGTTCACTAAACACTGAGCTATCGCGGCTCTTATATATTATATGGCGGGGGCTATTCCTAGCTTTTTTCTCAGTTCTTCAATTCTGATCTTATCTCTCAGACTGTTTCCTGTCATTCGTCTAACACATTTCATCTCTGTAGAGGTTATTTTCTTATTGTTCTTGCATCTAGGGTCCAGGTCAGGCATTAGTAGCACAACGTTGGGATGAAGATTGTATTGTATAGTGCTCGTTTTGCCTCCAGAGTTATTTCCTTGTTGGACAATAGTAGTGATAACTGTCAAAAGATTGACAACTTGATTCTATCTCTGCTGTTTGAGAATTATCGTTTGTCATTAGACTTCATAGGTATTTGAATTCCTCTACTTGTTTTAGTTGTCTGCCTTCTATAGTTATGTTGATGTTCTGTTTATTTTTGGCGACATTCATGACTTCTGTTTTGTTGATGTTGATTTTCATGTTCTATTTTGTGCCTGAGATGTTGAGTTTGTTTAACTGTTCTTGTAGGTCTTCTATTGTTTCATGTAATAAGGATTATATTCCTCACATTCCTTCTTATAATTCTGATAAAGGTCAATCAAATAGGGACAAATTGTATGTTTATAATACTCGATATAATCCGTAAACAAACAACAGAAAGCACAGATAGACATTCGAGAACGGTATAGGCAGCAATAGGCAACGATTCTGATCTGGGATCAAGACTGTACTCATCAACACAACGCCTTGATACAAAAGAACACCATCTCAGCTTATTGCCAATTCAACAACCTAAAAACAGATCACACTGTGATATCTTTCATTCATGTGTCAACCTGTGACTAGAACATAAGGCTATGGCCTTATCTGGGAAATGCATTTGTAGACATGATTGTGTATCTGGGGTTCCTATTAAACGAGCTGAGCCACACACAACAGAGGGAGTCTGGCAAGTGCAACATTACGGTGCCCAGAATGAGAATGGAGATAGAAGCAGCAGCGGCGGCGATAACTTGGTTGGTTACGCATAACGTAATCTTGGTAACCGACTCACAAAGTATGCTACAGAAGATTGACAAACAGGGTCTGCAGCAGGAGTAGATGCAGCTCTTGGATGGCTCCAGAGTAAACGTGTTAACACGGGTGTACAGTCCAGGTGTCATGGCAATAAAATAGGCCACAAGCCCACTGGCAGTTCTGGCACTGAGTCTGGCCTTCCTCTCAACAAAGAGGACATCGAGCGAGACAAATAATAATAAACGAATATTATTATAGAGGGAAACTTCCGAGGCGATAATCAGCGAATCAAGTTAGCTGTGTGGCAGTGTTCCCTAGCGTTTGGCCTTTCGTGGCAAGGCGCTGTGCCACTGAGTACGGGTTCGATCCTGCTTTGGTCCATATTTTTTGTTGTTGATCATTTGTCATGTTTTTCAAAGAGGACATCGCCATGTTTGTCCATCATTCCTTAAAAGAAGAGGGGGGGGGATTGGTGGGCCAATTATGTATACATTGAGAGACGTAGAAGTCTAAAGGTGGAAAAGGGGGCCTGGTCGATCCGGAGTACTTAATGTCCAAAACAGATGTATCTATAATGAACATCTTACAGGAACAATCAGTCTGCGTACGCTTCTTGAATTGCTGGATTTGGTGGTGTAGTGGATATGGGGATGCCCCGACTGCAGTGAAGGTGATTCCATGAAATGAATAGAATAGCCACACAGTACTATGCTGAAATAGGTTATTGAGCAAAATAATCTTACTACAAACATCAGGAGAAAACAACCATTTTTTAGCCAGTTAATGAGAACGGAACAACTGGAATATTTTGGGACAATTTGACAAACTGAGAATAGAAGACTTAGTGTGAGTCGAAGTGATCAATTTTACTAAACAGTTTACTTAAGAGAAAGTTTAGTAAGAAGCCAGCAACTCAATCAGCAGGTAAAGAAGTTGAACATAATTTGTCCCTATGTCATCTCCTAAAGATTGAGTGGTCTTCATCGGCACCGTTAACAAACAACAAGAAACAGAGCACTATGTAACACGTTTAAAAAATTGTTCTTAACTGGAACGTTACACTACCAAAGCCGGACCTGGATTCTAGATTAAAGAACAGTTAGGAAAATAATCACTATCGAGATTAAATGCGTTAGACTAATGACATGAATTAGCTTGGGAGATAAGGTCAGAAATGAGGATCTATGAAAAAAGTAAAGAATAATTCCCAAAAGAAAACACATAAAAATATAAATAAGAAATAAATTATTCGACCACATGACAAGACAAAAAAATCAAATCACAACACACCGAGCCGTTAATAAACGTTTCAAGAACATTCAAGGGTCAACCAATAAAAAGATGGATTGATGGAATATTAGAAACACTTGGAAACATAACAGCACACATTTACTAACAGAATGACAAGAGCTGCACATTATATCTCCCCTCACGCTGAAAAGAAAATGAGGGAAAGAAGAAGTTCATAAATGTAATTGTCTGAAATGTTGATTTCTTTATTAAGTTTTACTGTTCCCCAAAAGTGTATTATTCTTTGGTGTACGGATAATATGGACTTAATGCTCATTAATATTTGACTTTTCATGAGCCCAAGGCAAACAAAAATCAAAGGGACTGGAAGCATGCAACAAATGAAAGATGACTACATGAATCTAGACCAGTGAACCAAAACTGATCAATATCCATCAACACGTCTTCGTGGTGAGTTTGAAAAACACATTAATCACTTTAGTCAAGTGAATAGAGATAGGAGAGGGAAGGGAGCCAGCTGGTTTTCGATAATGCCTCGACTAAATTGCATAGTTTGGGACGAAAGGTATACAACGGATCAATTTGTTCCAAACCGTAAAACACAAGTGTATGTCAATGTAACGTCATAATAAGGCCGAGCGATGAAGCAGAGTAGAAGATGAACCTTAATCTTCTGGTCTGGTAATAGTACATTAATCTCATTGTCACTGAAAGTAGTGCAGTTGAAAAAGTTTCGAAGTAAAAGATATACAAGATTTGATATGTCAAATAAGAGAGAGAGTCCCTTAAAGATGCAATATCCGCCTAGATGGTCCCAACACGATGGGGGTGAAACTGGTCAGAGACTCATAGCTGATTGTTTGATGAAGAGCATGAACTAAAAGAGAGTGAACTAAAACTAATCAAGATCAGTTAGATAGATACTTCAACTTCTTGTGGTAGTCTGCAAACAAAAAAAAAACCAGTATCTCCAATACAAGTAGCAAAGGAAGAGGGAATGAAGTAATCATAGATTACAGCTTTGTATTAGCCGGAACATAATGAACGTACAATCTTTTGATATATTTTAAAACGAAGAGACGTAGTTAGCAACCAAATGAAGAGGAAACAAGACAAAGAAGAATAAAAAAAAGACGAAGGAAATGAAGTAGCAGAGGAAGAAGAATAAGAAAGCACCCTACAGATCATACAAGGGGATTAATATGAATGCAGAAAGGAAAACTGTAAATGCGAGAGTCGTATTCAAATATTATTCTATATGAGCATACAGCATTAGGAGCCGCGTTGAGGTCACGTTGCTCTTCTCAAGTTCAGTGTAAAAAAAAAAAAATGTAAAGTCACGCCATGTGGCGTTTATGGAATATGGTGTTAGTGACCATAAGTTTTACAGACCTTCGGTACATGATTTTTGTGGTAATGTGGTCGGTATTACGCCCGTGCCACTTTACTTTCCCAGAAAAAAATCCGGTACCACATAAATGCTAGGTAAACTGGAATCGTCGGTTGGGATCGAACCCTACTTCTTGCCCTTTGTAGTCCAGTTTCAAGTTCAGTATACCAGATATAAAACGCTTGGTAAGTGATCGATTCACAGACAACAACAACTGAATCTCTCTGTAGATGGGATCAATTGATAGTCCAATCTGAAAGCGACGATATCACGCAGATTTATTGTTCAACTTCAGCCCTGAATAGCCAGTTGTAGAAACGAAAATGGCAGGGTTTCTTTTGCTGTATGAGAAGAGGAAAAACAGTAAATCTCCTAGCACAATTGCAGAAAATTATATTAACCAACTGTACGATATTAATTCTGGTACCCGTGTTGCTGATATCGTGTTCACGGACTGTGCTAAAATGTTCCAGTGTAATGAGGCAAAAAAATTCCCAAACATTGCTAGCTAGAGTATTTTGACCAAAAAAATATGTGTGTGTGTGTGTGGGACTATATATACATATATATATTGTTATTTAGTTATTTTCGGGTCATCATCATTGCACTCATATATGTATATATATATATATACACACACACACACATGAAGAAAGCGAAGATGAATCTAAAAGTATAAAGAAAAATGATCATGTTAGAAAGTTGTAATAGTGAAAATAAAGACATCTATGAAGATTGATTCACATCAACTGTCAATGTTGAGCTGACACCAGGAATTATACTTAGAGCAAACTAATCTATATGAACTGACACAATTATTTATTGGTTAGATTGTATGATATCAATGTTTGGAGAGGCAGTAGAAGAACGCAGCCAGGGGGTAGAAATCAGACACCAAGATAAGGTTATTTGAGTTTTGCGTAGTTTGAGTTATATTGTATGGATCTAATGGTAGAGGATCTAAGATAACACACAAAGCAGCAAGCATATCACCGTTTCGTATATCATAACCTAAAGAAAATGGTCAGAATACTTTAGTAACAAAGGGAGCCGCGATAGCTCAGTGGTTAGTGAACTGGACTACAAAGGTCAAGAGGTAGGGTTCGATCCCAACCGACGGCTTCCGGGTTCACCCAGCCTTTAATGGGTACCTGATTTTTTTTAGGGAAAGTGAAGCGGCACGGGCGTAATACCGACCACATTACCCTAAAAATCATGTGCCGAAGGTCTGTAAAATGTATGGTCACTAACACCATATTCTCTATACGCCACTTGGCGTGATGGGGGTACTTTACTTTGTTTTGTTTTGTTTTTACTTTAGTAACAAAAAAACAGCAAGGATATCACCGTTTCGTATATCATAACCTAAAGAAAATGGTCAGAATACTTTAGTAAAAACAGCAAGGATATCACCGTTTCGTATATCATAACCTAAAGAAAATGGTCAGAATACTTTAGTAACAAAAAAAAAACAGCAAGGATATCACCGTTTCGTATATCATAACCTAAAGAAAATGGTCAGAATACTTTAGTTAAAAAATAAAACAGCAAGGATATCACCGTTTCGTATATCATAACCTAAAGAAAATGGTCAGAATACTTCAGTAACAAAAAAAAAAAAAAAAAACCATCAACAATCTACGCGAATTGATTAACAGTCGCAATAAAGATGAAATGCACGCGGCGATAACAGAAAAAAGAGCTAGATTATGTCACGTGCATATAGAGATAATTATTCTTAAACGTTAATTTTACTATCATCATCATTATGTGCCATACCAGTTGGCGTAGGCAATCATGTCATTTCACAATCGTCTATCCGCAGTGCATTGAATCAATTCTGTTGTTGACTGTTTTCCATGCCATGCCACCAAGCTATCCAGTATCTTCTCTCTTCGTCGTCCGCCATCCCTCTGTCCCTGTATTGTACCAGTTGTAGAAAAAGGTATTCCAACTTTCCTCTACTCATGACGTGCCCGAATAATGTTGATTGTTTTTTTTTTTCGATGTTTTTTAGTTGCTCCCTTTTTTATTTTGCCTCTTTGAGGAGCTCTCTTCTTGTGCTGACCTATTTAAAAATGTCCTCATTGGTCTTTTTAGCTGTCAAGAGAACTTTCAATATTCTTCTGAGAAATCCCATCTCTGTGGCATCTAATCGTCTTTACATTTGTTTGTATACTGTCCATGATTTGATGCCATAGACCAGCCTGCCTCTATTTGGCGCCGAAGAACTCTCTCAATTCTATTGACATAGACTTGTTGCATAAGAAATTTTTCATTTTCTGAATTTTACTATACACAATAGATTAAATAGACTTCACAGAGGAAACGTACACATATACATATGTGCATACATACGAGGGGTTTATATGGGGATATTACTCGCTACCGAACCAGGAATATCTTTGATGGACTTTACCACAAAACACTCGCTTCTTCAGAGTATACCAACACTGTTTTAGCAACATCTTGTGTGAACTCACACGTACTATACAAGACTAATAGTCACGAACAACAACCGTAGTGTGTAGGCGTCCTCATCCTAATTACAGATCAGCAGAGAGGCGCGTCACGCAGGCGGCGCTGCTCCCTGTTACAACAAAAAAGTGCCCACACACAAACACACACACACACACAGACCATCACTACAAATACATTTCTTTTTATTTATTGCACAAAGAAGGAAGGCACTCCTGTTTACATTTCACTGCAATATCTTCAATGCTATACTTTATTAATGAGAAAATGCTGGGGTTGTAGTGAGTGAGTCACCCTTTACACGGAGTGCTTATATAGTTGCTGTGCAGTGACTTGAAAAAAACATTTTTCAAATTACGTCACCGATTGATGAGAATTGCGTCATGATATTTTGTGTCCACAATTTTCACTGCGCAGCGACTTTATAAACAACCTTTGCATACAGAGCATTCAATAATTCATGGAACTAAAGGGACATATTTACTTTAGTTCATCATCAGTTTACAGGATAATCGCTCGCACTGTGTCAATAATTAATGGAACTAATGGGACACATTTACTTTAGTTCATCACCAGTTTACAGGATAATCGCTCGCACCGTGTCAATAATTCATGGAACTAATGGGACACATTTACTTTAGTTCATCATCAGTTTACAGGATAATCGCTCGCACTGTGTCAATAATTAATGGAACTAATGGGACACATTTACTTTAGTTCATCACCAGTTTACAGGATAATCGCTCGCACCGTGTCAATAATTCATGGAACTAATGGGACACATTTACTTTAGTTCATCACCAGTTTACAGGATAATCGCTCGCACTGTGTCAATAATTCACGGAACTAATGGGACACATTTACTTTTGTTCATCACCAGTTTACAGGATAATCGCTCGCACTGTGTCAATAATTAATGAAACTAATGGGACACATTTACTTTAGTTCATCACCAGTCTACAGGATAATCGCTCGCACTGTGTCAATAATTAATGGAACTAATGGGACACATTTACTTTAGTTCATCACCAGCTTACAGGATAATCGCTCGCACTATGTCGATACTTCATGGAACTAATGGGACACATTTACTTTAGTTCATCACCAGTTTAAAGGATAATTGCTCGCACTGTGTCAATAATTCATGGAACTAATGGGACACATTTACTTTAGTTCATCACCAGCTTACAGGATAATCGCTCGCACTGTGTCGATACTTCTCTATCGTCGTCACATCTCTTCCAGCGATTGCGTAAGTTAGGGAGCTAAGGAAAATATAATCAGAGGTGGAAGATCCAGACTGCAGGGAGAATGTAGAAGCACGGTCCATTTAAGATCCGTGAATTATTCTGGTCTGCTCAGAACTTTTCTTTGATCATCTTCTCCTGGTCTATAATCTATTCCCATTTGCAACACAATCATTATTTTAATCTAAGATAAATCCGTTGAGATAGTAATTCCCTATAGATTATGTGTATATTCTTTTCAAGGTAATAGGGCTTTGCCCTGCATTGTCTTTTTCACTTTATTTAAAGTGAATGGTTCTTCAGTATGTATTTGTTCGAAACTACTTACTTATCCTGTGCTTTTCTAGATCTTTCTGCGAGGCAACAGTTTGATTGTTGTCAGAGTGGTCTCTCACATTATAACATCCTTATCGAATTGAAGAATGTTTCCGACTTTGTGTATCAGGTTTTTCTTCTTTGATATATTGTCTGATAGGGGAAATCACATGCTCCTCCTTTTTGGATTTACATTACGATTGCCTGATATTTGCTCGCATCATCACTGTACTCTTAATGTGTGCAGTTTTAATGTGATCATCTTATAATTGCTGAAGATATTGCTATATATCTAAAACAGATTATTTACGTACGTATTTTTAAAGATAAAAATATAATTTGTGGGGGAGGGGGAGGGGGGGCTTGAGAAACGTGTAGATGACGCAGTAGTGGCTAACCACATTGATATATGCGAAAAACCAAATATGAATAGGAATATGTAAAAAAAAAAGAAAGAAAGCATATGAGGACGCAGCAAAGATGTGTAGATACATCAAAACAACTTAAAACATGTTGCTTTAGTTTTCATGATAAAACAAGACTAAAGACAATGTTTGGACTCTAACAGGTCTTCATCTGACAAAAGTTAAATTATTTGCTTGAATTTCAAATACAGATTCACTTTTTGGACGTCTACTTTTAAGGAAAGTGAACATCAATGTCAAACACAAAAGCGTTCTATTTTACGAAAAAAGATAAACGTTATGTTTGAACATGGCTTTACTCACCCAACGTATTACGTCAATGCCAGAAGAAAATCAATAGTAGAGCAGGTTGTCAATTGGCGTCTTTCTATCGTAGATTAGATTTGTAATTTCGCATTGAGTGTTCAAGGACTGCTAGGTCAATCTGCATCATATAATCTAACTGACAAGAGGAGGGGAAATATGGTTTTATTGTTCATATTCTGCCAGTGACCAACGGAATATTTTATTGGTGACATGGTTGGCTTCTCGCCAGGTCGCTCTACATTCCAAGAAAAATAAAACAGGTACCCATTTATAGATATGGGTTAACTTTGGGGTCATCAATTAGGATTTAATCCGACCTCTTGTTTTAGTAGTCTAGTTCACTAGCACACTCTTGTAATGCAGGTGAAGTATGTTCGATCACACACGATGCCGTGAGTGATGTATTATATTTCACCGTACTAGGCCACACCATTTGCGTGTGAGGCGGAGCAGTGCATACCTCTCTGTCGTTACTTTCTCTAACTAAATTGAGCCACGTCCGCATACACTCTTAGCTTGGTCTACTGGTTTAACTCTTTTCGTACGTTTCGACGCACCATGCGCCAAGCCGATTTCGTTCAAGTACGTATAGCCGCACAGTCCGTCACTCTCAATTTGATTAGTGTGAACCGTCATCAATCCACATTCTTTTTACATGTCTTGTATCATCTTGGTATTGGTGAAATCTAATTCCTTGTTCAATTATCTAAAAATTCATATATTTTATGTTATATGTTAGATAAATATAAACATGTAGATTGATTTTTAAAACCATGAAAAATGTTGTCTATGAAATCTCTACCGTTAAATTGATAAAAACATTCCGTACTGAAAGAGTTAAGCAATCGTTCAGTAGACCGCCCATATTTGTTTGCCACTTTAGCTCCTTTGTGTCTTTTCAGGAGGATATAATACACATCACAGTGTGATTAGAAGAAGTTGCATTATACAATTTTTAAAAAATTTAGAGCTTAAAAATTGAATTTTGAATCCCCCAAAACTTCTCAGATTGCCCAATCAATGATTTCGTCCTTTTGGCTTATTGGGGTCCTGACCAGTGTCAGTTGAGAAAGGAGTAGAGACACTGGCCACCTGCCATGCATGTCGTAAGAGACTAATAAGGAGTTGCAGGCCAAGGTATTCACCGGGATTACGGAGTTCGTGCATTGAGTTGAAGCCATTTTTTAGTGATTTGGCTAGCATATGTCGGCATAATTTATCCTGATGAACGCGCTGATGAGTGGATCTGAGCACCATTGAGTTGTCCGTTGTGCAATGACGATGATTTGTCGACTACACTGTTCCTTAAGCATATTCTAGAGCATTTACTGTAACTTCTCTTTTCTCTAGATGATATAAGGCTACAGAGGTGGTCACAAAATTGAAAGAAAATTGTAACAAAAGTGGTATTTTTGATTTCGGGTAAAAACGAAGGTCTTAATGAAAATGGGTGCGCTTTATTCTCGACATTGATAGTTTTGTTAATGCTGTCTCAGTTTTGAAGGATTGCTAGCGAATCTATATTTGTTAACTTTTTTCATGGTGCTATATTCTGAGAGAAGGTCAATCATTCATCAATTTTTATGACCGGTTCATCAATAACGACAACTCTCGTTAATCAATCTTTGGTCAGCCTTCCACTCTACGAAGGTCTTTTACATCATGCCATGTTGTTAATGATATATATATATATATATATATATATATATATATATATATATATATATATATGTGTGTGTGTGTGTGTGTGTATGTATATATATATATATATATATATATGTATGTTTGTTTTTTTGTGTGTGCTTGTGTTTCTTTATATAATAACAACATTTTGTCATTTATATTTCCTTCTTTCCATGAAATTCGCCATACAATTTTTTTTCTACGACATCCACATGTCGTAGTGGACCAGGTTTGCAAATGTCTTAAAATAAGTTTTTGTATATGTTCTAGAACGAAAGCCATGTGACTCCTTACCATATAAAGCATACATTAAAAGAGGAGAAGAGCAAGAGGCATAACCAGAGTAATATTAAAAGACAACATTGAAGAAATTCAACAAGATCAAAGAAATTCAACAACATAAATCGACAATGATTGAAACCGCCAAAAGGGCGGGAACCAGAACTGCGTATCTCCCTTACATTCGATCGGGTAGAAGAGGAAATACAGAAAGTGTGTTCTAGTCTAGTGGAGTTCATTTAATGCATGCGATATGCATGTATATGTTTACGCTTGTGCTTGTATGTATGGGTGTATGTTTGAGTATAAGTGCTTATGTTTCGTATATGTTAATATGTATGTATATGTTTTAGATATGACGCCTTGCTCGAAATGAAAATGTAAAAATGTCACATGAAATGAGAGACGAGATTATAAATTAAGACATGTCTATATGGGAATATGTCGAGAGCTCGGTGTCTTGAATGGACATGTAGGATAAAGCAGCTGAGAGTGCGAGTTTCAGAAGAAGGCTAGGTTGTGTAGAGGGGTAAGATGTAGGCCTCTACATATGAAGGTCACGATTTCAAATCATACCATAAAAAAGGTAAAGAGCCATCGTCACGCCAAGTGGCGTATAGGGAATATGGTGTTATAGTCCGTTCAGATTCGTTTGCCTAGACATTAATTTATTTTTTTCAAAAACTTATTGTTCATTTGCATTGATCTTTTGAAGTTAGGTTTAGAATACTAATGTCGCTATAAAAATATTTTTTTATCAAAGAAATGTGATCCAGTTTCAAAGATGCCTTATTTAACCTATATTAAAAAAAAGTTAATCGATATTATAAACACCGGCGGGATTATGTAGATGCTTACATCTCACAGCTGATTCTTTAACATATAGGCATGACCTTCACGGCTGAATGCGCACCGTCATAAAATAGTTATGTTTCCACTATAAATTTGTATAAAGAAATGTTACATATGAAATTTCCCGTTTAGCACAAAATGACATTTTAGCCGAAACCGGAAATTATGTGACGTCAAAATCACGGCCGTAGACTCGAGTTCGAGTCATAATTCAGAGGCAAATCTCAATATTTACAGAAAGGAGGCGGCACTATCCATATTATCTTCTGCAAGTCTATGTGAGAATGAATATAAAGGCAAAATATTTTACTGAGCATAACATTGCTATAAAGATTTATCAATACTTCTGCAGAGAGCGTAAAAAGGGACATCTTTATTGTTCTTTATCAAACCCTGAGAAGAGAACAATGCATATTTTAGGTTTGTGTAAACGTTCATTTGATCGAATAGTTAAAGGAAGCGGATATTTATTGCCAACAAATGCAAGAAAGCAAGGAAGGAAAGAAACGTTAGACAGTTTTGATAAGGACCTAGTAAAAAGAGAAATATGTCGAATGTTTGATATAAACGAAGAAGTGGCACTTAGAAAGTTGAAGCTTTGGCTGAAAACTAACAACGACATTGAAATATCAAAAACTTCATTATGGAAAATATTAAGAAGTGCAGGCTTCACCTTTAGAAAGTATGCTGGTGGAAAAAAACATTATTTGTGAGAAGCCACATCTAGTAGCTCTTAGAAGCAAGTATTTACGTGAAGTGAAGGAAATGCGCGAAAATGATTATGATATTGTTTATTTAGATGAAACTTGGATCAACGCTCATCATACAAATGAAAAGGAATGGCAGTTAGCAGATGGAAGTATTAAAAGATCAGTACCAAGCAGTAAAGGGCAACGTTTGATAGTTGCACATGCAGGTAGCAGACATAATGGGTTGTTGCAGAATGCTCATCTCGTTTTCATTTCAAAATCCATAGACAATAGAGACTACCACTCCGAAATGAATGGGCACATATTTAAAGACTGGATCGAGAAAAGTATCCTTCCAATATTAGATCGACCTTCTTGTCTGATAATGGACAATGCTTCATACCATAACGTAGTTAACGTAGAAGATAGAATCCCAACATCATCAAGTACAAAAGATGCAATCAAAACGTGGCTCATAAAAGAACACATACAAGTTAACGACAGCTACTTGAAACCCGAATTGCTTAGCCTTGTAAAACAGACACAACGTACAAAGATATTTAAAATAGACAAGTTAATTCAAGAACATGGCCATAGATGTTTGAGACTACCTCCATATCATGCACACTTAAATCCTATAGAACTAGTTTGGGCAAAAGTTAAAGGACACGTAGCATATACAAATAAAGCTTTCAAATTATGCGATGTTGAGACACTTACAAATCAGGCTCTATCAAATATAAATAAAGATTACTGGGTAAAATGTGAGGATCATGTGTTACGACAAGAAGAGGAATATTGGAAAAAGGATGGTTTGTTGTTTGTTCAGCCGAAAGCAGTAATCGACCTATTTGACTCGTCTGATTCTGAATGATCATTACTCTGATTAAGTCTACAGATAAATAGTTTGATTTGCAAAATTTCCTAGTTGATTTGTTAAACAGTTTATTGTTCAAGACCACCCAAGCAATCAAAAATATGTTATAAGCAAACCAACAACCATTACTTTGAATGGAAGCCTGCTTGAGTCAGTACAGAAGTTCAGCTATCTTGGATCCACTATTACAGCCACACTTTCCTTAGATGAGGAACTAAATGTACGTATTTGAAAGGCAGCGACAACATTTGGGAAACTCACACCAAGAGCATGGAACTATATCAAATTGACTCTACGAACAAAAGTTCTATATATAATTTAAAATTTGTATACTTGCCACCCAGTAAAATTTTATGGACACGCCTATGGGTCATCGTTGCACTAGATTACTGTAAAACATTTTGATTAGGGTCAAAATAATAGTTACATGGGCAAAGATCAAAGGAATTCGCCGCTTTAAGAAAACCGTTATAGCTAGACATCGAGTAACACATATGTTCTCGTGACATGGACATTTTAACACCGTATGCCAAAAATCATGTGAAATCATCAAGAACTTTTTGAATTATAAATCATAACATCTCGGCAAACGAATCTGAACGGACTATAGTGACTCGTCACGCCAAGTGGCGTTTAGGGAATATGGTGTTAGTGGCCCGTCACGCCAAGTGGCGTATAGGGAATATGGTGTTATATTATAGTGGCCCGTCACGCCAAGTGGCGTATAGGGAATATGGTGTTAGTGGCCACAAATTTTACACACCTTCAGTACATAATTTTGGGGGTAATGTGGTCGGTATTACGCCCGTGCCGTTTTACTTTCTCATAAAAAAATTCGGTACCTATTTAAGGCTGAGTGAACCCGGAAGCCGTCGGTTTGGATCGAACCCTACTCCTTGTCCGTTGTAATCCAGTTCACTAACCACTGAGCTATCGCGGCACACAGAGTGAGTGTATCTGTGTTTAACGCTTTCCGGACGTTTCGCCGCACTGTGCGCAAAGCCAATTTCGACCGCGGACGTTTCGTCACATAGTGTGTCACTCTCAATTTGATTAGTGTGAACCGTCATCAAACCATATTCGTTTTACATGTCTTGTATCATCTTGGTATTGGTGAAATCTTATGTCATTGTTCAATTATCTATAAATTCATATATAATATGTTATGTGTTAGATAAATATAAATATGTAGATTGATTCTTAAAACCATGAAATATTTTGTCTTTGAAGTCTCTTCCTTTGCATCGATAAAAAGCTTCCTTATGGAAAGAGTTAAACCATCTTTAGTGCTTTCGCTAGCATGTGTCAGAGGTTCTGCATGTTGCGGGATGTACTGGATAAGGGATCTGAGTAGTACCAAGTTGTCAAATGTGCAAAGAAGGTGATCTATTGACTAAATTAAACTAAATTACTTACCAAAATAACACTTTTATAAGTAACCATACACCACTTAAATGAGAAAGAGAGTTCATCGGTGCTATATAGAACCAATTCTGACCTATGGAAGCGAATCGTGGACAGTAGACAAATAAATGAAAAGACAATTAGAAGCCACAGAGATGGGATTTCTAAGAAGAATGTTGAAAGTTCCCTGGACAGCTAAAAAGACCAACAAGTTCTCAGAGGCCAACACAAAAAGGCAGCTCCTAAAAAACATCAGAAAGAATTCATCAACATTTTTCGGGCACATCATGAGAAGAGGAAAGTTGGAATACTTGGTTACAGCTGGTCACATAAAAGGAAAGAGAGATCACGGACAACAAATAGAGAAAATACAAGATGGCTTGGCGTCATGGCATGGAAAGCAGTCAACAACAGAACTGATACGATGCACTGTAGATTGTGGAAGGACACGATTGCCTACGCCAACGGGTATGGCACATGATGATGATACACACTTAGTACCAATTGTTGGATAGACCTAACATCTGTGGGGGTCATCATCATGCACCGAAATCAATTATTTAAAATTAATTACATAATTCGCCCGTGCGCTGCCGGGGCCCGAAAGGGAAGTAAAGAATAGCGGCGCTGTACCCTACCAGGCATGTTCGTAAGAGGCGAGAAAGGAGGGTTAGGCATGGGACTGGCTATCCCATACTGTAAAAAAAATAAGCCGAAAAAACTTCACAAACATGAACAAGTCAAAGAAAGATAAAGTAAATCCGTCAACCAGGAAAGAGAAGGGCTCTCTGTCTAAGAGATGTATGACGCAATCCGGAGAAAGCCATAAGGAGTCTGGGTTGCCGACTCACCCTTTGTCTACCAGGAAATCATCCAGAATTGGCACCTGGAATGTTCGTACCCTTAACGAACAGGGAAAAGCGGCACAAGTGGCAGCAGAAATGAACAACTACAAGATAGATATTCTGGGAATGTGTGAAACAAGATGGCTGGGAGCGGAGAGAATAAAATTGAATACAGGGGAGATGATTTTATCATCAGGACACCAGGAACCAGGAGCACAACATAGCGAAGGGGTAGCTATAATGCTATCAAAGAATGCACAGAAGACACTAATAGAATGGGAGGCAGTGGGACCAAGACTGGTGAGAGCAACATTTAGAACAACCAAAAACAAAATAAAATTACACATTATACAATGCTATGCACCAACCAACGATAAAGATGACTCAGTTAAAGATGATTTTTATAAACAGCTACAATGCCAGATGGATGCAAGACGAGCCAAGGATATTATAATCTTGATGGGAGACCTAAATGCTAAGGTAGGATCAGACAACAGAGGCTTTGAAGAGATTATGGGAAAACATGGACTTGGAGATATAAACGAGAATGGAGAGATATTTGTGAATTTCTGCGCCCTTAATCAAATGAGCCTAGGAGGAACAATATTCCAACATAAAAGAATACACAAAGCTACATGGGTGTCACCAGATCATAGAACGGAAAATCAAATTGATCACATATGTATTAATAATAAGTTTAAGTCATCCTTACAGGATGTAAAAGTATATAGAGGGGCAGATATAGCTTCTGATCATCATCTTCTGTTAGCCAATCTTAAAATTAAATTAAAAAGGTATACTACAACGAATAAGGGCAGAACGTATTTCAATGTAGGGTTTCTTAAAGAACAAGGAATTAAAGATAAATTCGCAGTCACAATATCAAACAAATACCAAGTCCTCCAACAACTAGAAAATACTATAAATATAGAAGATCATTGGAAACAGGTAAAAAATATATGGAAAGAGACATGCGAAGAAACACTGGGGAAAAGAGAACGCCAGAATAAGGCATGGATGACAGCAGAGACCCTGGATAAAATTAAAGAAAGAAAGAACAAGAAATCAGACATAAATAAAAGCAAAACAAGAAGTAATAAAGCCAAGACACAGGAAGCTTACACAGAGGTGAATAAAGAAGTGAGAAGATGCATTAAAAGGGATAAGAGGAAATATATAGATGAATTAGCTAAAGAGGCAGAAGAAGCAGCAAATAAAGGGAATATGAAAGAACTGTACAACAGCACAAAGAAATTAGGTGGAAAATACAAACAGATCAACGCCTTTATCAAAGATAAGAAAGGAAATCTGCTTAGTAATATAAAGGAACAAATGGAGAGATGGAAGGAGCACTTTGAAGAACTTTTGAACAGACCTGGCTCAAATAATCCTCCAGATATACTACCAGCAGAAGAAGAATTACACGTTAACTGCGGAAAACCAAGCAAAGAAGAAATAATGAAAGCCATCAAACTGTTAAAAGATGGTAAAGCCACAGGACCAGATGAAATTCCTTCGGAAGCCATCAAAGCAGATATTATCACCTCTACCAAGATGTTACATAATCTATTGGATAAAATTTGGGAGAGGGAAGAAATACCTAAAGACTGGAGAGAAGGTTATATGATCAAACTACCAAAGAAAGGAAGTTTACAGGAGTGCACAAATTATAGGGGAATTATGCTACTATCAGTGCCAGGAAAAATATTAGGCAGAATCATTCTGGAGAGACTAAAAGAGGCTATAGAGAAACACTTGAGAGATGAACAAGCAGGTTTTAGGAAGAACAGATCATGTGCTGATCAAATAACTACTCTACGTATAATAGTTGAACAAAGTTTAGAACTAAAATCCCCACTTTATATTGGATTCATAGATTACGAAAAGGCATTTGATAGTTTAGACAGAAGAATGCTTTGGAAGTTGCTGAGTCATTATGGAATCCCCATAAAGTTTATTAACCTGATAAAAACAATGTATGAAGGAACAAAATGTAGTGTGGTGCATGAAGGACAGCTTACAGAAGCATTTGAAATAAGAACAGGAGTAAGGCAAGGATGCCTTCTGTCTCCATTTCTCTTTCTACTGGCCATAGATTGGATTATGAAAATAACTCAAAACAACAGAAATGGGATCCAGTGGTCACTGACCAAACAACTTGATGATTTAGACTTTGCTGATGACATAGCTCTCCTATCACACAGCCACCAACAGATGCAAGATAAAATGAGTATATTAGATGAGAGATCACAACAGCTAGGACTAAAGATTAATAGAGATAAGACCAACATTATGAGAATTAATGCAGTTGGCAATAACCAAATAAAACTAGGAGAAATACCTCTACTAGACGTACAATCTTATATATATCTGGGCAGTAATATAGATAAAGAGGGAGGAACAGAAAACGATACCAAAATAAGGATATCAAAAGCAAGAGGAGCTTTCATTCCACTGGGAAACATATGGAAATCCAAAGAAATTAGGCTAAATACAAAAATACAAATTTTCAACTCCAATGTTAAGTCGGTTCTATTATATGGCTGTGAAACATGGAGAATAACAAAATTGACAATCACGAAGGTACAGACTTTCATTAATGGATGCTTGCGCAGAATAAAGGGATGGAAATGGCAGGACAAAGTCACAAACGTGGAATTATGGAAATGTACCGGTCAAATACCAGTGGATAAAGAAATACAGCGAAGACGATGGCGATGGATAGGACACACACTACGGAAACCAACTGAGAGTATTACACAACAGGCCCTTTTTTGGAATCCCCAGGGGAAAGACAAAGAGGAAGACCAAGGAATTCTTGGAGAAGACAGATTGAAGCAGAGATGAAGATGATGGGGAAGACATGGAATGATCTTAAAAGAATTGCAAAAAACAGAACGACTTGGAAAGTGTTTGTTGAAGACCTATGCTCCACTGGGAGCTAAAAGGTAGAAGAAGAAGAAGAATTACATAATTGCAGAACTTGAAAGCAATATTTATTACATGCTTAATTGAAGTGGGGATCAGTCAATACATTGGAAAAATACAACATATACGCAATAAATGCTTTACAACGTGAGGGCACTACAGATGCTAGCTTATCTCTTCTGTTTCCTTAAGCCTATATTTGTCTGTCACAGTACAGCGTTGTAGTATGTATAGATTTAAAGAGTAGAGATGAGTGTGTGTATATATATATATCTTATTTAAAAAATTAAAAACCAAGTATAGAGCCTCGTCACGCCAAGTGGCGTATAGGGAATATGGTGTTAGTGACCATAATTTTTATAGACCTTCAGCACATGATTTTTAGGGTAATGGGGTCGGTATTACGCCCTTGCCGCTTTACTTTTCCAGAAAAAAATCCGGTACCCATTTAAGGCTGGGTGAAACCGGAAGTAGTCGATCAGGATCGAACCCGACCTACACCTTTGTAGTTCAGTTGACTAACCACTGAGCTATCTCGGTTCATAATTGGCATGAGTTAAAGTGGAGGTGAAGAAATGTGTTGTTGAGATAAATATCTTATAGAGGTATAAGAATTGGTATGTATGGGATCATCATCATCGAGTGCCGTCTACGCAACGAAGGTTGGCTACCATGGAGCGCAATTCTACTCTGTCTGTTGTTTTGATGGTGCATGTTGTCATAGACTGATTTGTCCATCTTGTGATGTTACTCGTCCATGTTAGTCTTGGTCTGCCTCTGCCTCTTTTTTATGTATGGGATAATGATATATATATATATACAGTGGACAAACAAATGAGAAGGCGATTGGAGGCCACAGAGGTGGGATTTCTCAGAAGAATGTTGAAAGTTCACTGGACAGCTAAAAATACCAATGAGGAAGTTCTCAAAGAGGCCAACACAAAAAGGGAGCTCTTGAAAAACATCAGAAAGAAGCAATCAACATTTTTCGGGCACATCAAGAGAAGAGGAAAATTTGAATACTTGGTTACAACTGGCAAAATAAAAGGAAAGAGAGATCGTGGGCGACAAAGAGAGAAAATACTGGATAGCTTGGTGTCATGGCATGGAAAACAGTCATCAACAGAACTCATACGATGCACTGTAGATATAAGATTGTGGAGGGACATGATCACCTACGCTAACAGGTATGGCACTTAATGATGATGATGATATATATTTGTGTGTGTGTGTGTGTGTGTGTGTGTGTGTGTGTGTGTGTGTGTGTGTGTGTGTGTGTGTGTGTGTGTGTGTGTGTGTGTGTGTGTGTGTGTGTGTGTGTGTGTGTGTGTGTGTGTGTGTGTGTGTGTGTGTGTGTGTGTGTGTGTGTGTGTGTGTGTGTGTGTGTGTGTGTGTGTGTGTGTGTGTGTGTGTGTGTGTGTGTGTGTGTGTGTGTGTGTGTGTGTGTGTGTGTGTGTGTGTGTGTGTGTGTGTGTGTGTGTGTGTGTGTGTGTGTGTGTGTGTGTGTGTGTGTGTGTGTGTGTGTGTGTGTGTGTGTGTGTGTGTGTGTGTGTGTGTGTGTGTGTGTGTGTGTGTGTGTGTGTGTGTGTGTGTGTGTGTGTGTGTGTGTGTGTGTGTGTGTGTGTGTGTGTGTGTGTGTGTGTGTGTGTGTGTGTGTGTGTGTGTGTGTGTGTGTGTGTGTGTGTGTGTGTGTGTGTGTGTGTGTGTGTGTGTGTGTGTGTGTGTGTGTGTGTGTGTGTGTGTGTGTGTGTGTGTGTGTGTGTGTGTGTGTGTGTGTGTGTGTGTGTGTGTGTGTGTGTGTGTGTGTGTGTGTGTGTGTGTGTGTGTGTGTGTGTGTGTGTGTGTGTGTGTGTGTGTGTGTGTGTGTGTGTGTGTGTGTGTGTGTGTGTGTGTGTGTGTGTGTGTGTGTGTGTGTGTGTGTGTGTGTGTGTGTGTGTGTGTGTGTGTGTGTGTGTGTGTGTGTGTGTGTGTGTGTGTGTGTGTGTGTGTGTGTGTGTGTGTGTGTGTGTGTGTGTGTGTGTGTGTGTGTGTGTGTGGTGTGTGTGTGTGTGTGTGTGTGTGTGTGTGTGTGTGTGTGTGTGTGTGTGTGTGTGTGTGTGTGTGTGTGTGTGTGTGTGTGTGTGTGTGTGTGTGTGTGTGTGTGTGTGTGTGTGTGTGTGTGTGTGTGTGTGTGTGTGTGTGTGTGTGTGTGTGTGTGTGTGTGTGTGTGTGTGTGTGTGTGTGTGTGTGTGTGTGTGTGTGTGTGTGTGTGTGTGTGTGTGTGTGTGTGTGTGTAGTACAGGTGACTGGAATGTAGATCTATACAGATAGATCTATACAGATGTGTGGAGATACATTGAAAATAATTGTGTATAGAGCTGTATATAGAGCATATAGTATAAGCTGTATAGTGTCTTGATGTTTAGAGTGAAGATGGAAGGTATGTCTGTGAAGAGAATGGTGTTGTAGATGTAGACTGATGTAGATGTATAAAGTAGTGGTGTATGTATATATATATATATATATATATATATATATATATATATATATATATATATATAAGTGAAGCTGTATAGAGCGGAGACTTGTAAGCCGAGATTAAGGTGGAGATATGGATCATAGTTTATTGAGTAGTGGGTCATTGAGCAGATATGTAAAAATGTAAAACAAGAAATGTAGAGATGTATAACGTAGAGAGTTGTAAAGTGGAATATGACTATAGTAGAAGATATTTGGAGGTGTATTGTATTGAGTGGAGATATATAGAGTAAAATGTGGTAATAGAGAAAAGTATATATTTTAGATATGTATTGGATAGACATATATATAGACTAAAGATGTGTTTAGTGTAAGATGTATAGAGTAGGACTTATGGAGGTGGCTGAAATAAAGTGGACGTACCTTATAATTATTAGTTACCATATCCAGATGCTTCTTTTCCTTTGCATATGCATCGATTTTTGTTTCCTCGTTTTGATTTTCTGGTAAAAATATAATATTGAAAATACCAATTAATTTTTTTTTAATATTAAGATAAAATAAATTTTAAGTATGATTGCACTTTTAGAATTACTTAATTTTACCTTTTCAATTAATTACAGAATAAGTTGAATATAAATAGCTCTCGCTTGATAAGATTTTATTAAAATACATTCTTTCCATTCGCAATGTGCTCTATTCTTTCTATTTGTTAATCTCTTTAACGGCTTCCGTCTCTCGTTTCTCATTTGCATAAAAAGTAATTAAAATGTTATATCTATCTCTATCTATTGTCCTTTCGAGCCGACGACAGCACATACCAGGGCAGAACCACAATCTCAAAAACACAAACCTTGCATGCCAAAATGGCACATATTGCAGAGATCACTGCTCTAAAATCTGTGGCGCTGTTTCCATAAAAATACTTTTTACAATGACAACTTGTCAAGCCATCAATCAACCTCCTCAGTCGCCTCTTATGACATGCCTGGAAGATCACAGTGTCACTATTCTTTACCTCCCTCATAATGAGGCGGTAACACACGGGAAAATGTTATATACGTAGCTTAAAAAAGGCACTTGTATATATACCTCTTTAGATTAACGCAGATATTCACTGAAGAATACAATATGTGTAAGATGAAATGGGAAATTGTAGGGCCACAAAACACCACTTTAGCGCTTCCATATCAAATGATAATGCTGTAAAGAATAATTATGCAACAAGCCATTATGTGAAAACAAGAGAAAAAAGATCCCACCCTCAAGAAAAATTCAGAACAATATTACAGATAAGAGTAAGAGTTGCAACTATATAAAGCATCAATGTTCTTACTAAGGTGGAGGTTTTCACTCAGATTAAGAATTATTGCAAGGTAAAAAACTAGTTCTGTGTGACATCAAATGTCACTGGGATGTTGCGAGATATCATTGGACACAAAGATCCAATTCTCTTACCCTATTTCCATAATATGAAATTCATGTTAACTATACGTTTTAATAGCCTCGGTATGGTTGTACACATTTGTTGCTTCCGTCGTATTTAGTCGTAGTTTGGTGCCATTTAAACAACAAAAACACAGATTAAGGTGCATGCTTCTGACGTTCTTGTATTTTGATGTTTGAGTTGTTGTTTTTTTTTTTCTATGACCATCATATCTTCCATGGGTGATGTGGCTAGTTCTTTCTTGGACAAAAACTATATTTATACCAAATTAAAGTGTTTCAGTGAACCACAAAGCCACGCAATCTGATAACTGAAACCTGACTCACCGAAACAGTAGAGGAATGCACTAACAACTTCGCTACCGCGGTTCACGATAAAATGCCTCAACAAGTTTATTGCTTCATTGATTGCAAAGTCTGAGTTCATCTTATGAGCACGGGCCTCGAAATGTTCTCCAATTTGTGGCTGTATCAGCGACTAGCTGAACCCTTTATCTACGTGAAGATTTTTATTTGTCTCGCTGCAACATTACACACAAGTCCGAGTATGAATGATCAATGCCAATGGCTTGACGGTTAAGGTTTGGAGGGTTAGGAATCGAGCCGAATATTGGAGAACATAGAGAACTAGGAAATTTAGAGTGGGACATTAAAGCAGAGAGAAGGACAAAGAAACAGAAAAGAGAATCATAAAATGTGAGAGGTGGGGGAGTCGTAGAAAGAAACAGACAAACGCTGTGAAAATTAGATAAAGAAGTACAGAGATGGCATGTACAGGCAGACATGGGTAGATAAATAGTTACAGAAAGAGAGAGAGAGAGAGAGAGAGAGAGAGAGAGAGAGAGGACTGAAAAATATGTCACACAGTGACCGTCATGCAGAGAGAGAGAGAGAGATGAACGTCTAAAGCTGAAAACAGACACACACAAAGGGCAACATATAGATAGAAACAGATACACAGGGACAGACACAGACAATCAGAAATACAGATACAAAAAGAAAGAGAGAAACAAAGCGACATTGAGAGGCACACTCATTAAAACAAACTCAGATGAAGTGAGTGTGAAGCGGCGAGACATAAGTACACACAACGTGTCTAAAACAATGAACTTCAGAAAGAGATATACTCATGTAGAGGCAAGATAAATTCACACACAAACACACTAACTACAGAAAAAAAACATTATCATGTGCTATTACATGTCACAGCATCAAGCTACCTAGTATCACCTCACATCATCGATCTCTCTTTCCCTCTATTTTGCCGATGCAACCAAGTATTCCAAGTATTCCAACTTTCCTCTTCTCCTGGTGTACCAGAAAAATGTCAATTGTTTCTTTCTGATATTTTTTAGAGCTCATTTTTTTTTAATTGGCCTGTTTGATAATTTTCTCGTCGGTCTTTTTTTAGCTGTCCAGTGAACTCGCAACATCCTTCTGAGAAATCCCATCATGGAGGTCTCTACGTGCCGGAATAATGTTGATTGTTTCTTTTTGATGTTTTTTAGTTGCTCCCTTTTTGATCTGTCCTTTCTGAGGAGCTCCCTTCTTGTACTGGCCTATTAAAAAAAATATCCTCATTGGTCTTTTTAGCTGTCCAGTGAAGTCGCAACATTCCTTGAGAAATCCCGTCTTGAAGGTCTCTATAATCGTCTTTTCATTTGTTTATCTACCGTCCATGATTCTTTTTCACATATCAGAGTCAATTATGAACTCTCCTTGTCACTTCTATAGAACAACATAGCACGTACATATTGACGTATTCAGGTGCATTCATTTAAAAAAGCATTCATAGTGCAAGAAGTATTCTTTCCTTTACTAAAATGACAACAACGAAGGTCAATGTTTTTAAAGAGCTGCCATCCAAAAGATTCTTTCAAAATGTGTGTAATCTGTACCATGTATTCAGGAATAAACCAAAATTTAGTTAATATTGAAACAGAAGGGTGATTGGAACAAAACTATACAATTATCACGTTAAAAGGCTAAATATCAACTGCCACTTGACGAGGCCGCTCGTATATCCGTAACCGTCTTGATCTCACGTTGTATTGCCGCTTGTGAGCAAGGTCTAAAAATCATCCAGGATCACAAACCCAGCGTTAGCAAATAGATACAGCTCAATTCTATCAGACACGAGTGTTACAAGCACGTTCCTACTTAAACTATAAAGACATTTAAAGGTGTTATTGTAGTCTTTCAAATGTACAACCTTCTTTCACAAAGCAGTTTATAAACACAAAAGCTAATTTGCATATGTAATTCATTCGTGACCTTGAGTGGCAAAAGAAATCAACAAAGATCAAAATGCATTAAAAGAAGAACAATGAAGAGAGAGGGTTGAATTGTGGGCTTAAGAATAATACAAGAACTAGCAGTGAATCGCAGACAGGAAATGTTACCATTTCTGTCCTATATGCTACTTTCGGCCCGAGAGGAACTAATTCCATTGGTTTTAAAGTTCTTAAATATTTGTTTATTTGTCTTTAAAGATAAATGATCAACGATTTGGTTCTTTAGTCGGATCTACAGTAGCCAAATTTAATTATAATTACATCCTAGTAATCAAACATGAATATAAAATACATTGATTATTATACAATTGTTGCTTGCGTTTTGGCTCACAATGACGTTGTTTTTGTGGGGATCATCTTTACTGCACTCAGGACGACTCCATAGGTTGTGCGATATCTCGCTCCACAAACTTGAGAAAAGCAAAAGAGAACCCTAACTTCTTCTACGACCTTTCAACTCCTTGTGGAGCATAGGTCTTCAACAAACACTTTCCAAGTCGTTCTGTTTCTTGCCATTCTTTTAAGATCATTCCATGTCTTCCCCATCATCTTCATCTCTGCTTCTATCTGTCTTCTCCAAGAATTATTTGGTCTTCCTCTTTGTTTTTTCCCCTGGGGATTTCTGTTGTGTAATAATAAAGGACCTGTTGTGTAATACTCTCACTTGACTATCGCAGTGTGTGTTCTATCCAGCACCATCGTCTTCACTATATCTCTTTATCCACTGGTATTTGACTGGTACATTTCCATAATTCAAGATTAGTGATTTTGTCCTGTCATTTCCATGCTTTTAGTCTGCGTAAGCATCCATTAAGGAAAGTCTGTATCTTCATGATTGTCAATTTTGCTGTTCTCCATGTTTCACAGCCATATAATAGGACTGAGTTAACATTGAAGTTGAACATTTTTATTTTTGTATTTAACCTAATTTCTTTGGACTTCCATATGTTTCTCAGTGCAACAAGAGCTCCTTTTGCTTTTGATATTTTTATTTTGGTACCATTTTCTGTTCCTCCCTTTATCTATATTACTATCCAGATATATGTAAGATTGTACGTCTAGTACAGGTACAACCTAGTAGAACTCTAACTAACTTGCACAAACTCCGTGGCACGGACTGGGATCCAGGGTGTGGGTAGGTTTTTGCTGTTATTTTTCCCCGCGCAGCGGTTAAAATCAAATGAGCCTACTCTTTTTGATTTGAACTGCCAAGAATTCTGTAACGTGTGGCAGTGGTCACGTGATCTCCCACGATATTTATTGTCGTTATCCCACAGATCTAGATATCGGATCTCACAAGGAAAGGTAACTTCCCGACGAAACCACGGATTAATTGTTCATACTTTTGAAAAATTCAAATCATTGTGGTAGGCTTTGAACCAGGGTTCCTCCTGTCCTGAGGCCCATGTCCTAACTTAAGAAACTAAAGAATGTTGCCTTCTTCCAGCTGTATTAAGTTCTCTGTCTTCAGGTAGATATTTCAGCGGAATATCATGTTACTTCTATGTAGATATTCTATTGAATTTCGCCCATATCATTTACTATTAATTTTGAAGCCGATATAACTGAGTGGTTTGTAGGATCATCATTGGCCTGAGGAATCCAGTTTTAATTTCCAAACGTAAGTTTGTTTTTTTTTATCCGAGACAGCTTCAGAATAAACACAGGCTATTATAATAAGTATTGGAAACATTTTTTTTCTGGAAATGTAGGTCGCTCGAAACTGACCATGTCCTTAATAAAATGTGCTGTTGGTCCCTTTAAAAATGCGTGCAGAAGTCGTATCAAATACAAACATTAAGACATGCCTTTAGTTATTTACTTTATTATTGTTGTTGTTTCCAGTGAGTGCTTTGAGAAAGTCTTTGGGTAGTATATTCAGATCTGAGCAGAACTGACTGACAGGCAGCATTCGATCTTCACATTTTTATATATTACAACTTTATAGCCATTTATGTTTGATAAGTTGGTTATCTCGTCCACTTATTGAGCACTTACAAACTAATTGTTCGTGTTTTTATGTTTTTTATTATCCACAATTCTGGAATTTTAACTCTTTTAAATTTTATAAGTTTGGTCTTTTCTCCGTCCATGATATTCTGATTTGTCTTCTGAAGCACTTGCATATAAATGTGCTGATCTATTTTTAGTAGACTAACCATGTTTTATATTTTATTGGAAACAATTTTCACCATTGAGTGCTGTCTCGGCAAGGAAGTTTGGCTACCATTTAACGCTATTCCACTCTGCCTCTTGCTTTGAAAGTGCCAGAAGTCATAGACTGACTTGTCCATTTTTTTATGTTACTCGTCCTTGTTAGGCGTGGCCTGCCTCTGCATCTTTGATATTGTATTTTCCCTTCCAATATTAATTTTAGTAATAAAAATCTCATTTGTCGTGTGTTTAGTGATTTTCTTTTCATTTTTAGGTGTTTTAAGATTTCATCGTTTGTTTTAAGTCAATCTGCACCATCAAAGCAAGAAACAGAGTGGAATGGCGATTTATGGTAGCCAAACTTCGTTGTGGAGACGGCACTCGATGATACTGATGATCGTTTGTTTTCTTTTCTATCCATCCAATTCTTCCTATTGTTCTATAACTCCACATTTCAAAGACTTCAGTTTTGGGATCTGTTTTATAACATTTTGCTATTCTCAGTTTTAGCCCTCGTGTTATTTGTTTTGATGTTAGTATAATTTTCATGGTAATAAAATTACTTTTTGCCATTCCTATTCTTTTGTTTATTACAGTTTTACTTTTTCCCTCAGTGGCTATGTTATGTCCAAGGTAGTTATAGCGTTGAACTGTCTTCAGGCCCATTCCTTCAATTTTGACATCCACTTGTAGGTTTGGTGTATTTTCTTTGTTTATGATCATAGATTAATCTTTTTGATATTCGTATCTATTCCATAGTTCTTGCTGGTCATGTTTATTTCATTAAGTAATTGTTGTAGATGTTCAGTATTTTCTGCTAGTATTACAGTGTCGACAGCATATCCTACGCTTTTGATTATTTTTCCATTAATGATTAGACCTGGTATCACTGTGATGTTTTTAAAGATTTGCTCAGTGTATAGACTGAACAAAGCTTGGTGATAGGATGCATCCCTGAATTACTCCTCTTTTTAAATCAATGGTGTATAGTTCCCTTTGTTATATTTTATTATTGCTGTTTGCTGCCAGTATAAATTACACATTAGTCGTATGTCTGTGTCATCTAGATATATATCTTCTAGGCAGTCTATAAGTTGTTTATCGTGTTTTCTATCAAAAGCTTTGGTGTATTCTTTGAAGCAGACATATATTGTTTTTTTTTTTACTTCTGTGAACCTTTCGATTAATATCCGTATACAGAATAGGGCTTCTTTTGTCGTACCGTTTTTCCTAAATCAAAATTGTAGTTCTAATTCGATATTTATGTTATTCTGAAAATATTCCTTGTATAACGTTTAGCAAATTTGTTTGTGACATGGCTTATTAGGCTTATTGTTCTAAATGCACTGCATTCAACTGCACCATTGGAAAAAAAATACACTTATATTAAAGCCAAAGTTTTGTTGCAAAAGCCCGTGCTATTTGATGTACAATTGGTTTAATTTACTCAAAGTTGTATTGAGCCTTCTATTGATCTCCTTGATAGCCTTTGAAAGACTATAACGAGATGGATTGTCCGTCAGGGTTAATATGCTTCATTTTGGAGGATTCAAAGTGAATGATTGATATTCGATACATCACTCAATCTATCATGATCAAAACCTTAAACATTGACGGACTCGTATGTATACACACAATTTGTGATGCATTTGCCAACGACAAGCTACATGTTGACTTCCAATGCACCTACATCCATGTCAATCAGTAGTGATGACACTGATGTTACTTCTACATCATCATCTTCTTTGCAATCTCAATGGAGAACAAGCCATCAACAAAAATTGTCCAAACCGTCATGTTTTGTGCCATATTCTCAAAATTATTCAATATCCACCTCGTCTCCTTCATTTGTTTCCACCTTTTTTAAAGTGTTTTTTTTCGTCCTTTCTGTTTGTTTCCTTCTTTAAAGTTTATATTTTTAATAAAAGTGCCTATCGTTTATTGCCTCTGTCCAATTACCGTGGTCACTTGTTGCTTGCTATTTAATTTACATCCGCAGAAATTGATGAAATTATTTCCAGTCACAGCAGGGATTTAAAATCAAACGTGGCACATTTGTTTTAACAGACTCTGGGGAGAACTTGTGACATATTTGTTTAATCAGCAAGCTACTGAAACCGTCAATATTCAAACTGAATGGAGTATTCTAAGAGGGGCTGTTCTTTATACAGCTTTCCATAGAGCAGCGAAATAACGTCAGTTGCCATTCATTGTTTGATCTATTCAAATGTGTACAATCTTTTCGTCAGGGATCATTAAGATCCGTTATTGTATAGCTATGCTCTTAGCTTGCATAGCATTTTTTCACTTAAACTCCAGAACTCTTAAATTAATTTGATATTCGGACACGATTTTCTGTCATGATATTGCAAACTATCTAATGACATCAAATCAAATTTTGCTCCAAATTTTCGAATGGTTATTAACGTTAATTCGAAGTTTAAAAATTTGACATTTTCAATTCACACACGTGCTTCATTAATAATTCAATAGTAATCTTCTATATTTTATATTAAAAATATATTATCCTTAAATCGACACACAGATGGACATTGTAAAAAAAATATAGTGAAGTCTAATTTAAAAAAAAAATTTTCTCGTGTAAATTGTACACTAAATTATTTATCAGTTTAAACGGCGTTAATGATTAGATACAGCCATCAAATCACTCATTATAATTATTTCCTATATGATGCCAATTTCAAAACTGTCTCTGTTGCACGCCATGACATCAATATATTTCCTCTCAGCTACTCTTAATATCTTGGTCTCCAGCAACTTTGCTTGCGGCAAAAAATCGTGGAACTACATTTGCGGAATGCAGTCTAACTCATGAAAACTCAACAAAATCGTAATTTACAAAAACATTATTCAGTGTTAATACTATGTTTTATACCATTACGCTTATGTCATCAAATGTTGTCGGGATTTTTTAGGGATCCGATGAAGAAATAAATTAAAATAAATTAAGGATGCAAAATGTAAAGGAAAATAGTGCTACTTAAATGAAAATATGAAATAAAAGGAAAATGAATGATACACAACTTGAAAACGCTGTGCTGAGATCTGGTTTAGTGATAAAGTGAATAGGCATTCATTATCAGCTCATTGCTCAACAAGCGATTCACATTTTTAAAAAAGATAACAGTTTGGGAGGTAGTAACAGTGAGAAAGACCCCATCATTGCCTACTCTAATTGGCCTGGACCTTTACCGTTACACCCAAAATGTTATGTTTTCACATTCTGAAAAATTCTGAAAAGTAAACTTTTAAGGAAAATTTCGGGACATTCTAATGAATCTTCGGGACATTCAAATGAATCTTCGTAACATTCTAATGAATCTTCGTAACATTCTAATGAATCTTCGTGACATTCTAATGAATCTTCGGGACATTCTAATGAATCTTCGTGACATTCTAATGAATTTTCGTGACATTCTAATGAATCTTCGTGACATTCTAATGAATCTTCGGGTTATACTAATGAATCTTCGAGACATTCTAATGAATCTTCGGGACATTCCTAAGAAATGCCGTGACCTTCGGGACACTGTGAAGAAAATTCGTGTCATTCTAACAACGAACCTGCGGACATTCTAAAGAACGTTTGTAACATTCAAATGAACATTGTAACACTTTAAAGAACCTTCGTAACATTCAAATGAACATTGTAACACTATAAAGAACCTTTGTAACATTCAAATGAACATTGTAACACTATAAAAAACCTTCAACTGATATAGCTAAGTTGTATCGTGACATTGCTATTTTCATTGCGGATGAGACCTTATCAATTTCACATTAGTGAACACTCAATTTTCATTATTGAATGCCGTCTCCACATCGAAGGTTGGCTACCATGGAGCGCCATTCCACTCTGTCTCTTGCTTTGATGGTGCAGATTGTCATAGGCTGACTTGTCCATCTTTTTTTTGTTACTCGTTCATGTTAGTCTTGGTCTGCATCTGCCTCCTTTACTTTGTATTTTTCCTTCCTATATTTCTTTTAGTAGGCTGCTGTGTCTTTTAACATGCCCCAAAAATTTCATTTGTCTTGTTCTAATTGTGTTTAGTAGTTCTTTTTTTTTTATTTTTAGCGTTAAGACTTCATACTTTGTTTTTTCTCTCCATCCAATTATTCTACAAATCCACATTTTAAAGGCTTCAATTTCCTATTCTGTTATCTTGTGTAATGTCTATGCTTCTGTAACATTTTTTTTATATTACTAGATCTAGCTCTGGCGTTGTTTTGATGCTAGTATATTTTTCATGGCATTAAAATTACTTTTTACCATTCCTATTCTTTTGTTTATTTCAGTTTTACATTTTCCATCACTGGTTATTAGTATGTCCCAGGTAGTTGTAGCTCTGAACTGTCTTCAGGTTTATTCCTTGGACTTTGATATTTATTTGTAGGTGTTCAGAATTTTCTTTCCTTGTGATCATAGTTTTAGCCTGTTTGATATTCATATCTAGTCCATATTTTTTGCATGTCATGTTTATTTCATTAAGTAATTGTTGTAGATCCTTACTATTTTCTGCTAGTAGTATAGTATCATCAATTATTGATCTGTATATTCCATACAGAATGGAGAAACCACCATATCATTAACCTGTAGCTATTTGCTACATAACGCATCATTTATAACCATTTCTAGATTTTCTTACATAGACGTAATACAAAAACGCACTATAGTGTATATGAGTTTCTATTTGTCCATATATAAGAGCAATAGAAAAATTCATGACGGTGTACATGTGTTTCTAGGTTTTTTTTTGCAGAAACAATAGAAGAATGCGTGTGGCGTAAACGTGCTTCAAGACATTTGTTTGTAGACGCAATAGAATAATGTATTTCTGTACACGCGCTTTTAGTTTGCATGTGTAGAAGCACAAATACAATTACGACAAGACAAAAATGAAATTTTCGGGGCATGTTAAAAGACACAACAGCCTACTAAAAGTAATATTGGAAGGGAAAATACAAAGTAAAAGAGGCAGAGGCAGACCACGACTAACATGGACGAGTAACATCAAAAGATGGACAAGTCAATCTATGACAGCCTGCACCATCAAAGCAAGAAACGGAGTAGAATGGCGATCCATGGTAGCCAACCTTCGTTGCGGAGAAGGCACTCGATGATGATTATGATGATGATTTGTAGAAGCAATATAAAAAAGCACTATAGTGACAAGCGTTTCTAGGTTTTCATCCGTAGAATTAATAGTAAAAAAAGGCTACTCGTTGTTTCTGGTGGGACTTCTAGAATATACTGTACTGATTTTGACTGGTTTGTACTGAACCTGAAGATGAGAGCAGAGATGATATTGTCAATCACGGGAGCCTGGCAACTATATTCCCACTCTAGAACGAAATGTGTACTCACTTCATCGTCTCGCAACTTCCTTCCAAGGCAGACACTCTGGCTCTGCTGATATGATGGCCATCCATGTGTTCATCCGCACAGGCTGTGGAATCAGGTAGGATTCACACTGGTCCATTCACCGACATCTACTGGCAGGTGCTCCGCTCTTTCACAAGTATCATACATGCAGGCTACGCTCTTTCACAAGTATCATACATGCAGGCTACGCTCTTTCACAAGTGTCATATGCAGGCTCCGTTCTTTCGCAAGTATCACATGCAGGCTCCGCTCTTTCACAAGTATCATATGTAGGCTCTGCCCTTTCACAAGTATCACATGCAGGCTCCGCTCTTTCACAAGTATCATACGCAGGCTCCACTGTTTCACAATTATCATATGCAGGCTCCGCTCTTTTACAAGTATCACATGCAGACTCCGCCCTTTCACAAGTACCATATGTAGGCTCTGCCCTTTCACAAGTATCACATGCAGGCTCCGTTCTTTCGCAAGTATCACACGCAGGCTCCAGTCTTTCACATGTATCATATGCAGGCTCCGCTCTTTCACACGTATCATACGCAGGCTCCACTCTTTCACAAGTGTCATATGCAGGCTCGCTCTCTCACAAGTATCACACGCAGGCTCCGCTCTTTCACAAGTATCATATGTAGGCTCCACTCTTTCACAAGTATCATATGTAGGCTCCGCTCTTTCACAAGTATCACATGCAGGCTCCGCTTTTTCACAAGTACCATATGCAGGCTCCGTTCTTTCGCAAGTACCATATGCAGGCTCCGTTCTTTCGCAAGTACCATATGTAGGCTCCGCCCTTTCACAAGTACCATATGCAGGCTCCGTTCTTTCGCAAGTACCATATGCAGGCTCCGTTCTTTCGCAAGTACCATATGCAGGCTCGCTCTCTCACAAGTATCACATGCAGGCTCCGCTCTTTCGCAAGTATCATATGTAGGCTCCGCCCTTTCACAAGTACCATATGCAGGCTCCGTTCTTTCGCAAGTACCATATGCAGGCTCCGTTCTTTCGCAAGTACCATATGCAGGCTCGCTCTCTCACAAGTATCATACGCAGGCTCCGCTCTTTCACAAGTATCATATGCAGGCTCCGCTCTTTCACAAGTACCATATGCAGGCTCCGCTCTTTCACAAGTATCACATGCAGGCTCCACTCTTTCACAAGTGTCATATGCAGGCTCGCTCTCTCACAAGTATCACATGCAGGCTCCGCTCTTTCACAAGTATCACATGCAGGCTCCGCTTTTTCACAAGTATCACATGCAGGCTCCGCTTTTTCACAAGTATCACATACAGGCTCGCTCTCTCACAAGTATCACATGCAGGCTCCGCTTTTTCACAAGTATCACATGCAGGCTCCGCTTTTTCACAAGTATCACATGCAGGCTCCGCTTTTTCACAAGTATCACATGCAGGCTCCGCTCTTTCACAAGTATCACATACAGGCTCCGCTCTTTCACAAGTATCACATACAGGCTCCGCTCTTTCACAAGTATCACATACAGGCTCCGCTCTTTCACAAGTATCACATGCAGGCTCCGCTCTTTCACAAGTACCATATGCAGGCTCCGCTCTTTCACAAGTACCATATGCAGGCTCCACTCTTTCACAAGTATCACATGCAGGCTCCACTCTTTCACATGTATCATATGCTGGCTCCGCTTTTTCACATGTATCACATGCAGGCTCCACTCTTTCACAAGTATCAAATGCAGGCTATTTATACTGACAGAGGATCGGTACGTCATTGACCAGTTGTGTCTGTGCAATATACTACAGGCCCGTTGGAAACAGTGAATGGTGGTCTTGTCATCCAGCTGAAGGCACCCGTCCTCTGTGTGTGCCAGTTGGGGTTTCAAAGCGATTGAGGAACTGCAAACTCCATCCCATCTACTGGGGGTTCCTATCGTGGTAGCATTGAGACCAAAAAAAAAAACACTCACTCAAGAGAAAGTGAGAGTGAGTGGATGAGATCCATGGCGTGAACCACGCGCCTTCAGGATCTGGCCTTCCTTCTCTAGGGGCCCACCTTCTCCCTGGCCAGTTACACCACCGGAACTCGGTCGCATTCAAGTACCAACTTTGCACCAACAGAGGGGACCACGTCTAGGTGTCGTAGGTGCAGTAGTACAGAAGCATCGAATTCAGGCCTACCAGGATCACAGAGACGATCCTGTCATTCAGTAACTACGGCACCTGGTGAATGAGCGGCTATAAACGTTTCATTTACCTTTTAGTGGTGTCAAGATCAAACATCACCCCCACCCCCCGCCGCTCCAAAAGAGATAATAAATGTATTATATATTGAAGGATTTAAAGAAGTTCATATTTGTGAAAATGCCGACATTATTAATTATGTTTATGATAAACATTACGGTAAATCAGCTGAAACAAAATTATCAGATGGATCTTTTATGAAATCTACAAGGAATTTAAAATAAATTACGTCAGAGAGACATGAATATAAGATATAGAAACGAATATAATGAAGACGGGAATTACGAGAATAGAGTTGGAAATATTGCCCTCCACGACTTGGGGACAAAAAAAAAACGGTTTGTTGAAAATGTTTATTTTACATAAAGCTGAAAAGATTATGATGATACTTATGTAAATGTCTTGAGAACAGCTGATAAAATTGCTTGAAAACATAAACTAAACAGACAAACATTCTTTTGACGTTCACGAAACAATATAGGAAAAATTCATCAAAACATGGGCAATGAAATCATTTGGATATCTCGTATGAGTTATGTCAATCAACTGTCACTAGCAACCTTAACCTCAAAAACATTGGCTCCTCACCAAAAGACATCGGGAAGGGTTTCTGAATAGACAGTATTAATCAAATCCTGTAAAAACATTACGTCATGCTAGACGAAGCAATACATCTTGTCGGAGATTTAGTTTTCTATATTCTCAATATTTCTGACAACAGAAGAGAAATTTGTAGCAGTATAGGAGTTTAACTGCAACATAGTACTGACAAGTGCTGGCATGTGATCCTCGTTTTAATTGATCCTAAATTTAGTGTTTAATTTACAAACTTGGAACTGAATTATTGTGTTTAATTATTCTCCACCTTTTCGCAAACTGGCTTATCAAACCATCATCATCATCGAGTGTCGTCTCCGCATCGAAGGTTGGCTGCCATTCCACTCTGTCTCTTGCTTTGATGGTGCAGATTGCCATAAGCTGACTTGTCCATCTGTTGATGTTACTCGTCCATGTTAGTCTTGGTCTGCCTCTGCCTCTTTTACCTTGTATTTTCCCTTCTAATATTACTTTTATTAGGCTGTTGTGTCTTTTAACATGACCACAAAATTTCATTTGTCTTGCTCTAATTGTGTTTAGTAGTTCTTTCTTCATTTTTATCAAACCAGATGTTCGTAATTAGATTCTGCCGTTCCGTGGCTTTCAAATCTACTTCATTGTTCGATGTCACTGTAATCGATTATTAATGTTCGGTTGGTTTTTAATCATTATTATTGTTTGGTAGTTTTTTAATTGATATATTGTTTGGCGGCTTGTAAGTTGATTTATTCCAATGAAATAACAGAATTGCTGATGTATATAAATGTTTGAAAACGTTAAAATTGATATACGATTAAAGTGAAATGAAGTCTCGAGATATCGTAACTCTGGATTATAATAGCACTACTGATGAAATATATGGACTCACGCGATTGAATCTTCAAGATATTTTGCTGTAAGTCATAATGTCGCTAAATATGTGGTGTTACTCTTCAATACCCATAATGTAAAGGAGAGTAACATTATCGCTCATTACAGCAAATGTGAGATTAAATAGAATGTTGAGAATTTTGCGCCTTTCATCTCAACATGCTCGAAACCTTCGCGTTATATTCTTGATATACATTTCACAAACCGTTTTGATTTTACTCTCTTTCTGAGGTTGAGATTCCAATTTCTGCACTATAGATGGAAGTTATACCGGCTCTTGGCCAGCTCGGAATTGATGACTGGCGCCAACTAACAAAAGTAGGTCATTGATTGCTATCCCCTCGCGCCATACCAATGCGATGTCCATATCTACAGTTTACTGTTGTACTGGAATATGCCCAGCTAATAATGACCTTCATTGACACAGTCAGTAATACCATGATCAGAACAGATGTCTTTTGTTTATTGTTATCCGACAAGACTCAAGTTTTGTAGTAATCGATAAGACAGATTACTCATTCTTAGATGTGACAAAACGAATTACTCATACTCAGAAGTAATCGAAAAGATAGAATATTCTTCATACTCAGATGTAATTTACAAGATAGAATATTCTTCATGCTCAGGTGTAATCTACAAGATAGAATATTCTTCATACTCAGATGTAATTTACAAGATAGAATATTCTTCTTGCTCAGGTGTAATCTACAAGATAGAATATTCTTCATACTCAGATGTATTCGACAAGATAGAATATTCTTCATACTCAGATGTAATCTACAAGATAGAATGTTCTTCATACTCAGATGTAATCGACAAGATAGAATATTCTTCATACACAGAAGTAATCTACAAGATAGAATATTCTTCATACTCAGATGTAATCTACAAGATAGAATATTCTTCATACTCAAATGTAATCGACAAGATAGAATATTCTTCATACTCAGATGTAATCTACAAGATTCATACTAAGAAGTAATCTGCAAGCCGGACTACTCTTGTTCAATATTAATTGATGGATAGTGCTACTTATGATCAGTACTAATCGAAAAGACACACTACTCATGCTATGTAGTAACCGACAAGACATATCACCATTCTCAGTCGTACTTGTTCAAAGTATGAATAGAAGAGACAGTCTATTTTAGCTCAACAGTTAGGAACAAAACATACTACTCAGTCATCAGTAATGATCGACACACCACACCACCATGCTCATTGCTAATCGACAAAACAAACTAATTATTCTCAGTAATGATCGACATGAACATCTTGGGTAATGCCGTGAGCATACCTGAATGAAATCTTTAATTTCCAGAAAATGATACGGTACCTATTTTAAGGCTCCGTCAAAATGATACGGTACCTATGTTAAAGGCTAACCGAGAAGGTGTCAATCGAATCGAACTCGACCTGTTGTTCACAGCAGACCATTTCACTGCGGCTTAAGACAACATACAAGCTCAACTACTAGTGATTGAATCATGTGATATCTTAATAAACTCATAGCTAGGCGCAATGTCGATATCTACTATTTTAACATTCGATTTATGGCTGTTATTTTCTATTTGATGCTGTTAATCATGAATGAAAAAGTTCGCAAAAGGACACAAGACAAATCGCAAAATAAAATAATTTGCGCACGTATGTATCTAGATCGTCTGACCACTTTGCAAGGGACTGTGAAAGGAAGGAGAAGGAAAGGCAGACACGAGAAAGAGAGAGGAAGATAACATCAACTTGTGGACGACCCTGGACATTTGCAGCATCACAAAGAATTATTCAAGTTAAGAGAGAAATGGAATAGGTTGACTAAGTCTCTAAGTAGTGCTCCAAGGACCCCCGTGTTATGGGATCAAGGAGAAGAATAAAATTGCTATTAATTTTTTCAAGAGCTATTTCAAATAAAAGTGCATCTATTTCGTGCTATTTAATTGTGCTTGCTTTGCTAAGTAATTTCATATAATTTTATCAATAACTACTCCGGTTGTCTGAAAAGAATAAAAAGTGAATGTTTGTTAATTGGGAGCTGTGATTTTGTGTACAGGCTTGCCTGTAGGTATCACCAAGATTGATATGGCTACATAACCTTTTCTTTTGGCATAATTATGGCCGGATTTTCCAAAACTGTACCAATGGTAAAAAAAAAATGAACAGCCAAACCATATTCTACACTATACGACACGTGATTGACGGGCGCTCCCTTCTTCCAATCTTGTATATTTTTGCTGTAGAACTGCCTCATATTCGATCACTTAACGTCTCATCTTGACCGAGATTGATTTCTCAATCTTATTTACAAAGCAACGACTGCCACCTTACGGGTCTCGGGGATCGATTTTCATTTTAACAGACACATTTCGTTTCAAACATTTTCATCTCCATTTTGTTCATTTAAATTTGCTATTGTTAAAGACGATCGCATGTCATTATTTTCATACACTATATATATATCATGGAGAGAAAACATAAAAATTGGCACAGCAACTTTCGAGGCAGTGCTATTGTCAAATTCAGAAGAAAAAAGGCGCAAGAGAAAGGAGACAAGGCCTGGTACCGCGGGTACACTTTGTTCGTTCTGTGGATGGCTTTGTCTGTCCAGGATTGGCAAATTCAGTCACGAGAGATGATGTTCAGTAAAGCAGCAACAAGTATGATACACTAATGCTTTACCAAACTATTGACTTATCATGATTGATTGTTACCAACAGTCTGTCAAGACGCCAAAGGCCATATATATATATATATATAATTTATTATTTAACATCGCATCGCACAGCACAGCACAGCATAGCATCGCATCGCATCGCATCCTATTATATTATATATTATACTTCACTAGAGTCTGTAGAAATGTGGTTTTACAGAAGAATGTTGAGAATACCATGGTCAGCTAAGAAGAGTAATGAAAATGTTCTGAAAGAGGTCATAGCAAAACGAGAACTAATTTCCAATATTAGGAAGAAACAATCATCATTTTTGGCTATGTAATGAGAAGAGAACAACTGGAATATATTGTAACAACTGGAAAAAATGAGTGACGAAGAGATAGAGGGAAGCAAAGAGAAAAAATACCAGGCAGCTTAAAAGAATGGCTTGACAAAAGGTCAACAACAGAAATGATAAATAACTGTCGAGATCGAAAGTTGTGGAGAGACATGATCACCTACGCCAGCAGGTCCGGTACTTGATGATGATTACACTACACTACACTACACTACACTACACTACACTACACTACACTACACTACACTACACTACACTACACTACACTACACTACACTACACTACACTACACTACACTACACTACACTACACTACACTACACTACACTACAGTACAGTACAGTTACATTACATTACATTACATTACATTACATTACATTACATTATATTATATTATATTATATTATATTATATTATATTATTATATTATATTATATTATATTATATTATATTATATTATATTATATTATATTATATTAAGGTGTATCTTTAGATATCGCTCCGGGTAGATTGGACTCGTAAACCTTTGCTGGTAACCCGTCTAGAAGAAGGGAAACTTCGACCACAAAACCCTCCACTACCTTGTGGACTAGATTCTAGTTAGAATCGAAGGTTATGGGAGTACACCCAGAGTAAAAATCCGGAGGGAGGGACCCTAAGGCAGTAGACGGCGTTAACGGTTTTTCTGGCATCCCCTGCACCTTCTTTCAATTCCGAACGTATGGACTTTTTTCCTCCTTTGGAAATCCTTGAAACGAAGTCGAGAGGGGGGGGGGGATAGTATTGCGACTGGGTAAAGCACTATCTCCATATTCTGTGCCCAGAAAGAGTAGGCAAAGTGAAATGAGGAAGAAAGCACCAATGTTTAAACTTGGCACATGGAACGAAAGGACCATGTGCCCTGGACTTGCTAAAGCAAACACACTGAAAGAAGGACAAATTAGAACAACAGCCCTCATAGATAAAGAACTAAATAGGCTACTCGTCGATATTGCTGCCCTACAAGAAACAAGACTCTCAGACTGTGGCTCTGTAAAGGAAGAAAATTATACTTTTTTTCTGCCGTGGTCTAAGTGTCGAATAGCCACGTCTATATGGAGTAGGCTTCGCTGTACATAACAAACATATTAACCCCTTAACCACGCCAAAAGGAGTGTCCGAACGCTCAATGATACTTCAGCTGCATACAAAGAGTGGATTCATAAATATCATTAGTGCCTATGCACCAACGTTGGCTGCATCAGACGAAGAGAAAGACAACTTCTACCAACAACTGCAAATGATCATTGACTCACTTCCAAAAGAGGAGCTATCATACATACTCGGTGATTGCAACGCACGCACAGGATCTAACCAACAATTTTGGCCAACATGTCTAGGCCATCACGGCATTGGAAAAATCAACAAAAATGGCCAGAGACTCATAGAAACCTGTTCAGATAATCATCTATGCGTAACTAATACCTACTTTAATGTAAAACACAAGCACAAAGTAACATGGAGTCATGCTAGAAGTGGTCACTGGCACCAACTAGACCTAGTTCTTACACGTAGGCAGTCTTTAAGTAACATCAGAATAACACGAACATATCACAGTGCAGACTGCAATACAGACCACGCTCTCGTCATCAATAAGATCAAAGCTAGAAGTAGTCGTATTTACAAAACATGAGAGCCTCCAGCAGTCAAGATTAACATCACAGCAACTAAAATCTCATCACATAAAGACATTTTTAGATCTAAGTTTGAAAAACTTGTAGAAGAAGCAGAAAATTCATCAAGTGTGGATGTCAACTGGTACTCTCTGAAAACACACATCTATAATTGCGCTCTATCTACCTACGGTCAAAAAAAGTTCTCAAAAAACGACTGGGTCGAAGAAAATGTACTAGACCCCCTAATAGCTAATAAGAAAAAAGCAATACTGAACTTCAAATCAAACCCCAATCAAATCACCAAGGATCAGCTTAAACATGCACAGGCCACTCTACAACGCGAAGCAAGAAGATGCGCAAATGGATACTGGAACAATCTATGCTTTGAAATACAAAATGCCTCAGACAGGGAAAACTCAAAAAATTGCATGACAATATAGAAAAGGCCCTTGGACCAAAAATAACCAAATTAGCCCCCCTAAAATCCAAGTTTGGAGAACCTATTACTGACAAGGGACAACAAATGGAAAGATGGGAAGAACACTACTCCAACCTATACAATGATGACAGACCAGCAAGCACAGCTCTAGCCCAGTCAATACCTAAATATCCTACAATGTCTGGGCTGGACGTTGAGCCTACTATGAACGAACTTGCTGACGCCATAAATGCCCTCTCAAGAGGAAAAGCTGCAGGAAATGACAACATTCTCACAGAGATACTAAAGGAAAACTTAAACGTACTACTTCCACATCTTTACAAACTGCTAATCAAATACTGGAGACAAGGAGAAATACCTCATGATATGAGAAATGCTAAGATCATAACGCTGTACAAAAACAAAGGAGACAGGGGCGATTGCAATAATTACAGAGGCATTTCTCTCCTTAGCACAGCCAGCAAGGCGTTTGCTAGAGTCATACTAAAACGCTTGCTTAGACTTGCAGAACGTGTTCTTCCCGAGTCTCAATGCGGCTTCAGAGCCAGGAGATCAACCATAGACATGATTTTCACACTTAGACAACTGCAAGAAAAATGTCGAGAACAAAATATGCCGCTCTATATTGCCTTTGTGGATCTAACAAAGGCCACCGACTCAGTAAATAGAGATGGGCTCTACAGGGTGTTAGAAAGCAAAGGCTGCCCACCTAAATTACTTAAGCTGATTAAATTCTTCCATGAAGACATGAATGGTAAAATCTACTTCGATGGGAGTTCATCAGAGAATTTCAAAGTCAACAACGGATTGAAACAGGGATGTGTTTTCGCCCCCACCCTTTTTGGTATATTTTGTGATGCCTTCCTAAATTACGCCTTCGAAAATCAGGAGATATTTACATTCGCACAAGATCAGATGCTCACTGTTCAACCAAGCACGACTAAGAGCAAAAACCAAAACAAATGTTGCCCTACTTAAAGAATTTTTATTTGCTGACGAAGCAGCCGTAGTCGCTCATAGTGAAGCCACCCTACAATCGCTGATCAACAACCTGGACAAAGCGTGTGACGTTTTTCACTGTCAATTAAAGCTCAGAAGATAGTAATACTAAGTCAAGGCGACATCAAACCTATATTAATTACTCTAAAAGATTGTCCACTATAATCAGTACAGAAATTTACATATCTTGGATCCACAGTTACGCAAACCATCTCTCTTGATGAAGAAATAAACAGTCGCATTGGTAAGGCAGCTACGACCTTCGGCAAACTCACAGAAAGGGCATGGGACAACACGAAACTAACACTAAAGACTAAACTCTTAATATATTAAACTTGTGTGCTTAGCACACTATTATATGGATCTGAAACCTGGACAACATACTCAAACCAGAAAAAAAGACTAAATGTTTTCCACATGCGATGTCTCCGCAAAATAATGCACATCAAATGGCAGGACAAAATAACCAACTTAACTTTCCTGCAACGTGCTAAGAGCTTAACAATCATGCCGGACCTCAGAAGTCGAAGACTAAGATGGTTGGGGCATATCCAACGAATGGAAGAAAAGCGCATTCCTAGGCAAATACTATCATCATCATCGAGTGCCGTCTCTGCAACGAAGGTTGTCTACCATGGATCGCCATTCTACTCTGTTTCTTGCTTTGATGGTGCAGGCTGTCATAGATTGACTTGTCCATCTTTTGATGTTACTCGTCCATGTTAGTCTTGGTCTGCCTCTGCCTCTTTTACCTTGTATTTTCCCTTCCAATATTACTTTCAGTAGGCTGTTGTGTCTTTTAACATGCCCCAAAAATTTCATTTGTCTTGTCTTAATTGTATTTAGTAGTTCTGTTTTTATTTTCAGTTGTTTTAAAACTTCATCGTTTGTTTTCTTTTCTTTCCATCCAATTCTACCTATTCTTCAATAAATCCACATTTCAAAGGCTTCAATTTTCTGTTATGTTTTTCTTGTCCAATGTCCATGTTTCTGCACTATACAGGAATTTTGAGAAGATGTAACATTTTGCCATTCTTAGTTTCAGCCCTGCTGATATTTGTTTTGTTGTTAGTATATTTTCATGGCATTAAAATTACTTTTTGCCATACCTATTCTTTTGTTTATTTCAATTTTACATTTTCTATCATTGGTTATAATATGTCCCATGTAGTTGGAACTCTGGACTGTTTCCAGATGTATTCCCTCAACTGTGATATTTAATTGTAGGTCCTGAGAATTTTCTTTGTTTATGATCATAGTTTTAATCTTTATGATATTCATATCTAGTCCCTTATTTTTTGCTTGTTATGTTTATACAAATACTATATGGTGAACTAATACACGGAAAAAGACAAATCGGCATACCTAAACTACGATATAGAGATATCTGCAAATCATTTCTGAATTACTTCTCCTTATATGAAAATGACTGGGAACATCTGGCAAGTAATCGCACATTATGACGAGCATGTATAATGAACGGTATAACATCATTTGAGACTGTGCTAAGGCAAAACTTAGAGGAGAAAAGACTCATGAAAAAGGATGGAAAACCCTGTGGATCAGTGGGTCTGACTTGTTCATTATGTGACCGCGTGTGTTTGTCAAACATTGGTAGAATTAGCCACGAGAGAAGCTGTTTGACAAAAACAAAACCTCAAAAAATACACAATAGCCTCCGCTAGACCGTCTGACAAGACGAAGAGGGCCATATATATTACATAACATATTACATTACATAACTACTATACTATACTATACTGTACTATACTATACTATACTATACTATACTATCATACCATACCATACCATACCATACATTACATATATATTTTATATTGTATTGTATGGTATAGTATGGTATGGTATGGTATGGTATTGTATTGCATTAAATATCATATTTAATCAAGAGACGATGGTCATATTTTGGTAATGCGATGAGACAGAGACAACTTAACAGGCCCTCAAAGAGACCGACCTAGTAAAACACTAAAAAGGAACAATGGTGTGAGCGGCAAAAACAGCAGCCATCAGATACCTGACCGAGGTTGAGATGTTCACCAGAACAGGGACGTATGACGAGATAAAATGCATGTCCTGTGATAGGTCTGACACGTGACCACATAAATTGTCTGACATGGCCAGTCTGCATCAAACCAATTTCTGTTCTATGTACCGTCTTCGGTCTCAATATTACAATAAATAGATCGATAGATGCATTGTATCAATAAATAGATCGATAGATGAATTGTATAAGTAGTTACTGGACTATAATAAAAAAGAGATAAAATCCACTTTGCTTCATCCTATGTATTAGTAGATTACAAGGCTATTACAATAGGGGTGTTTAGACTAGTAAAAAGTTGAAATATCCTTAACAAGAATTTGCTACCATGTTAGCTTCTAGTCTCAACATATAAAAGACGGCATTTAAATTCATTAATATGTCCTTCACGAGATCGTAAAAAGATCGCATGTGAGACCTTAGCGATCTAACTAACACGTGGGGGAAACATCGCAGGGTTAAACCCCAACGTGGGTTTTTACGTTAAACTCTTAATTTACGACTGACTCAACAGGTCGGTAAGGGATAAACCTTTTATGCTCAGAGAAATCACATAAAATGGAGATAGATAAATCAAAAGTAGCAACGATCAATATAGGCGCAAGACAGAGTTATCAAAACACAACACAACGAGCCTTCAATAAAAGTTGCGAGAATTCCAGACCCAAGGTTCAACCACAAAAAAGATGGTTCACTGAAATATTAGAAGCACTAGGAAGCATAACAGCAGCAGAAGCGAACAGAAGAGCAAAAGACCGCAAATTCCCCTCCCCTCGACGCTGAAAGGCAAATGAGGAAGGAAAGAAGAAGAAGTACGTCTTTACTGTTGAACAATAACATTCGTACTATCGGTGCATCCGAAAGAAAACCTGTCAGCTTTTTGAGATTCTAATAATCTAAGGCACTATTTGCGTACAAATATACCGAGTTTAGGATTACCCATCTTCATATTTATCACACTTCATTTTACACAGGCTTTCAAAGATAACGTGTCAAATGTCAAGACTGATATTAAAATCAAAATTCTATTTTAAATAACAATATTATATGTTACAAATAACAACGGTGTGTTCAAATCAAGATTGTAAGCTAAAAAGGCAAGCCTGTATATAGAAAACAAATCTATCAGCGCGAATCCGGTCTTGAGACTACAAAAGTTATTTTTTTTTAAAAGCAATATCGATGAAGTCAAAACGGCAACCTGCAGAGTTCAACAATACGTGGTGCTCAACCATCGAGCTACATGAACCATCAGCTTGTACACACCTCACGTGTTAAATCCACATAGCTCTTGAGGGTTTGCCTGAAATGTGTTGTTAGCTATAACAACAATGATAAAGGGCAATCTTTTTCTGAAGTAAAGGCGGTCTGACGTGATATCCGATCATATCACCCACTAATATGCTGTGGTAGTGGAAAAAATAGTATTAGAATTTTCAACTCAAACGTATTATCCACCTTCACGTATGCGTGTGAAAGCTAGAAAACGACAAAGGAAATTTAGAAAAAAACTCAACGCATTTGAACACAAATTCCGAAGAAAGATACTTTGCATTCAATGGAATGAACTAAAGACTAATGATGAAATAAAAGAAATGGTAATGTAACCATTTGTCTCGTCCACTATTAAGAAAAGTACATTGACATATGTCGGGCATGTATTTAGAAGAAACAACCAGGGAATTACTAAGCTGCCCTCAAATGGGAAACATGAGTTCACAGGAAAAGAGGATGACTTCGAGAAACTCTAAAAAGAACTCTAACAAAAGGGGCAAGGTTAGCAGGTATAGACTTACTCTCTACAGGAACCGAACAGATCGACCAGAATTTGCAGGAGATTCTACGAGCCACATGTGCCATCTATCAGCATGAGAAAGATGAAGAATCAATAAGAATCAAGTACACGTTAACCCTTTTCTTCTTCTTTCCTTCCTCGTTTGCCTTTCAGTGTCGAGGGGAGATATAATTTGCGGTCTTTTTTATCTTCCGTTCGCCTCTGCTACTAAGACATAGAGGGAACCTTCATTTTATTTTACATTTTACTTTTTTTATGGTTCCGGAACGGTTTCGAGGACTACTCAACCTTTGAATGTTGAAATCTTTTATTTCTTCTTTCCTAGTAAAGTAGGCCTGCCTGCCGTAATGTCGACCAGATTGCTCATAAAATAAAGATTATTCTTTGACGGCTCTATCACTATATACTCCATAACCTTTAGTATAGGGGACCTTTACAACTTAATCCTATTATGACGTTATGTAAACTAAGTTTCTCCACTTTACACTGTTTGTGGCTTATCCCTTCAGTGCACCCATGAATTGTCCGAAATTTCAGTACAAACGAATGAGAAAATATGAAATAAATTGATTCTAAAGATCTACTACTATATAATCATAATTGTATTTTAAATAAAATGTTATAACGCTGTTTTTCGAACGTTAGTTTTCTTATTCTGGTTAAAATTTTGTACAATGTTTTTAATTGTGCAATCATGCAAAGTTAATTCTAGGCTTAGCGTGCCTAAAACATGATTACACTTTTCACAATAGGTTTGCTCCACATACTGACTAACAAAAAGAGAGCATCGATTCATTCACAGATGTCCAAAGCATGAAAATGTTCTTATTTTGATTTCTAAAGCTTTGAAGCGAAACCGATTAGATCGAAGGAGTTTCCCCGCAAATGCATTTGCAATTAGAACAACACTGACGGATGTAATTACACATTCAAAAACGTTCTATTGACGTGCACATGCCCACACAGTTATGGGACTTTTTTTCCCCATTTTTCCTTTGCGTATTTTCATTGACCAATTCTCTGGCCTCTATTGCCAGTTAACTTTTCTTTTATATTTGAACTTCTCTCGGATGGATTCATCTGATTAAATGAGCCAATGTTGTACCAGAGATATTTTTTTCCTCTCCAGAGGCATTTCAATCTCTACATTGCTTTCGTGCCGGATGTGATGTCATCTTTAATTTCCGCTTTAATTTTTTTTTTTATGCTAGAGGACTGTGTTTAATGGCTGCGACTTATTAGAATGTGTGCAGGTAAGAAGTACAGTTGTTATCATCATGATAATCATCATCAAGTACCGAGTCTTCTGGCGTAGGTGATCATGTCTCTCCACAACTTTCGATCTTGACAGTTATTTATCATTTCTGTTGTTGACCTTCTGACAAGCCATTCTCTTAAGCTGTCTGGTATCTTTTCTTTTTTCTTCCCTCTATCTCTTCGTCCTTCAATTTTTCCAGTTGTTACAATATATTCCAGTTGTTCTCTTCTCATTACATGGCCATAAAATGATGATTGTTTCTTCCTAATATTGCAAATTAGCTCTCTTTGTGCTTTGACCTCTTTCAGAACATTTTCATTACTCTTCTTAGCTGTCCATAGTATTCTCAACATTCTTCTGTAAAGCCACATTTCTACAGACTCCAGTTGTTATATATTGTCATATTCGCTGACTGGGTACCGTCTCCTCAGCAAAGGTTTACTACCTTTAAGCACCGATTTATTCACTCTCTAGTTTTGCTAGTCCGCGTTGTCAAAGTTCTCCTATCTATCGTTTGGTGTTATCAGTCCACTTTAGTCTTCTTCTTGTACCTCGTCTACCTTGTACTTTCTCATCCATGATACCTTTTAATAGGGAAGGTACTGTGTCTCTTCACATGTCCCAAAATGTTCAGTTGTCTTGATACAATTGTGTTAGGTACTTCTTTTTCCATTTTGGCTGATTCAAAATTTCGCGGATGTCTTCTTTTCCTTCCACAAAACTCTCCACAATTCAGCGGCTTCAATTTTTTTTTCTCTTTTCTTATTTAATACCCATCGTCTTCTTCTTCTACCTTTTTAGCTCCCAGTGGAGCATAGGTCTTCAACAAACACTTTCAAAGTCGTCCTGTTTTGTGCCATTCTTTTAAGATTATTCCATGTCTTCCCCATCATCTTTTCATCTCTGCTTCTATCTGTCTTTTATCATATTGAATGCCCATTCTTCTGCATAATACGTAGATATTAAGAAGATATAACATATTAATATTCGTAACTGTTGTTATTGCTTTCCCTTAGTGAGCCAAGTACTTATTCCATTTTAAAAGATTAATTGACTTGAGAACTTTATGCCGGATCCGACCTGCAAACAGTTTAGCTGTATTGCTAAGAGTTACCACTAGAGAACTATCACTCTAGATAGTGTGCATGGAAACATATAACCTAAGGTGTGTTCAGTGAATCTTAGGTTCATTCAGTAAATCTTAATTCAGTGAAACGCATGTTTGTTCAATAAATGTCGGTTTCATTTAGTGAATGTCATGTTCACATAGTGACTCCAGTTCATTAGTCAGTTTCAGGTTCATTCAGTTAATGTCAGGTTCATTAAGTCTGAGGCTCGTACAGTGAGTTGAACTTTGGTGCAGTGAATTTAAGGTTCGTTCACTGATGTGATTTTCAAGTTCATTCAGTGAAGCTCGGGTTCATTGTCTACATCAAAGTGTTTCTAAAACGAAATAATAAACACAGAGGGTTTCCTCATACACATTTTATATTAAGAACATACGGGGACGAAGTGGCTAATGCACGTGTCATCAGACACGTGGACAACTTCAGGACTCTCATCTAGAGTCAAGGGCATTTTTTTAAACCAACCCAAATTTATTCGAAGTTAACACATCCTATTAAAATGAATAAGATAATATTTTTTTTTTTAAATAGAGAAGTAAGGTAGCCTGGCGTTGTGCTGAATACGTGAATCATTAATGAGCTGCTGATCATGGTTGATGTAATATTACGTCATAAAGCATGGCGGAAAAACTAGTTATATTTTAAGCCTGCGTTTGTACCTTTTAATAAAAATTACCGTCACGCCAGGTGGTGTACAGGGAATATGGTGTTAGTGACCATAATTTTTACAGCACATGGTTTTTGGGGTAATGTGGTCGGTATTAGGCCCATACCGCTTTACTTTTCCAGAAAAAATCTGGTACCCACTAAAGGTTGGGTGGACCTCGAAGCCGTCGATCCTTTGTTGTCCCTTTTACTCCTGTTCACCAACTACTGAGATATTGAGCTGCTTTGTGCCTTTAGACTCCTACTAATATTTTATATAGATCTAGAATTGGATAAAGTCTTTCATACACGTTTGTAATTGTGTAATTTGACTTTTACTGAGTTTAAATTTGAATAAAGTATTATATTACTGTTGAGCTTTATAAAATAAAGGTTCCCTCGACGTCTCGCTAGGCGTGTGGGGAATATGACGTCAATAACAATAATTGTCCATAATCATGACACAGTTTTGGGTGATGTGATCGGTATAGCGCCAGGCCGCCTTTATTTCCCAGAAAAATATCTGCCATATCAATTTTAGAAACTGGATGAACCCAGGATTTTTGCCGGTCCTAAACACATCTGAGAATCGAACTCGAATCCTTCTGATTGCGAACTGAACAAATTAACCACTCAGCAACCGAGGGTAGGAACAGGCTAAATTGTTACACACACTTACGTTTAGAACTAGTCAATTGTTCGCTATATCCCAGGTTTTATAATGGGACATTTTTTTTTTCTTAATTCGTTCCTCAAAAGATTAAATTGTCAATTAAATGCAACCATTCTCAAACCTTGGCAAAAACAAATTACTTTTTGGTTTTACCATTGTATTGCTAGAATTTGAACACTTTTTTTTTCTACAAATGATGTCAGTGAGGTAAATCTGACATATAATTATTGTTGCTACTGTCATGAATAACATTCAGAGGAAAGTCTATAATATGCAAAGACGTGTTTACATCCGAAATGATTTCAAATTTCCAATGCCTGATTTGCGACAGGCAGCCTGTACACACGTCGGATTTGTCAGTCGTGAACCATCCCCCGAGTTGCTAGGTCTGCCAGTCAGTGACAGACGTTATAATTGAACCGAGTCTAGAGCGAGGGATTTATTTCCGTGTTATCAGTAGCAGAATGAAGAGTATTTTGATTTCCAGTCAGGTTCTGTTGTGCGATATCTGGATAAGTGGGATATCACATTGTCACGAGGGTTATGTTCTGACGAAAATGCTACACGGCAAACAATCCGAAAGATCCCAGAAACGACAGAAGGGATGAACGTTCCATACATCACAGGACAGTTTGGTAATTAAATAAGAAAAAATAATACATTGGTTAAGAACAGTATGAGATAAACCAAGCTGAAAGAATGCGACGTCTTGGATGTTTTGAAAGATAATACAGATAATAAGGATGAATTGAAAGATAATATAGACCTGTAGTGCTTGTCCGCAGGTTTGTTATACCGATCTTGAACTGTGTGTTTATATTGTTATTTAAATAGATTATGCCCCCTTTTTTTTAATCGCAAGATAAGAACGCGTTCCTTTCTATCAAGTGTGGTAACCGTCCTGCTGGAGTTTGCTGCCTCCGTCCCTTTCTATCAAGTGTGGTAACCGTCCTGCTGGAGTTTGCTGCCTCCGTCCCTTTCTATCAAGTGTGGTAACCGTCCTGCTGGAGTTTGCTGCCTCCGTCCCTTTTTATCAAGGTTGGTAACCGTCCTGCTGAAGTTTGCTGCCTCCGTCCCTTTCTATCAAGTGTGGTAACCGTCCTGTTGGAGTTTGCTGCCTCCGTCCCTTTCTATCACGTGTGGTAACCGTCCTGCTGGAGTTTGCTGCCTCCGTCCCTTTCTATCAAGGTTGGTAACCGTCCTGCTGAAGTTTGCTGCCTCCGTCCCTTTTATCATACTGGGCTTTTACTGATGTTTCCTTAATTGTTTCCGTGCGCCATCTTTTTATCTCCAGTGAAATCCCGAGTATCTGAATTTTGCTTGAGTATTACTTATTTTTATTTTTCAAGCTGGTGCTGTTCCTCGCCATGCAGGCAGATATTCTACTGATATATAATTAGTATTTGTAGTTACAAGTACTGTAGATAGAAGATTGTGGAGGGACATGATCACCTACGCAAACCGGTATGGCACATGATGATGATGATATAATTAGTGAACTGTGTTGTTTTTTTTCCTATAATCATCTTTGGCGAGAATGTTAACACTTTAACTCGCGTGCCACCGTGGAAAGGAATTTATTTTGATACATGAAACATTGAGATAAAATAAAAAGTGGTATTTAAGGATCATCAAAATCAAAGGTAGAGGAATAAATAGGGTGATGAACATATGATATGCTGCCGGGCGTTAGCGATCATGAAACACTTAAACTCAATATTCCTATTGTTGGCTCATTAAAAAAAAAAAATTATCGATATTATTACACAGTAGTGATACAAGAACGTGTTGTATCGTATCACTTTCCGTTGTCATAGCAACATGGCAGTATATACATCGGTAACCATGTGCGCAGGTTGTCTCAGAAAAACAATAGTTGTCCAAAACTTCCTTAACTTCTAGAATATTTTCAACACATTAAAAAAAAATAAAATCACTCTTTTTTGAATGAGCAAATTGAATATAGATATATAACGAAAGTAAATACATGATTTATTAAATAGCAATAACTAAAAAATATTATCAGAAGATCTTTTCTAATGTTGTAACAGTGAAGCATATCAGTTCAAACACGCGAACTCTCAACATGTGAATGTGCAGGAAGCAGAAACTGATCCATTTTTCTTTTAAAGTGAGGATTGAACTAAGATAGGAAAAAAATATGCATGTGTAGGAGGTGCATGGGTGTCCTTGGGAGGCAAGGTATCGAAGAAATGAAAACTTGAAAGAAACACGAGGAGGAAAAAATGAACATGTTAATTTGTAGACTGCTTTCCATGCCATGAGGAGATACACATGACTTTATATAGGGTGTTTATAAAGTCTCACTACACTTGGTATCTAGGTCAATTTGAAAAAAATGTTATGACGTCATCACAATATGTGCTCAATGGTAAGTTCACTTGTTGCGACAGTTTTCTTAATGACTTGTCTGGACTTTTAAGGATTCTGTCTTGGATATCTAAACATATTTCATCATTCACAGCAGGCCTACCAGATCGTGGAGCATCTTCCACATTTCCAGTAGCAATAAACTTATTCAACAAATTTCATTGACAGTGGGAGCACATATTGTGATGACGTCATAAACATTTTTTTTTCAAATTGACCTAGATACCAAGTGTAGTGAGACTTTATAAACACCCTGTACAACTGCTGTCAAGATTTAAAACATTGGGAAAACCACTCGACTGGACTACCGACGTTCGGACAACCCGTGTTCGATTCCCGCTGCGGAAAGTGTGAATTGTACTCGTGGTTGGGAAAAAAATACCCCCCACGGTCGACCCAGCCGTTAGCAGAAATGGGTACCAGGGTATTACCCTGGGAAGAGGACAAATAATAATAAATGAATATTATTATAGAGGGAAACTTCCGAGGCGATAATCAGCGAATCAATGCAGAGGTATGTTTACAGCACTCGGAAAAATTGACAAATAATCAACAACAGAAACAGATATGGACCAAAGCAGGATCGAACCCGTACTCAGTGGCGCAGCGCCTTGCCACGAAAAGCCAAAGGCTAAGGAACACTGCCACTCAGCTAACTAAAAAATTAGCTTCGTAGGCAATGTCTTTCGCGCAGGTGTTCTCATGACTATATCATAATGCTGCGATCACAGCTACCGAGTGCTGTAAACATGCCTCTTCCTCTGAATTGATTCGCTGATTATCGCCTCGGAAGTTTCCCTCTATAATAATATTCATTTATTATTATTTGTCTCCAGCCTAAACCACTGGAAATTACTATTCGTGCTGTTTCGTCCTAAATGTTTGTCTACAACGCGAGTGTTCAGCCGTACCCTATCCAGGAGATACTTGTCTTAACAGGAAAAAAAAAAAACAGATACACTATGTATTTCAGAACTGTGATCGCAGCCTTATGCTATAGATCTTGCCTACGAAGCTAATTTTTCAGTTAGCTGAGTGGCAGTGTTCCCTAGCGTTTGACTTTTCGTGGCAAGGCGCTGTGCCACAGAGTACGGGTTCCTGCTTTGGTTCCATATTTGTTTCTGTTGTTGATTATTTGTCAATTTTTCCGAGTGCTGTAAACATACCTCTTCCTCTGAATTGATTCGCTTATTACCCTGGGAAGGTGAGGAATGTCGCCTCGCATCGTGAGTTTCGATGCTTGAAGCGACACTATCCAGAAATCTCCGAACATTTCTGGATAGGCGGCCGAGCACATATGGGTGGAAACTGGCGTGCTAAGACGCCGGTTCTAGTCTCGTACGATACCTCGACCTATATAGTAAAAAAAAAACCCCACCTGCTAGGGAAGCAATTACGAATAAACGCGTGTCAAGATGAGCGCACTTTATTGTAAAGCGCAAAACACATAAAACAAATAAGTCGATAATGAGCACTGGAGAAGATAGAAGATTATTCATTCAAGTTATCTGGCCGTTTTTTTTAAAGTGTATTATTTGTTGTTTATATTGTATAGGCAATGATGTTATCTTTTTATCTTTAACGATATCGTTGTTATCTCTGTATCGAATTATCTACACACTCAGATTTCTCTCACCATTTTATTCTTAGTATTCTTGAGTGACAAGAAGGTGCTCAGTATCTCTGTTAAAACAAAGTAAGTAATGCACGTTCATAAATGAAATAAATGCTCACATATTGGATAAGACTGACAACAGACGTTAGTTTCTTTTCATTAAATGGATAAAGTTGAATGACAGAATGACATAGACAAAAATAACGAAGATAAAGGTTTATAAATACGTAAACCGTTGTCTAACATGTTAAACGACCAATACATAGATAATAGCAACAGCGAAGAAAATTACTACACTGCAATATACAATAAAGACAAGTGGAAGAATATTAAAATAGGTAAATGAATTTAAGTATTTGGAACAATGTTAACCTCAGATGGTAGATGTACAACAGAGGTGAGATGCAGAAAGGTGCAGGCAAAAGTAGCTTTCCAAAAAATGAGGAAATTTGTGCAATCCATTTTTGACATTAGAAACAAGAAAAAGAGTTCTTAAATGTTATGTAAAGCCAGTCTTAACATATAGATGTGAATCATGGACAATAGGACGACAGACCAGAAAATCACAGGAGACTGTAGAAATGTTGTTTTACAGAAGAATGTTGAGAACACTATGGGTAGCCAAGAAGATTAAAGAAAACGTTCTGAAAGATGCCAAACCAAAGAGAGAGAGAGAGAGAGAGAGAGAGAGAGAGAGAGAGCTAATTTTCAATATTAGGAAGAAACAATCATCATTTTTTAGTCATGCAATGAGAATGCAACAGCTGGAAAATATTGTAACAACTGGGAAAATGGAGGGACGAAGAGATATAGGGAAGCAAAGAGAAAAGATACCAGACAGCTGAAGAGAATGGCTTGGCAGAAGATCTACAGAAATGTTAAATAACTGTCGAGATCGAAAGTTGTGGAGAGACAAGATCACCTACTCCAGCAGGCATGGTACATGATGATGTTGATATATATATATTTGTGTGTGTGTGTGTGTGTCCAAAACTTTCGATTTCGACAGTTATATATATATATATGGCCCTTTTCGTCTTGTCAGACGGTCTAGTGGAGGCTATTGCGTATTTTTTTGATGTATTGTTTTTGCCGAACAGCTTCTCTCGTGGCTTATTTCTTCCTCATTTCACTTTGCCTACTCTGCCTGGGCACAGGATATGGAGATAGTGCTTTACCCAGTCGCACTATCCCCCTCTCGACTTCATTTCAAGGATTTCCGAAGGAGGGACAAAGTCCATACGTTCGGAATTGAAAGAAGGTGCAGGGGATGCCAGAAAGACGATTAACGCCGTCCACTGCCTTAGGGTCCCTCCCTCCGGATTTTATATATATATATGTTTAATAAAACTAAATGCGTCATAAATAATTTACAAAGAAAGATTACTATCACGCATCAATATAAAGTGGGCCGTTTTAGCTCAGTGGTTAATGAACTGGACTACAAAGGGCAAGAGGTAGGGTTCGATCCAACAGACGGCCTCCGGGTTCACCCAGCCTTTAAAGGGCACCGGATTTTTTTCTGGGAAAGTAAAGCGGCATGGGCGTAATACCGACTAAATCACCCCAAAAAGCATGTGCCGAAGGTCTGTAAAATTTATGGTCACCATATTCCCTATACGATACTTGGCGTGACGCGGTCACTATACTCTTTTTTACTTTTATCAATAACAGTAGAATAGAAGCTGTAATAATTCATATTACTCTACTATGCCTGTAGGGTTATTGTACACAGAGAGAAACGAGAGTAAAATATTTAACCAGAGCATTTGGTAAGTACCGGACACGCTTAGTGGTGGCTGTGTTGTTGCGATCGATCCATATATAAATAGTGTTGTCAGTATCACCACAGTCCTCCCTCTTAAAAAAAAAATTCTGGTACCAATTTTTATAGACTGGTTAAGTTCAAAGCCGCGTCAATACGAAGGAACCTCACAGTTGAGAATTGATAATTGGGGAAGCAGATAAGCTAACTAAGCATTAAGATCGCATCCTTTATCTCCACTTCCTGTAACTTTTCTGGACCTATTTTTCTTGGGCAATTTTGTCATCAACACTTCGCTTTTCTATAAATCCACATACGATCAATTGTTATCTTCTCTATACTTACTACATCAGTTTCAATTTCATGTCGTGATTCTATGCCGTTTTCTTTGATATTGCGTCTTCGTCATATCTTCCAGGATGACCAGGATTTACCCCAAAAGGCTCACATTAGATTAGGCTACTTTAGCCGCCGGCTTTATCCAGATTAGATCCTCCAATCTGCCTTCAAACGGGTTCTCCGAATCTCTCGTCCTGAGGCATTCAAGCTTTCCAATCGCCCTCCCTCTGAGTGAACAATACTCACTCTCACCTATCACCCCCACAACTTAGCTTCTGTGAGAATACTCACGCTCACAACTTAGCTTCTGTGAGAATACTCACCCTCACAACTTAGCTTCTGTGAGAATACTCACCCTCACAACTTAACCACTGTGAGAATACTCACCCTCAAAACTTAGCTTCTGTGAGAATACTCACGCTCACAACTTAGCTTCTGTGAGAATACTCAACCTCACAACTTAGCTTCTGTGAGAATACTCACCCTCACAACTTAACTGCTGTGAGAATACTCACCCTCAAAACTTAGCTTCTGTGAGAATACTCACGCTCACAACTTAGCTTCTGTGAGAATACTCACCCTCACAACTTAGCTTCTGTGAGAATACTCACCCTCACAACTTATCTTCTGTGAGAATACTCACCCTCACAACTTAGCTTCTGTGAGAATACTCACACTCACAACTTAGCTTCTGTGAGAATACTCACCCTCACAACTTAGCTTCTGTGAGAATACTCACCCTCATAACTTATTCTGTGACAATACTCACGCTCACAACTTAGCTTCTGTGAGAATACTCACCCTCATAACTTATTCTGTGACAATACTCACGCTCACAACTTAGCTTCTGTGAGAATACTCACCCTCACAACTTAGCTTATGTGAGAATACTCACCCTCACCTATCATCTCCGCAACTTAGCTGCTGTGAAAATACTCACCCTCACAACTTAACTGCTGAGAGAATACTCACCCTCACAACTTAGCTGCTGTAAAAATACTTACCCTCACAACTTAACTGCTGTGAGAATACTCACCCTCACAACTTAGCTGCTGTGAGAATACTCACCCTCACAACTTAGCGGCTGTGAGAATACTCACCCTCACAACTTAGCTTCTGTGAAAATACTCACCCTCACAACTTAGCTGCTGTAAGAATACTCACCCTCACAACTTAGCTGCTGTGAGAATACTCACCCTCACAACTTAGCTGCTGTGAGAATACTTACCCTCACCTATCATCCTCACAACTCAGCTGCTGTGAGAATACTCAACCGTTACATTCTTCACACTGATCCCTCCAATCGTCTACTTTTCCGTGATCCCCCTATGGTCACCTTTAAACTAGACACGAATTTTTGGATATACCGGTCAGGAGCCGTCTCTATCGTTCCGACCATAAACACTTGGATACGGTCCCCTGTGGACGTAACTGTATTACCTGTGCTTATGTGCTGCGCACCGGCCCTATCTTATTCCCTAACGGACGGTTCCAGATCAAAGATGGTTTCAAATGTGTGTCCCGCAATATTATTTATACGATCATATGCCGACGAGGTCATATGACTTATATTGGCGAGTCTTGGAGACGTTTAGCGCTAGACTGTGAACACTTTTGGGATGTTAAACAGAATACTGGCACTCCAGTGACATCCTATTTAAATTCCTCAGACCACAAGGGCAAAAACGACATCTGTATCACTAGTATTGTCCTTTGTCACTCCGGCCACCGCAGCCGGTTTGCCTTGGAAAATCACCTTATAGTTCAATTGGTGTCTTGGTTGATTACCTTTGTACAAGGCGATACCCTTTCTACCTGCACTACACGGTACCTTACCTTTTACATGCTCTTAGTGAATTCCACGCTGAGAAATCTCACTCGTTCAGCCTTTCGGGTACCCTGTATTTTTATGGTCTAATCTTTGTGCTTTGTGTATGCACACAGACCTAGGTATGAACACTTCTGGGTATATATGAGGTATGCGCACTTTTTCACATGCATGCGTATGCACAAGTACGGCTGCCGCTGTAAAGGTAAAAGTAAAGCACGAAATTTGAATCTGCGTCTTAGCACGCGAGTAAGCGTATTTGTAGACAAACACCAGACATGAGTTGTTAACCCCCTACTGCCCATACCAGAACAGACTCCCTGGACAGAGGAATCATGATTATCAATACAAATAAGGACAGAAGTGAAAGGAATAGTGGACAAAGAGGAACATAATAGTCTACAGCGAAAAACAATAACTCAGTTTCCTGGATGAAGAATACCCACAAGACCTATGGATTCGTGTGTACACAGATGGATCAGCACAGAATGCAGTAAAGAATGGGGGAGCATATATAGAGTACCCAAATAACACTAGGGATATGAATAAAATAGCAACAGGGAAATATTGTCACAACTATGGTGCAGAAATACAAGCAATAAAGTTGGCAATAGAAAAACTTCTGAACAGTAATCTTAGCCCACAGCCTGTAGTGTTTTTGACAGATGCAAGATCAGTACTCCAAGCACTACAATCCAGAAAATTACCACATCTGCAGACCTTATTGACTGAACTCTGCAAGCACCACAGGGTTGCCCTGCAGTGGATCCCATCTCACTGTGGAATACCAGGAAATGAGAAAGCAGATCAGTTGGCAAAGGAAGGTTCAACAGGCACACAACTAGATACACCGGTTACATACCATCATAAGAAACAGATAATCAAATCAATCAGAGGACCACAAGCCCCAAATCAGGATGCCTTTCATAATATGAATAGATATGAACACGTTATCATTATACGCCTCAGACCAGGACACAATCGACTCCATAGTCACATGTATACAAAATTCAAGATCGGCACATCAACTACTTGTACATGTGGACAGGCGCCCCAGACTGCTGAACACAAACTTCAAGATTGCACAGAATATAGTAGACTAAGGAAAATCCATTGGCCCATAGATACAACACTACAGACAAAACTATATGGGTCACTGCAAGAATTACAAAAGACAGTAAAATTTATACAGTAGACGACATTGTAGATATAGACAATACTTCGGGTGAACGAAAGATAGATAGATAGCACGCGAGTTTTCATCCATATGTGCTCGGTCGCCTATCTAGAAGTGTTCGGAGCCTTCTGGATAGTGTCGCTTCAAGCATCGAAACTCACGATGCGAGGCGACACACCTCACCTTCCCAGAGCACTACCTTGGTACTCATTTCTGCCGGCGGCTGGGTCGCCCGCGGGGGTATTTTTTTTTCAACCACGAATACAATGCTACACACTGCTTCCAGCGGGAATCGATCTCAGGTTGTCCGAACGTCGGTAACCCAGTCGGGTGGTCTTACCAACTAGGCTACCGAGGCCCCCAGGTGTCGCCGTATGTGTATATACATATATAATATTTATTTCTTTATTTGTGTGTGTTTGTGTGTAAGTATGTGTATATATATATATATATATATATATATATGGATGTCTTATTTATATATATATATATATATATATATATATATATATATATATATATATATATATATATATAAATGTATATTAAACATATGTATATATACAGGCATGTTTGTTTTTATACAGTTGTATAAACATAGACATTGCCGGTGGCGTTATAGTTGAGGTAACCTATACAATCATTGCTCATATATTTTTAGAACTCTTCACTACCGTTTTTGCTCTACCATTATCTGGTCAAATACATCTGGTATCCTTAGGACTTTGCCCTCGTTCATTTTTCTTTCTGGCTACAGTGCTATACGCATGAAACCCATTTTTTTTTTTATTTCTCATTCTGGTTCGAAATTATTTTCTTTTAGATACTTCATTATTAGTTAGCAATATTGTGCTGATTTTATTTACTTCCATATCTGTGTGTGTGTTGTTTATTGTTCCTGCTGAAAGCTTCTTGAGCTGAAACGTCGTTCAAGTGTGTGTCGTCTTTTAATTACGTAAAGCTTTAACCATACCATTGGTTTTCTCTTTTTTTTAAAATTTCTCCTGAGGTAACTAACCACTTCACTATTTCTTCAGTAAAATTAAATAGAAAGCTAATATGTACAATCATCATTAATAACAGGGAACTATTTATACAGAAATTCGCATCGGGAGACAATCTAATCTTCAGAGGTAGACCTCGTCTAACAACTGTTTCGACCGTTTAGCTTTCTGACACTCTAGGGGGAGGGGACGGACCAGGCTGGACCATGACTCTCTGGTGTCGACCTCAGGCTGCTTTGAACTTGAAGACTCACAGTATATTCGGCAAATAACTAAATTTACCCTACGCTACACTTCTGATCGAGTCTAATGTCCTTACCCGGTCTAACGAGACTGTCTTTTAGATACCTAGAACAGTGACGTCTTATTTACCTGGTGGCGACAGCTTTAATGGTATGTTCTACTTCGTGACATCCTTATACACTCTCATGGATACCTGCCTCATTAAACTAATCCTCGCATCATGGGGAAACTCGGCACGGTGGAGTGGATTGGCAGCTAATAAAAGGTGATAACGATATGTTGGGCTGAGAACTCCACTCCTTTGAACTGTCGGTACTGCAAATATAAGATGAGTATGAATAGCAGTCGATGTCTCAACTTCTTAGCGTCTTATCGTCCGAGCCCTGGATTATTCGATGATTGGACGATCGATGTACCGCCTACTTGTGGTGAGTCAGGAGCGGTCGATGTGTAAATGTAGGTACTCTAAACGCTTAATCGTCTGAGCCTCGGATTATGTTGGGATTATTGACGTATCTCGGCTTCGTCAGAGCCAGCATGATGATCTTTCGGCCATCTCAGCAATAACCTTCTTTGCTCTTGCTGGCATCCCTCTCCCTCCCCAATAGTTCTTTAAAAGCCTCATTTAATTGGTCGTAGAGTGATGTAGCCACGACACCTCTCGCTCCAACCTCCACAGCTGCCATCCTGACTTGGGATCACAGCCATCTCATGTCAGTGGCGAGATCCTTGTATCTGGCTACTTTAAATATGTGCTGTTCACTATCATGGATTCAAATGGCACAGTAAGCTCTGTTAGGATAATGCAGGTCATAGATGGTCAAACTCAACATATCAGGCACAAAATACAACATGGAAATCAACATTAACAAAACAGAAGTCATGAATGTCGCCAAAAAATAAACAGAACATCAACATAACTATAGAAGGCAGACAACTAAAACAAGTAGAGGAATTCAAATACCTAGGAAGTCTAATGACAAACGACAATTCTCAAACAGCAGAGATATAATCAAGATGCAACAAAGCTTGTCAAATCATCGGACAGTTATCGCCACTATTGTCCAGCAAGGAAATAAATCTGGAGACAAAACGAGCACTATACAATACAATCTTCATCCCAACGTTGTGCTACCAATGCTTGACCTGTACCCTAGATGCAAGAACAATAAGAAAAATAACCTCTACAGAGATGAAATGTGTTAGACAAATGACAGGAAACAGTCTGAGAGATAAGATCAGAAATGAAGAACTAAGAAAAAAGCTAGGAATAGCCCCCGCCATAGAATATATAAGGAAACAACAGATAAAATGGTTTGGCCACGTGACAAGGTAGAAAGAACAAAATACAAGACAACGAGCCTTCAACAAACGTTGTGAGAACACCAGACCTAAGGGTCGACAACGAAAAAGATGGGTCGATGGAATATTAAAAGCACTAGGATACATAACAGCAGCAGAGGCGAACAAAAGAGCAAAAGACCGCAAATTATATCTCCCTCTACGCTGAAAGGCAGATCAGGAAGGAAAGAAGAAGAAGATAGATGGTCTGTACAGTGCAATTTCTGGACGCATCTTAGATATCATCTTAATACTCTGGGTACTTATCTCGCAAGATATCCTCCCTGGGAGGTCAACAGCCATCTCACAGTCGTCCGCTTTGTTCAGTATCGTTGAATTGATCGGATTGCTTACCCAGGGAACATGCCTACTCAGATCTAAAAAAATAGTTGTTGTTGCAGCTGGTTAAACTTTACTGATGATCTTCATTCGCTCCCCGTCTATGAAGGCAGCCAGTTCACGAGGCACTGTGTTGTGTCGCTACGAGGCACTGTGTTGTGTCGCTACGAGGCACTGTGTTGTGTCGCTACGAGGCACTGTGTTGTGTCGCTACGAGGCACTGTGTTGTGTCGCTACGAGGCACTGTGTTGTGTCGCTACGAGGCACTGTGTTGTGTCGCTACGAGGCACTGTGTTGTGTCGCTACGAGAACGGCCTTGTCCAAGCGCTGTCTTGCATGAGGGATGAACATGTTCCATCGTCTGTCTTCCATGACAGAAAGGACATCGGTTGTCATCTAGCTTCCACTTCCTTCAAAAAGTGATGTTCAAGACAAACTATCTTCCATACCATCGATCATGTTAAGCAATGTCACTTGTTCCGGCTTCTTGCAGGAGCTACTGAGTTAAGTGCTCTGTGCACACCGTGAGCTGTGTGTTTCATCCATTTTGATCATGTGTCGATATTCCAATTGTTTACGATGAATGATGATATCGTATGGCAGGAAACAGTTGGCTGTGTTCACTTTCTGTGCGGTTTCGCCTTATGTTTTTTGGCGTGTGCTGAGACTGCTATGATGGGGACTACAGCTACCTTTCTTTGTTTGCGAGATGAGTTAGTAATTCGGAAGATTCTACTGGCTCGGGCGGTTGAGCAATTATGGATTTTAATTCGCTTGCAGTGATACCGGGGCCTTCCATAACCAAAGAACCAAATGTCTCTTGTTTTAATCTCTTTATTTTGACTTCCTATCCATCATTATTTCTTCTTCTTCTTCAGCGTTCACTTTTTAAGTGCGCGTGGATGCGTTGTGTCGCTAATTTGCGGCAAGCAGCGGTATCTGCACTTTTCGATCCGACTGATCCGTATTTGTGCTGGGTAGTTTTGTAATGGCTTAACAGTTTTGTTACTCTTCCGACTTGAAAGCAGTCAATGTCGCTTTAGTGCGCGCAGAGTGGACACGGGGTCTCCTGTTTTGAATCCTAATCCGAGATGTGAGATAGAGAGGTTCTCGCTACTCACAAACCGCGGCATTGTCAAACCATGACCAATTCACGGGGAAAAGCTATTACCGCACAAGGCCGGATTCAAACCCTACATTCATCTCGTCCGGACGACATCTTACCGACAGACCACAATGTCCACTATTTGTCTGTTTTTATTGAGAAAAAGAAGATGGAAAGTAGCATAAATGTATGTACAGACCTGCACTTTTCAGTTCCATAGAATGGCAGAAGATAGAGAGAAATTAAGAAACCTAACGAAATCTGTCAGTAGTATCCCCAACGACCAACAGAGTTTGGGGAAGGAGAAGAAGAAGATGTAGTTGCAATATGTATTATATGAATATAATTGCCCCTGGTATTCAACATATAGTTTATCATTACATTAAGTTTGTGAAATTCTTGTGACAACTACGCAATTCCTGATTTCAACACGTCATTCAGAAAATACTCCAAAAATTCATGTTGTGATAACATTCGACAGGATAAAAATGTTACCGAATCCTGACTCCTAGACATGTTTCCCGCAAACATAACATCGCTCTCTCCCTACACTCTGACATTAGGGTAAGGCTAGCGTGCCATCACGTAATGACAGAGACATTTTCGCTCTCTCGAGCTCGGATTATGTGGATTATGTCTCTTCAATGCGTGCGAGTTTTCTACAAACACAAGGTTAAGCCGGACACGCATTGAACGTAAAACTTTGTGGACAATGAGGACACCTTCGTACGCGCTTGTTGTGTACTTTAATGCCGTTAATGCCAGCCGGAACGCGTGCAAGAGAAGGATATGATGTAGGTACGCTAAAATATTTGGATTTGATTCTGTTATTTTTCTTCTTCATGGTGCTAAGCGCTTCAATATTTGTCACCTTCCCAACCGTCACGCTTCTGTTTTCTTCTGTTATTTCATTCAACTCATAATTAAATACAACTCCCCCCCCCCTTTCCCTCGTCTATCTTTGCTAACAATTACTTTTCCATCAATGGCTAATGGCATATGTTCTGCACCACAACGTTCAATAATTAATTCAGACTTTGTTTCCACTTATAATTTTATCCAATATTTCACAAATCATATTCTCCTCACTTATAACTACATCCAAAGTTATCATAATATGCAATTACTTAAAACAAAATTACTTCAACATAACTATCTACAATATTTTTCCACACATACCTACCTCCAAGTCCAACACTGTTTTCTTTTATAATTGATTCCAAAAATGTCTTCACCCATAACTGTTTACTTTTTGCACTCACAGAATCATCATTGTCCACATCTACAGTTACTTCTAAGTTAGCAGCCGCCTGTAATTTCTGGCAGCACTGTAGTCATCCATATTTCTTTCCAAGTTATCTCCACCTATAATCACTTACTACATACAACATCGTCTCCATTAACACACTGCAACCAAATTGATCTCCACCTATAATCACTTATAAATACTTACAACATTGTCTAAAACCACACACTGCTACCAACTTTATCTCTACTCATAATCACTTATAATTACTTACAACATTGTCTAAATCCACACACTGCTACTAACTTTGTCTCCACTCATAATCACTTATAATTACTTACAACATTGTCTCCATCAACACATTGCTACCAACTTTATATTTACTCATAATCACTTACAATTACTTACAACATTGTCTAAATCCACACACTGCTACCAACTTTATCTCTACTCATAATCACTTATAATTACTTACAACATTGTCTAAATCCACACACTGCTACTAACTTTGTCTCCATCCATAATCACTTATAATTACTTACAACATTGTCTCCATCAACACATTGCTACCAACCTTATCTCCACCAATAATCACTTATTTGCCATGATTAGTCTAGGCAATATAAGAAGGTAGTTTGACATTCCTTTCCTTCTTGGCAGTGACTGTACTAGTCGGAGATCGCAGCCATTGTCTCTATACATGAGATCCTCTGCCTGCCATCACGGTGTGGGGATCATAACCGGCACTACTTGTCAGCTGCTCCCACAACACCATCCACAACCTGCTCCAATGGCCTCACATAACCCTGATAGAGGGGCTAAACGGGAGCTCCACCTTGCCCAGGGGTGTCCCGAAGACTAGCGGAGGAAAGGAGACGTCTTACTCCTCCTTTGGTAGGGCAGAACTCTACCCCGCTGACCCTATAAAAAGCCAGCTCCTAAAAAACTTCAGAAGGAAACAATCAACATTTTTCGGGATCATCATGAGAAGAGGAAAGCTGGAATACTTGGTTACAACTGGCAAAATAGAAGGAAAGATAGCTAGCGGACTACAAAGAGAGAAAATACTGGATAGATTGGTTTCATGGCATGGAAAACAGTCAACAACAGAACTGATACGATGCACTGTAGTTAGGCGATTGTGGAATGATCGCCTACGCCAACCGGAATGGCACATGATGATGATAATTACTTATAATTACTGACAACATTGTCTCCATCCACACACTGCTTCTGACTTTGTTTCAACGAACAAGGAAGATTTCCCTAATTTGCTGCTCCTTCACTCCGACTAACACTTTACTTTTCTACTTCCTCTATCTCTCATATCGATCAACTAATTCATCACAACAGCTCTACTTTTTAATGTTCAACGTTGACACAACAGATGCCCATTTTCTACTTTTCAACTTTGACAAGGGATGCCTATTGGACATTTTTCAACTATTTTTATTCAACCTCTAAATCACAAATGCCAATTTTCAACGGATCAATTTGACATCCTAAATGCGAATTTTCTACTGCTCAGCTTGACTACCTCAATGCGAATTTTTCTACTGCTCAGCTTGACATCCTAAATGCGAATTTTTCTAATGCTCAACTTGACATCCTCAATGCGAATTTTTCTACTGCTCAGCTTGACATCCTAAATGCGAATTTTTCTATTGCACAGCTTGACATCCTAAATGCCTATTTTTTTAATGCTCAACTTGACATCCTAAATGCCTATTTCTCTAATACTCAACTTGACATCCTAAATGCCTATTTTTCTAATGCTCAACTTGACATCCTAAATGCCAATTTTTTAATGCTCAACTTGACATCCTAAATGCCCATTTTTCTAATGTTCAACTTGACATCCTAAATGCCCATTTTTCTAATGCTCAACTTGACATCTAAATGCCCATTTTTCTAATGCTCAACTTGATATCCTAAATGCCCATTTTTCTAATGTTCAACTTGACATCCTAAATGCCAATTTTTCTAATACTCAACTTGACATCCTAAATGCCCATTTTTCTAATACTCAACTTGACATCCTAAATGCCCATTTTTTCTAATACTCAACTTGACATCCTAAATGCCCATTTTTCTAATAATCAACTTGACATCTAAATGCCCATTTTTCTAATGTTCAACTTGACATCCTAAATGCCAATTTTTCTAATGCTCAACTTGACATCCTAAATGCCAATTTTTCTAATGCTCAACTTGACATCCCAAATGCCCATTTTTCTAATACTCAACTTGACATCCTAAATGCCCATTTTTCTAATACTCAACTTGACATCCTTAAAGCCCATTTTTATAATACTCAACTTGACATCCTAAATGCCCATTTTTCTAATGTTCAACTTGACATCCTAAATGCCCATTTTTCTAATGCTCAATATGACATCCTAAATACCCATTTTTCTAATGCTCAACTTAACATCCTAAATGCCCATTTTTCTAATGCTCAACTTAACATCCTAAATGCCCATTTTTCTAATGCTCAACTTAACATCCTAAATACCCATTTTTCTAATGCTCAACTTAACATCCTAAATGCCCATTTTTCTAATGCTCAAGTTGACATCCTAAGTGCCCATTTTTCTAATGATCAATATGACATCCTAAATACCCATTTTTCTAATGCTCAACTTAACATCCTAAATGCCCATTTTTCTAATGCTCATCTTAACATCCTAAATGCCTATTTTTCTAATGCTCAACTTGACATCCTAAATGCCCATTTTTTAATGCTCAACTTGACATCCTAAATGCCCATTTTTCTAATGTTCAACTTGACGTCCTAAATGCCCATTTTTCTAATGCTCAACTTGACATCTAAATGCCCATTTTTCTAATGCTCAACTTGATATCCTAAATGCCCATTTTTCTAATGTTCAACTTGACATCCTAAATGCCCATTTTTCTAATACTCAACTGGACATCCTAAATGCCCATTTTTCTAATACTCAACTTGACATCCTAAATGCCCATTTTTCTAATACTCAACTTGACATCCTAAATGCCCATTTTTCTAATGTTCAACTTGACATCCTAAATGCCCATTTTTTAAATACTCAACTTGACATCCTCAATGCCCATTTTCTAATAATCAACTTGACATCTAAATGCCCATTTTTCTAATGTTCAACTTGACATCCTAAATGCCAATTGTTCTAATGCTCAACTTGATATCCTAAATGCCAATTTTTCTAATGCTCAACTTGACATCCCAAATGCCCATTTTTCTAATACTCAACTTGACATCCTAAATGCCCATTTTTCTAATACTCAACTTGACATCCTTAAAGCCCATTTTTCTAATGTTCAACTTGACATCCTAAATGTCCATTTTTCTTATGCTCAACTTAACATCCTAAATACCCATTTTTCTAATACTCAACTTAACATCCTAAATGCCCATTTTTCTAATGCTCAACTTAACATCCTAAATACCCATTTTTCTAATGTTCAACTTAACATCCTAAATGCCCATTTTTCTAATGCTCATTTTAACATCCTAAATGCCCATTTTTCTAATACTCAACTTAACATCCTAAATGCCCATTTTTCTAATACTCAACTTAATATCCTAAATGCCCATTTTTCTAATACTCAACTTAACATTCTAAATACCCATTTTTCTAAAGCTCAATTTGCCATCATAAATGCCCATTTTTCTAATGCTCAATATGACATCCTAAATACCCATTTTTCTACTGCTTAAGTTGACATCCTAAATGCACATTTTTCTACTGCTTAACTTGACAACCTAAATGCCCATTTTTCTAATGTTCAACTGGACATCTGAAATGTCCATTTTTCTACTGCTTAACTTGACATCCTAAATGCCCATTTTTCTAATACTCAACTTGACATCCTTAAAGCCCATTTTTATAATACTCAACTTGACATCCTAAATGCCCATTTTTCTAATGTTCAACTTGACATCCTAAATACCCATTTTTCTAATGCTCAAGGACACATCCTAAATGCCCATTTTTCTAATGCTCAATATGACATCCTAAATACCCATTTTTCTAATGCTCAACTTAACATCCTAAATGCCCATTTTTCTAATGCTCAACTTAACATCCTAAATGCCCATTTTTCTAATGCTCAACTTAACATCCTAAATACCCATTTTTCTAATGCTCAACTTAACATCCTAAATGCCCATTTTTCTAATGCTCAAGTTGACATCCTAAGTGCCCATTTTTCTAATGATCAATATGACATCCTAAATACCCATTTTTCTAATGCTCAACTTAACATCCTAAATGCCCATTTTTCTAATGCTCATCTTAACATCCTAAATGCCTATTTTTCTAATGCTCAACTTGACATCCTAAATGCCCATTTTTTAATGCTCAACTTGACATCCTAAATGCCCATTTTTCTAATGTTCAACTTGACGTCCTAAATGCCCATTTTTCTAATGCTCAACTTGACATCTAAATGCCCATTTTTCTAATGCTCAACTTGATATCCTAAATGCCCATTTTTCTAATGTTCAACTTGACATCCTAAATGCCCATTTTTCTAATACTCAACTGGACATCCTAAATGCCCATTTTTCTAATACTCAACTTGACATCCTAAATGCCCATTTTTCTAATACTCAACTTGACATCCTAAATGCCCATTTTTCTAATGTTCAACTTGACATCCTAAATGCCCATTTTTTAAATACTCAACTTGACATCCTCAATGCCCATTTTTCTAATAATCAACTTGACATCTAAATGCCCATTTTTCTAATGTTCAACTTGACATCCTAAATGCCAATTGTTCTAATGCTCAACTTGATATCCTAAATGCCAATTTTTCTAATGCTCAACTTGACATCCCAAATGCCCATTTTTCTAATACTCAACTTGACATCCTAAATGCCCATTTTTCTAATACTCAACTTGACATCCTTAAAGCCCATTTTTCTAATGTTCAACTTGACATCCTAAATGTCCATTTTTCTTATGCTCAACTTAACATCCTAAATACCCATTTTTCTAATACTCAACTTAACATCCTAAATGCCCATTTTTCTAATGCTCAACTTAACATCCTAAATACCCATTTTTCTAATGTTCAACTTAACATCCTAAATGCCCATTTTTCTAATGCTCATTTTAACATCCTAAATGCCCATTTTTCTAATACTCAACTTAACATCCTAAATGCCCATTTTTCTAATACTCAACTTAATATCCTAAATGCCCATTTTTCTAATACTCAACTTAACATTCTAAATACCCATTTTTCTAAAGCTCAATTTGCCATCATAAATGCCCATTTTTCTAATGCTCAATATGACATCCTAAATACCCATTTTTCTACTGCTTAAGTTGACATCCTAAATGCACATTTTTCTACTGCTTAACTTGACAACCTAAATGCCCATTTTTCTAATGTTCAACTGGACATCTGAAATGTCCATTTTTCTACTGCTTAACTTGACAACCTAAATGCCCATTTTTCTACTGCTTAACTTGAAAACCTAAATGCCAATTTGTCTAATGCTCTAGTTGACATCCTAAATGCACATTTTTATAATTCTTGGCTTGACATTCTAAATGTCCATTTTTCTACTGGTCAACTTGACATCACAAATATACATTTTTCGCAACTTGACATTACAGATGCTGTCTTCTACTGTTAAACTTGGCATTACAGATGCCACCTTCTACTGTTCAACTTGACATTACAGATGTCATCTTCTACTTTTCATCTTGACACTACAATGCCATCTTCTACTGTTCAACTTGACATTACAGTGCCATCTTCTACTGCTCAACTTGACATTGCAGATGCTATCGTCTACTGTTCAACTTGACATTACATATGCTTCCTTCTATTGTTCAACTTGACATAACATATGCTGTCTCCTACTATTCAACTTGACATTACAGATACCATCCTCTACTGTTCAACTTGACATAACATATGCTACTGTTAATTCATTCAACTCATAATTAAATACAACTCCCCCCCCCCTTTCCCTCGTCTATCTTTGCTAACAATTGCCCATTTTTCTAATGCTCAAGTTGACATCCTAAATGCCCATTTTTCTAATACTCAATTTGACATCCTAAATACCCATTTTTCTAATGCTCAACTTAACATCCTAAATGCCCATTTTTCTAATGCTCAACTTAACATCCTAAATACCCATTTTTCTAATACTCAACTTAACATCCTAAATGCCCATTTTTCTAATGCTCAACTTAACATCCTAAATACCCATTTTTCTAATGCTCAACTTAACATCCTAAATGCCCATTTTTCTAATGCTCATTTTAACATCCTAAATGCCCATTTTTCTAATACTCAACTTAACATCCTAAATGCCCATTTTTCTAATACTCAACTTAATATCCTAAATGCCCATTTTCTAATACTCAACTTAACATTCTAAATACCCATTTTTCTAAAGCTCAATTTGCCATCATAAATGCCCATTTTTCTAATGCTCAATATGACATCCTAAATACCCATTTTTCTACTGCTTAAGTTGACATCCTAAATGCACATTTTTCTACTGCTTAACTTGACAACCTAAATGCCCATTTTTCTAATGTTCAACTGGACATCTGAAATGTCCTTTTTCTACTGCTTAACTTGACAACCTAAATGCCCATTTTTCTACTGCTTAACTTGACAACCTAAATGCCAATTTGTCTAATGCTCTAGTTGACATCCTAAATGCACATTTTTATAATTCTTGGCTTGACATTCTAAACGCACATTTTTATAATTCTCAGCTTGACATTCTAAATGCCCATTTTTCTACTGGTCAACTTGACATCACAAATATACATTTTTCGCAACTTGACATTACAGATGCTGTCTTCTACTGTTAAACTTGGCATTACAGATGCCACCTTCTACTGTTCAACTTGACATTACAGATGTCATCTTCTACTTTTCATCTTGACACTACAATGCCATCTTCTACTGTTCAACTTGACATTACAGTGCCATCTTCTACTGCTCAACTTGACATTGCAGATGCTATCGTCTACTGTTCAACTTGACATTACATATGCTTCCTTCTATTGTTCAACTTGACATAACATATGCTGTCTCCTACTATTCAACTTGACATTACAGATGCCTCCTTCTACTGTTCAACTTGACATAACATATGCTGTCTCCTACTATTCAACTTGATATTACAGATGCCTCCTTCTACTGTTCAACTTGACATTACATATGATATCTCCTACTCTTTAACTTGACATTACAGATGCCATCCTCTACTGTTCAACTTGACATAACATATGCTATCTCCTACTCTTTAACTTGACATTACAGATGCCATCGTCTACTGTTCAACGTGACATAGCGTATGCTATCTCATACTCTTTAACTTGACATTACAGATGCCATCTTTAACTGTCCAACATCGACATCATATTTCGCCTCCTTTAATACCGTATAAGACTACGATTCGAAATTCTATTCAGTCTAAAAGTGCGTTTGACATAAATTTTCACTTCGACTCAGACTGAATAACTCCAAAACCATAGCTCTTTATGTAACAAGAAAATTAATACCAAATGTCAAAAGTCGAGTTCACAAACATTGTCTGGCATCAGACTAAACTGAATGACCTTAACTATGAATATGCTGGGGATAAAAATCAATGTTAATAAAATTAGTGAAAAGTAATGTTTGGTTGCATCTTGTACCTAGCCGTCAGATTGTGAAAGATTGTTGGCTATCAGTCATCGTAACCCGCGTCATTGGGTTCTGGGAAGCGCGGCGGTTCTCAGCGCTTTTTCCAGGAAGTAGTGAAGCGTGTGTTTGATGATTTCTTCTCGTCTCTCGATAGTTAAACGCACTTAGTTAGTACTTTAAGTCTGACATGTGAGCTTGAATATTACAACATATGCTATTTATTATCAGTGGCATGTACACACATCCAATATTCCGATTACATATTGACACATGTTATATTGCACTTTCCTAGATTAAATTTGAAAAAAAATAATAATAGACAAATATATATACATGAAAGTGAGAATTGTGCAAATAAAAGATCATTCAATGATCAAAATGATGAAATAACAATTTCAATGTTCGTGGTCTGTTCAAAAGCAAAGATATGACGATACGATTGCAGCAAGGCTATGACTGTAGGGCATGTTATGTGATTAGCTTTGCCTTTGGATTAAAAACATTTCCTTGAAGCTTTGTTATTAAATCTAGCTTGAAACAAATGTGAATGTTAAAAACAGACTATATCTATAGCTGGCGCGGTAAGGTTTAGTGGATGAAACGGACTATATTATTAGAAATAATATTTTTTAAAGTGTGGATAGGGAGGGATTAAGGCAGTAGTAAAAATAAATGTAAGGATATGGCAACAAAGAACAAATTGCTAATTCAAAGAAAGAATCCGTCATCATTGATCTTAACTGCTCTAAACTCGGCCTTGAATGTGCCAATTATAGGGATAGCTTAAAACCGCGCCACAGAGCCTAATACTTGTAATGTAAGTCATTATAACTGTGGGATTGTTTCCGTAGATATGAAAGCTATAGAGCTTAAGGTAGAGAAAGTATCCTGTATTGATCACTACAAACTTATAATGACAAAGAAACAAAGCAAGTCATCGAATGCGCAGCTTATAATAAATGCAACAAGCAAGCCAGTGGTTGATAATGTTAATTACGCAAGAGGACAATGAAGCTATAGTGAGAAAAGACAGCAAGATTTGACAAACCCACTAATGACCTGACTTGTCATAGCCTATATTATTTCTGAAGAATCCTGGTCACAAGTTTCACTACGGTTCAAGTTTTCTTTTTTAATTGATACTTTATAAACGTGTCTTGTCTTGAGGGTTTTTGCCTACTTCTAAGCGAGGCACGACCCATTCACCCTAAGACTAAATCTTGTGGGTTACATTAGATCACAACTGCCACCTAAAATTATAGTTGTGACCATTTTTTATTGTGCGCGTCGTCGGGTAGATTTACTTGATTGTCTCTTCTGATGAAGAACCTCGGCAGCTGAGATCTTACGCGTCTTTTACTGTGATGTGTATTTCCTTGGGTCTTTTGGCCGTTGGGTCTTTTGTGGTTTTACATAGTTGTCTCTTGTGATGCTTCATGTAATCATTTATAACAAGACAAAAAGCGTCAATGAAACACAGTATGGAAATATCTTTCACTTTTGTGGTTTTACATAGTTGTCTCTTGTGATGCTTCATGTAATCATTTATAACAAGACAAAAAGCGTCAATGAAACACAGTATGGAAATATCTTTCACTTTTGTGGATTTACACAGTTGTCTCTTGTGATGCTTCATGTAACCATTTATAACAAGACAAAAAGCTTCAATGAAACACAGTATGGAAATATCTTTCACTTTTCAGCACCATCCCTTGTATTTAGAGGCTAATGCGATCAGTGCCATTTTATTTCTATGTAAAGTCAGCACTCACGTGTTCTGATTCTAGCTTTGTCTACTGGTCTGTCTCATTAATTCAGATACAACGTTTCATGTAGAATCTAATAATGCGAACCGACATTTCAAACACTCTCTCATTGTTCCAGACCTTAGGTTGGGAGGGTTAAACAATATACCAAAAGAGGGGGAGTTAGAAGAATTAACAGGGGGATGACTTTGATATGTTAAGCTAATCAGACCTGTTTAATATTAGTCAGCTTTGAAAAACATCTCGAGATCATGTGATTAGGTTATAGTCGCGTGACTAAATTCCACGAGCCAAACTAGAGGGCTGGATTAGTCAGTTTCCGCCAGCATCTCGAACAGGCAAGACGTAGGTCTAGATCAGGAATTGCACTGGCGGAAAAGGGAATGGCCGACACCAGGAAAGAAAGAGTAGATAGCTAGAAATGAAGAAGAAAGTTCAGCCAACAAGTTAAGCTAGAATTTTCATTCAATAGACACAGAATTATTGAGGAGCCTCGGTCTATCCTCGATCATTTTAAATGCTTTCGAAGTTCTGTTAGAGATAGACAATTAGACACGACCAAGTAGCAGTTGTTTATTTATATTTTGCATTATGGAGTGTGTAAGATGTGATTAGCGATTGTAGGTCTGCGATGTTACATGTCATTAAACCAGTTGGAATACTGGCCAATGGAGCCAGTCTCCAGAGTAAGATCATGAAGTTGTCATTTGACGTTGCTATCCACGAATGTATATGGCTGATTACGACTGTTCGTCCAGGTCATACATAGATCTTACTTTGCAATATCTTTAGTACATGCAATTTCTAATTTCTCCAGCAGAACTCGAGAAATAAAAAAAACCAATGGAGTCGTTACATCTATATCATGTTTTAACCAATGGCATTAAAACATCAACACCTCGTGATTCTATTTTCAAAAATGGTATTGGATATTTGTTGGGGGGTCTCATAGATAATCAATGAAGCCAGAAACAAATGTCTAATAAATTTGTTACAAATGCTTTTGTTATAATTATTCAGTTAAAACTTAAACGTTACTTTTTAAGTCCTATTCTCCAAAGATATTCAGACTATGAAAGGGTAGGAATAGTAATGATAAATATATAAGTGAGATCAAATGTAGTCAGTTAGCACAAATACATGAGAACCCTTGACTGATATCATCTGGTCTGAAACTTGATGGTGATAAAATTACTGCTTGCGAGTCCTCTCAGCGGAACTGATGATATTTGATGTGTGTTATGCCTGCTGGACAAGATGAATTCGTTACACAGTGATTTTCAAAATGTGAGACGCCATCGCACACATATTGTTGCCACACAATATCCAGAGTGTTTTTTTTTTTCTTCGTTTAATCCTTTATAATGTTGAAACATGTGTGAGCTGATTTGAGAATAGGAGTTCGTGGAATACTAAGTTTATTTGCAACACATCAATCCATTAGTTAGAAGAAAATGGTTTAAATATTATTTATATTATATAATAAATTGTATGTATATGGCTATACATTTTCCCCTGATTGAAATACTTCAATAAATTTAATTTAATTTATTCAAATATTCCTTTTAACTACATCAAGCTTGGGCACATGGTGCTCGTAAGCCTGGGAGGGTCGACCATCTAAGGGCACAATCCCCCTACAGAAAAGACAATCTGCTGCCTTGCAGGAAGATTTTGGACAATCAAAGGCTAAGGAAAGCAACCCTGAATAAAATGCTGGCTGAAATCGGATGCACTGGGCCACTGGCGCAGAACACAGTGCAACGTTTTAACATGTATTCAATCAGAATGGATCTAACAGACTAATTAAGATGTTCTGTCTGTGGAGTCCCCCCAGGCAGGTGGAATGGTGGACCACGTGCCACGATGGGATCCACCATAAGTTATTGGTGGTCACCCTGGAAGAGCAATGTGGTCCACACCCACCTTCCTGGAAGAGAAACTATATGGGGCAATCGAATCGCTTAAACAGACAGCTGACTTCATGAGAGAGTCAGGAATCCTACTCTGATTGAGTCTTGATCGCAGACAGAGAGAGAAATATTCCTTTTTCCAGCTTATTGAGTCAGGCATTTTTGAATGATTGCCTCTTCTTTCCTTGGCCGTGCACAGACAAAGTAGTTAGGTGCCTGTTGCATCTTTTGATATTGTGTCTCCTCTTCTTATGGTAAAATATAATCTACCACAGGATATCTCATGTCTGGCCCATATTGTACTTTCCATTGTCCATGCAATATTTACTATTTTATGTCATTTGTACGTGTTGCAATATGTGCTTTACTATTTTATGTCATTTGTACGTGTTGCAATATGTGCTTTACTATGTCTTCTAAAATTATTTCTTCTGTTATTATGTGGTGTCTTCCTAAATTGGCAAGGATTAAACATGTAATTTTTATTTATTTTCACCACTCAAGTCTCTCAATTTGAGCTTTAGTACATTACCTTATACCTTTATTCATATATTACATCCTTTACCTTACAGGCGTTATACGCTTTTTTTTACTTTCTCAAATTTCCGAGTTAATATTTGAACACCGTCACATTTCTTGAAATAAAAGAACAAGCCACAAAGGCGATGCAGATAGAAAGAAATAATAAAGTAGACACAGGTGTATTTAAAGGAATACATTGCAAAATTGCAGATTAATACATCGTGGCAATAGAAGCATAGCTAAATAGGAGGTGCAAATATATTTAAAGACTAACAGTGCAGAAATGCTAAGCGTTTAACATACACAGACTGACGAATTATTATGGACAAAAATCGACAATGAATGCTTAAAAATAAACACACGAGAACTGACAACGACGTCTAACAAAAAAAAATTTGGTTTGATTTTCATAAAAAAAAACTATATCGTGATTAAAGAAGAGTATTGAAGCAAATGTGAAAGGACCGTAGATACTCGTAGAAGTGAATGCCTAGCTTTCGTAACATAAAAATAGAAATATCTTTTGGACTGGATAATAATAATGAGGATTGAAAGTTGTTGGAGAATTTGGAAGATCATCATCATCATGTGCCATACCGGTTGGCGTAGGCGATCATGTCCCTCCACAATCTTCTATCTACAGTGCATCGTATCAGTTCTGTTGTTGACTGTTTTCCATGCCATGACACCAAGCTATCCAGTACTTTCTCTCTTTGTCGTCCGCGATCTCTTTTTCATTTTAATTTGCCAGTTGTAACCAAGTATTCCAACTTTCCTCTTCTCATGATGTGCCCGAAAAATAAATGTTGATTGCTTCTTTCTCTTGTTTTTTTAGAGCTCCCTTTTTGTGTTGGCCTCTTTGAGAACTTCATCATTGGTCTTTTTAGCTGTCCATGGAACTTTCAACATTCTTCTGAGAAATACCATCTCTGTGGCCTCTAATCGTCTTTTCCTTTTTTTGAAAGATAAATAACCCAAAAAAGTTGTTAAAAGACAACTACAACAGCTATTTCATATTTAATGGTCTACTAATATCTGCACTGGTAGTTCGACCAAGGAAATCCGGTGTCGTAGAATGTTAGAACAATCATAAGAGCGAGATGAGAAAGAGATATAGAGGTGAAAATAGACTCGAGAATATTATGACTACTTGAAATATTGAGAAAAGATTAAATATAAAACATACCAAATTATAAGAGATTACTTTCTTTGGTAGGAATCGTATATATATATATTAAAATATAAATACATACATATATACATATATACACACACACGATTCCTCTCTGTACATTCGTCCTCCCAGGTTTCTTCTTGACAGCTGCTGTCGCTTATACGTGTTCTCTCTGAGTACATGCTCACTCAATCTCTTTGTCTCCCTCAAGATATATATATATATATATATATATATATATATATATACATTATGAGCTGCAAAAGTTATAATCTTATCTCGATGAGAGAAAAATTGTAATCAGAACAGATCACAAACTATTAAAAGCCATGTTTGTTGTGCCAAAAAAATACAGCAAAATGGTCTTTAGCCCGACAAAATTGTGGGAAGGAAATACAGTACATACAAGGAACAAAGAATAAATGTGCAGATCGGTTATCTAGGATGCCTAGAAATTACAGTCCTAAAAAAGTGATAGAACAGATTCGTGTACAGAAGTAGATGAGACTTTTCAGATTAATATAATAAACATGAATATAGTCCGTTTTAAAAGATGTACAGGTCTGGAAGATAGCCAAAGTGATCAAACAGAAGAATATGAGAATGTTTGGACAGAGAAGACAATGATGAGGGAACAAAAAAAAGATTTTGAGTTAAGGACGATAATGGAGGACTTGAGAAACAACTGAAGATCAAAGAAGTGGGAAAATTAGTATGTAGATGAGACAGATGGTGTCTTAGCATATACTGCGTCCAAAGAAGATGAACCTCCGAAAATATATATATATATATATACCATATCACTTACGACATCAGGGAAGGGAGCCGCGGTAGCTCAGTGGTTAGATAACTGCATTACAAAGGACAATATTGGCTTCCGGGTTCCCCAAGTCTTAATGGGTGCTGGACCTTGTTTATGGGAAAGTAAAGCGGCACCGGCTTAATAGCGACCACATTACCCCAAAAATAATGTGCCGAAGGTCTTTAAAAATTATGGTCACTAACACCATATTCCCTATACGCCACTTGGCGTGACTGGGCTCTTAACATTATTTTTTTTTTTTTGTACTTACAACATTAAATTTTAACAGAATTTCATTAAAACAACAGTCATATGGGGAGAGATAAAATGCTTTACTCAATTAAACTAAAATATTATTGGCCTAAATTATTTATAGACGTAAAATACTACGTGCTAAAACTTGCCGACCTGTAAAACCAGACATTTGAGAGAAAACACATGTCACTGTGCCATGAAGAGATTAAATAGGAACGATTGCGAATGAGAGTGTGAATACAGAGTAATGAAGATACATGCAAATGTCAAATGTTCTGCTCTTTGATCAAGTAATAAGTTTAATGTATCCAAGACATACAATGTACATGTATTAATGAATAAGTAATATATAGATGATGTCATTATTTTTTCATGAAAGATACAGTGAAAAGGGGAGTAATTTAGTATGTGTCAAGGGAACTCATTGTCCATGGATGAAAGTAATAACATAAAAAATCACTCGTTTTTTGTGTGCTGTTGTAGTTTTTCTTCAGCTGAGAATGAAGAAGTATAAGTAGTGAGAGATTGAGAAATATATGAAGCTGTGTACTCATGTATGAGTGGTTGTAAGTTAGAGTAAAACATGAGATATTATAATGTTTTAAAGAACATTGCGACATATATAAACGAGCAGTGTTTGAGGGAGAGATGTCTCACATGGGAAGAAGGGAAGACGATAAGAAAGAGAATTATCTTGCATGAGAAGCGGGGAAAAGAATAGATCAAAATAATTGAGAATGACCTATTTGAAGAAGATAAAGAGATTGAGTGAGCATGAACTCAGAAAGAACACAGGTGAAGCGTGGATTTTGAGGGTCGATTAGGCTACATACTGAGACAAAATGAATAAATTTAGGTCATCTGACGATTAGCGATACCAGCGACAGGTGCTGGCTAGAAGAAACCTGGGAGGCCGAATGTGGTTAGAGGATGTTTTCCAACAGGCCCCAAATTACTATCAAGTGCAGGAATTTGCAGAGAAATAGTTGAGTGGTTAAATTATACTTAGGACTATGTATGAAGTGGATGAAATGTCTTAAATCTAATTTAGCCACGGATGCAAGAATAAGGAAATCGTTCATAGTCGTATTAAAATGTTATATGGACTTAAACCAGACACCATTAGTGAGAATCATTTTAAGACTTCTAACCATGAGACAGTAGTTTTTGAAATATGGAGTAGACTTTGTTAGTGCTAGTATAGAGATTATATCGATTGGATGTGAGACATTATAGCAGCTATGAGACAAGAGATGAGAATGAGCAGCTATGAGAAAAGAGATGAGAATGAGCAGCTATGAGACAAGAGATGAGAATGAGCAGCTATGAAAAAGAGATGAGAATTTGTGATATGGATAAAAGTAAAGTACCCCCGTCACGCCAAGTGGCGTATTGGGAAATATGGTGTTAGTGACCCTATATTTTACAGACCTTCAGCACATGATTTTTGTGGTAATGTGGTCGATATTACGCCCGTGCTGCTTTACTTTCCTAGAAAAAAATCCGGTACCCATTTAAGGCTGGGTGAACCCGAAAGCCGTCGGTTGGGATCGAACCCTACCCCTTGTCCTTTGTAGTCAAGTTCACTAACCACTGAGCTATCGCGGCTCCGTGATATGGATAGCTTCTAGGAATATTAGAGTTATATTGGGAAGGAACGTTTTACTGTAGAGAACACATGGACATGCAATTTCAAAGTGTGTTATGTGAAGTTGTTACAAGTGATTGTGTTATAAGTATATAAACTAAAACATGTCTGCTGTCGTAATTTAGTTAAGTTTTAGTTGTGAAGTAAAACGTTGGAAAGGTAGACAGAATTATAGGATATAGAAGTATCTCTCAATCGGAGATTATTAATTCTTTCGTCAACGTTATATGATTATTACACAGAGAAGATCACAAAACCTGTACATATACAGCACTTGCTGTCTTGACACTCGGCAGGTAGCAAGCTTTCATGATTTGTCAGTATTTTAGTATTATATTAGCGTCTTTTTTCTGGATGCTGTTTTACTAAGAAGCTTTTCACGTGACTGTTTCTGTCATTATTGGATAGACAATTCCAACTACAAAATTAACATGATGACAATGTTGTGTCTGGCCTTATCTACCTTCTAACTTTTTGTTTTCTGAATTATCGTTTTTTTTTTCGTTCGCCAGCTTTTATCTCTGACGAAATCCATAGAGACTAGGAACTGAATTTTGTGTGTTACTCCATTTTTCCCTGGCAGCCGTGTACATAGGGGTCCCTCGCCGCACAGGCAGATTACTCCGACTTCGGAGGTACTCATATTTTTTTCCGACGATGAGTAATTGACGATTCAAGCCGGGTCTCGCTGCTGAAACCGGGGGTTGTTGCTGCAGAGATAAATCATAAATAAAAATCCCAACCGGTCTAGCCGGGATTTGAACCAACAACCTCTCTGCCTAGAGGCCGGCGTCTTGCCTCGAGACCAACAGTCTCGTAAGCTTTCTGAATTTAACATCATCTCAACTATCGACTGACATTGGTCTCTTTCCGTCCCTAAATTCTTCATACAATAATCTGTTTAAAATACGATTATTACCTCTTCTTCTCACTTGACCCAGCCACTTTCATCTAAGACTTAATGGAAGTCAAGAACTGAGGAGATAGAAGTTGTGGAGAGACATTATAAAATCTAACCCAGCATACACGATACTTAATGATGACAATAATGATCTACGGTCGTACTTGAAGTCTCTGAGAAATGTTGGAAACCACTGATCTATAAGAACACTATGATCTTCGGTCATATTTTATAAAGAACTATCCCAAACTTAGAAGATCGTCAGCTCTCAACAGTCATTCCAGCGATTTATTTCAAAGGTCACAGATTATAAGTAATTTTCCTAATGTAATAGTCAATACGGACAATATCACGAGAAGTTGGTGATAATGGCAAGAAAATTAAGATCCGAGTGACAGTATAGACGGAGATGAAGGAAGTTGGAGATTATAGCCTCGCGCGGAGGTATTGATTCAATACACAACACGCGTCGACTTCTGAATAGCCGGACTATATAGTGGCAAGATCACGTCAGTATAGAGAAAGAAAAATAGCCCGGGCTTTTAAAAATTGCACTCAGATAGAGAGGGGAATTCTTAAGCAAATGATATTTATTTATGTGTTTAGAGTACAGAGAAGTTAGGAGCGCCGTGCGGAGAGTCCTGAGTGAACGAATGATTATATGCTAGATGGTAGCTGTGTACAGTAGTAATGTATGGATATCTGCACACAACTTTTAGTGTGAAGTTATAAAGACTATCACATAGCATAATAGTAAGAGAGGTCCTAGTGTTACATTTGACTCTAATGCAGCTATAACATATAAAGAATTTTGTTTGAAGAGTGCTAATTCTTTCTTCCTGTTATACTGTCACAGTCTCAATTAGTTAGTTGGGTGAACACAATGATGAGGGCCTCGGTATCCTAGTTGGGAAAACCATCGGACTGGGTTACCGACGTTCGACAACCCATGTTCGATTCCAGCCTGAAGCAGTGTGAATTGCACTCGTAGTTGAAAGAAAGAGAACCCGCGGTCGACCCAGCAGCTGGCAGAAATGGGTACCATGACGGTACTCAGGAATGGTGAGGAATGCCGCCTCGCATTATGAGTTTCGATGCTTGAAGCGACACTGTCCAGAAGTCTCCGAACACTTCTGAATAGGCGGCCGAGCACATATGGGTGAAAACTCGAGTGCTATAAGGCGCAGATTCAACTCTCGTATTCTACTTTTGCACTATGATGTTTAACAACATACATTGTCATAGGAGAGTCCATCTTTATACTTCTCCGTCCAAAGTTACTTCTTTTAGAATTGACGGAGCAATGTACTTTTCCTTAAAACTATTATTACCGGGCTGAGCTCTGTGAATTAAATATTAATTCTTGTTTGTTTTTCTTTCAGCTGCACACATCAAGAGTGTGAGGTATGATATGCGATCACTTAATCGCCTGCTTGTACACTAACAACTACTCTTAGCGCTGCTAGATTTTACAATTATATCATAAATAGTGTGCTGAAAGTGTAAGCTTTATTTTAGAACTTTCTGTGATGACATTATTCGTCGATTCTTTAAAAACAAGAACACAAAATTAAAAAAGTGATTTAGTGAGAAACCGGACAATTTGTATTTAAAATCGTGTCATGAAAGTGATAAAGCATGGAGTAGAGCCGCACCTTGTCCTCCCAACCGCAGGTGGTTGCAGTGATCTGCTGGCAAAGTGATGTTTACCATCTGTTGTGATTACAAAAGGTCTACATGAAAGGAAGCACAACATGACCAGAGGAAGCACTATGACCTGTGTAACCACTGTGACCTGTGCAACCACTGTGACCTGTGCAACCACTGTGAACTGTGCAACCACTGTGAACTGTGCAACCACTGTGACCTGTGCAACCACTGTGACCTGTGCAAACACTGTGACCTGTGCAACCACTGTGACCTGTGCAAACACTGTGAACTGTGCAACCACTGTGACCTGTGCAAACACTGTGAACTGTGCAAACACTGTGAACTGTGCAACCACTGTGAACTGTGCAACCACTGTGACCTGTGCAAACACTGTGAACTGTGCAACCACTGTGACCTGTGCAACCACTGTGACCTGTGCAACCACTGTGACCTGTGCAAACACTGTGACCTGTGCAACCACTGTGACCTGTGCAAACACTGTGAACTGTGCAACCACTGTGACCTGTGCAAACACTGTGAACTGTGCAAACACTGTGAACTGTGCAACCACTGTGAATTGTGCAACCACTGTGACCTGTGCAAACACTGTGAACTGTGCAACCACTGTGACCTGTGCAACCACTGTGACCTGTGCAACCACTGTGAACTGTGCACCACTGTGACCTGTATAACTACTGTGACCTGTGCAACCACTGTGAACTGTGCAACCACTGTGACCTGTGCAACCACTGTGACCTGTGCAACCACTGTGACCTGTGCAAACACTGTGAACTGTGCAACCACTGTGACCTGTGCAAACACTGTGAACTGTGCAACCACTGTGACCTGTGCAACTACTGTGGCCTGTGCAACCACTGTGACCTGTGCAACCACTGTGACCTGTGCAACCACTGTGACCTGTGCAACCACTGTGAACTAATGACAACTTCTGAGAGACAATCTGAAACCTGAATTCGCTATAAATGGCGAGGATTGTTCACGGCAAGAGTATGTCTCCAACACGACAATGCGAGGCTATATACTGGTAGAGCAACAGTGTCGTGTATTGTGAGAGCTACAGTGTCGAGTATTGAGAGAGCTACAGTGTTGAGTATTGAGGGAACAACAGTGTCGAGTATTGAGGGATCTACAGTGTCGAGTATTGAGGAAGCTACAGTGTCGAGTATTGAGAGAGCTACAGTGTCGAGTATTGAGGAAGCTGCAGTGTCGAGTTTTGAGGGAACTACAGTGTCGAGTATTGAGGAAGCTGCAGTGTCGAGTATTGAGAGAGCTACAGTGTCGAGTATTGAGGGATCTACAGTGTCGAGTATTGAGAGAGCTACAGTGTCGAGTATTGAGAGTGCTACAGTGTCGAGTATTGAGGGAGCTACAGTGTCGAATATTGAGAGAGCTACAGTGTCGAGTATTGAGGGAGCTGCTGTGTCGAGTTTTGAGGGAGCTGCTGTGTCGAGTTTTGAGGGAGCTGCTGTGTGAGTATTGAGGGAGCTACAGTGTCGAGTATTGAGAGAGCTACAGTGTCGAGTATTGAGAGAGCTACAGTGTCGAGTATTGAGGAAGCAGTAGTGTCGAGTATTGAGGAAGCTGCAGTGTCGAGTATTGAGGGAGCTGCTGTGTGAGTATTGAGGAAGCTACAGTGTCGAGTATTGAGGGAGCTGCTGTGTGAGTATTGAGAGAGCTACAGTGTCGAGTATTAAGGAAGCTACAGTGTCGAGTATTCATGAAGCTACAGTGTCGAGTATTGAGGGAGCTACAGTGTTGAGTATTGAGAGAGCTACAGTGTCGAGTATTGAGGAAGCTACAGTGTCGAGTATTGAGAGAGCTACAGTGTCGAGTATTGAGGGAGCTGCAGTGTCGAGTATTGAGTGAACTACAGTGTCCAGTATTGAGTGAACTACAGTGTCAAGTATTGAGGGAGCTGCAGTCTCGAATATTGAGGGAGCTGTAGTGTGAGTATTGAGGGAACTGCAGTGTCGAGTATTGAGTGAACTACAGTGTCGAGTTTTGAGGGAGCTACAGTGTTGAATGTTTAGGGAGCTACAGTGTCGAGTAATGAGATATCTACAGTATCGAGTATTGAGAGAGCTACAGTCTCGAGTATTGAGGGAGCTGCAGTGTCGAGTATTGAGGGAGCTGTAGTGTGAGTATTGAGGGAGCTACAGTGTTGAATTTTTAGGGAGCTGCAGTGTCCAGTATTGAGGGAACTACAGCGTCGAGTATTGAGGGAACTACAGTGTCGAGTATTGAGACAGCTGCAGTGTCGAGTATTGAGGGAGCTACAGTGTTGAATATTGAAGGAGCTACAGTGTCGAGTAATGAGGGAGATACATTATCGAGTATTGAGGGAGCTACAGTGTGATAGCATTCCATGCAATCCGTACTCACTTAGCCTCGCTGTGTCGAATTTCCACGTCTTTGTTCCACGGAAAGTGGCGCTAAGTGGAGCGAAGTTCCGGGGCAAGGATGAGGCTTGATCGGCGGGGCATAACTGAATGAGCATATGTCCGTAAGATTCTTACCCCTTGGTTTTCAGACGCTTGCGTGAGTGTTTGCAATAAATAAGTGGAAATAAGTAACCGAGAAAATGCGGCTTGTCTTTGAAAGAACATTAAACTTCCAGAGACGGTACTAACCCATTTGATGGCAGCTATCAGAGATCGGGAGAGGAAAGTAGAAGGTTGGCGAGGGAATGAGGAAAGAGGAATTTACTCACACTATCGCTTCGAAAGTTTCCATCTATAATAATATTCCTTTATTATGTGTCTTCTTGCAGAAATGGACTTGCTCTAGAATCAAGAGGTTAAAATAATATAACATAATAAATAATGTAAAGAGAAATGAATTTTGTTCTTGTATAAAGAACTATCATCACTGCACAATGTACATTACTACTAGCATCTCTCGCCTGATCACACAGTAGGATGTCAACTCAGTGAACAAACTTGTAGCTCTGTGATGGCTATTCCGGAAATCATTAAACACGAACTGATTGACATATACCAGCTTTAGACGCCTATTATTAAATGACACGATAGCAGTCTGGAGGGATAATGGTTGAGATAATCCAAAATATTTAAAAAATGAGTTAGTTGAAAAGCTGGATTTAATGAAGTTCTGGTAAAAATGATGACAGCTCTATTCATGTAGTGTGTACTGTCTGTGAAGTACGGGCATTTCGTTTCATGGAATACATTTACTGAATACGAGTCAAAAGGAAAAAAAAAATATATCCAATCATGCCACTAGCGATTGGGTAATCTGGTAGTTGTGTCTCTACCTTTCTGCGAATGTGAAAACATTTATGGCGATGTGAACCACATCATGTTAGGTCGCCCTGCCTTCACAGATGAAAATGTATCTGGCATCAAGATCCCGAGTGAGTGCCGCGATAGTTCAGTGGTTAGGGAACTGGACTACTAACAACAAGACGTCGGGTTCAATCCTGACCGACGGCCTCCAGGTTCACAGAACTTTAAGATGGTACCTGATTTTTTTTAAATGGGAAAGTAAAGCGGCACGGGCGTAATACTGACCATATTACCCCAAAAATCATGTACCGAAAGTTTATCAACAATATGTGAACGGATATCATATTCCTAATACACCACGTGGAGTGATTGGATTCTTTACATTTTTTGTTTTTCAATATCCCTAGACTTGTGGACACCCAGGCGTGTTATTTGGACGCACTGGAGTTGGTTGGGACTCAAACTTATCGCTTTTCAACAGACGAATCAGTTATTGTTCAGTTTAAAGGTTATGGGTAGTAATGATTGCATTTGTAAATCAGTTTTTTTTATATTTTGGCCACGCTAAAAGTTTTCCAAACAACCCATGAAAAAGAGTTCCATTAGGATAGTTCATATTTTGCGCTGGTTAGACACGTGTATAAAACTGTTTTAATAAATGTGTCCGTTATTAATGTCACTATTTAACTTTCAAGAAGCAATCAACATTTTTCGGGTACATCACGAGAAGAGAAAAGTTGGAATACTTGGTTACAACTGGCAAAATAAAAGAAAAGAGAGGTCGCAGACGACAAAGAGAGAAAATACTGGATAACTTGGTGTCATGTCATGGAAAACAGTCAACAACAGAACTGATACGATGCACTGTAGATAGAAGATTGTGGAGGGACATGATCACCTACGCCAACCGGTAAGGCACATGATGATGATGATTTAACTTTCGAGCTTCTTAAAACATGAGTTAATTTGAATAGGGAACAACATGAAATCTGAGAGATGACTGAAAGGGGTTACATAGAATATGAAGGTATTATACATCGTAAATAAAGTAATAAAATCAGGCACTTGACAAGTTTTGCTTGTAGAGGTTACAAATGCAATAATTTGTTTTCCTGTTTTCAATAATCACAACCTTCCTGTTTTCAGTTATTAGCTTTTATATATAAAGGGATTACGAATGGAAAAACTGCATACCAGGTCTTCTGTTGTTTCTCAAAGCTTGTCCAACAGATTTGTTTCTGTATTGCAAAGTTTCGTTCTCTGGCTATTGAGAATGGTGCAGCCTGGTAGACATGCTGAAGATTCACATAGCTCTAGTGTAGCATTTATAATGCAGGTTTATAGAAGATTTATGTCGCCGCGTGAAGTAGCGGAGAGACAACACCATACAGTCCCCTCCACGATTTAAGAGCCCTGTGATTGTGTCGGATGATAGTATTTTCCCAATGTCCGAAAGAATATATTGTGAGTAGTGAGGTCGGTAGCACGATAGGATGCCCTACTTTCCCAAATAAAGTCTATGGTACCCATTTTCAGAAGCTGGGTAAATGCAAAGACGTGTTGGTTCAAAAAATAAAATCACCACATATGGGATCTCGGATCCTTCTGATAAGTAATTCTATAAGACACTAAACACACACACGCACGCACACACGCACGCACACACGCACGCACACAACGGATTATTTACAACAACAAGAATAAACAATCATTAATTACATTGCGACCATTTCATCTGAAGGGAGAAACAGGTATGTATTGCATCAACAGGAAAAATCATGGGAAGAGGACATAGGGTATCCACACAAAAAATATGGGTAGATGGAAAAATGAGAGAAAATTTTCATGTTTCAGGAGGACATAGGGTATCCACACAAAAAAATATGGGTAGATGGAAAAATGAGAGAAAATTTTCATGTTTCAGAATTTTTGACAAGCGCAGAAATGATGATAATAATGTCAAAATAAAGTAGACTTTATTATTGCGAAGAACTATTATTTGTAAAAAAAAAAACACGTCACTCGTGTGAGTTAATCGTGTGAGTAAACAAACAGTGTGAGTTAGCCGTGTGAGTTTACCGTGTAAGTTAACCGTGTGAGTTAGCCGTGTTAGTTACCCGTGTGAGTTACCCGTATGAGTTAACCGTGTGAGTTACCCGTGTGAGTAAACCGTTTAAGGTAACCGTAAGTTACCCGTGTGAGTTAACCGTGTGGGCTATTGAGAACGAGTTTCAGTACCACGATCCCAGGGGAAGGTAAAGCCAAGAAGAAACCACGGTTTCAAAGGTATAAGGTTCCAACCGTCTGAGGCAATATTCGAACCAGGGACCTCTCAATCCAGAGGCCGGAGCTCTACCCCTAGACATCTCAATCAACCTTGACACGTCTAAATCGCTAAGAGAGAAAATGAGTTACAGACAATAACTAATAGTATAGTGAAGTAAAGTAAAAATAACGGCTTTAACCTCCGGAACAAAACGACAAGTAATAATTGTAACAATGAAATGATGCAACTCCTAAAAGCACAGTTAAAGCAAATGGGCAGCATTATAACAGATCAATAAATTAATACCTTAAAACGATATTAACCTCATATAGTAGATGTACAGCAGAGTTTAAGCTCAGATACTCGACCAAAAGCGGCATTATAAAGAATTAGGTGAAACTAGACAAACATGTATAACTCATTTGTTACCACTGTATTTAAGAAAAACACTCTTCGATGTTATATGGGAGTTAGTTTTGGAATATGGATGAGTATCTGTGGCAGGTGGACAACAGACGAGAATGTCGTTGGAAGGATTATAAATGTGTTTTACAGAAGAATGTTAAAAATACCATAGATAGCTAAAAGGAGTATTCGGGACATTCTAAACGACGCAAACAAAATAAAATACAGAAAATGTATTTCCAACATCAGGAGTAAACAATCATAATTTTTTTTTTTTTTACCAGTTTATGAAAAGGGAAAACCTGCTAGACAAGGCAGGCCAGACGGACGGACAGACAGACAGACATACAGACAGACAGCAGACTCGCAGGCAGACTGTCAGGCAGGCAGCAGGGTGGCACGCAGGAAGACAGGCGGGCGGGCGGGCACGCAGACTGACAAGCAAACAGACTGGTTGGCTGGCAGGCAGGCAGACAGGCAGACAGACAGACCGAACGACAGACAGACTGACAGTTAGTCAGACAGACAGAGCAGAGAGGGGTGTACAGATAGACACGGGGCTCCCAATAATTATAGCAACAATATATATATATACGCCCAAACAAATATCAATAATAAAAATATGGTGCGACGAAAAAGTTATATCCAGGCCGTTAAAAAGAGAAGGTTGGCAGGAATGCGTTTTATCACCTGATCTGTTCTATGTCCTCTCCTTCTATACAGTCTAAGCATTACCAGCTAGATAGAGAAAAAGTCAGGAATATTGATGGTGAAACATAAACATGAATAGATGCTTACGCAGAATAAAAGGATGGAAGTGGCAGGACAAAATCACTAACATAGAATTATGGAAATGTACCAGTCAAATACCAGTGGATAAAGAGATACAGCGAAGACGATGGCGCTGGATAGGACACACACCGCGGAAGCCAACTGAGAGTATTACACAACACGCCTTTTTTTGGAATCCCCAGTGGAAAAGACAAAGAGGCAGACCAAGGAATTATTGGAGAAGACAGATAAAATCAGAGACGAAGATGATGGGGAAGACATGGAATGATCTTTGAAAAATGGCAAAAAAAAAACAGAATGACTTGGACAATGTTTGCTGACAACCTATGTAAAAGAGCGAAAAAGGTAACAGAAGAAGTACAAAACATAAAGTATGCCAACAACGTGCCAGGAGCGAGAAAAGCATCTTTCTTTGTAGGACAATAGGAAAAAAAGATCCCCTTCCCCCTTGCATGACATATTGGGAATACGGTTTTAACCAGACTATATATGTGTCTATGATCCGGTACATTTTCGGCGATGTGGTCGATATCACGCCAGATCGACTTAACTTCACAAAAAAACCTACGGTACTTCAAAAACTGTGAATCGGGAGCCTTGTCGATTCCAAAAAAAAATTACACAACTTCTGAAGTGAATCCGGGCACTTCTGGTCAGAAGCCGAGACACTAACCACTCAGACACCGAGCCTCTTCTGTTCAGAAGCGGACCTTAACCATTCAGACACCGAGGCTCTTCTGTTCAGAAGCGAGCACACTAACCACTCAGACACCGAGGCTCTTCTGCTCAGAAGCGGGCACACTAACCACTCAGACACCGAGGCTCTTCTGTTCAGAAGCGGGCACACTAACCACTCAGACACCGAGCCTCTTCTATTCAGAAGCCGACACACTAACCACTCAGACACCGAGCCTCTTCTGTTCAGAAGCGGGCACACTAACCACTCAGACACCGAGCCTCTTCTATTCAGAAGCGGGCACACTAACCACTCAGACACCGAGCCTCTTCTGTTCAGAAGCGGGCACACTAACCACTCAGAGACCTAGGCTCTTCTCGTCAGAAGCAGACACACTAACCACTCAGAGACCTAGGCTCTTCTCGTCAGAAGCAGACACACTAACCACTCAGAGACCTAGGCTCTTCTCGTCAGAAGCAGACACACTAACCACTCAGAGACCCAGGCTCTTCTGGTCAGAAGCACACACATTAACCACTCAGAGACCCAGGCTCTTCTGGTCAGAAGCAGACACACTAACCACTCAGAGACCCAGGCTCTTCTATTCAGAAGCAGACACACTAACCACTCAGAGACCCAGGCTCTTCTGGTCAGAATCAGACACACTAACCACTCAGAGACCCAGACTCTTCTGGTCAGAAGTAGACACACTAACCACTCAGAGACCCAGGCTCTTCTGGTCAGAAGCAGACACACTAACCACTCAGAGACCCAGGCTCTTTTGATCAGAAGCGTACACACTAATCACTCAGAAACCCAGGCTCTTCTCGTCAGAAGCGGACACACTAACCACTCAGAGACCCAGGCTCTTCTGGTCATAAGCAGACACACTAACCACTCAGAGACCCAGGCTTTTCTCGTCAGAAGCGGACACACTAACCACTCAGAGACCCAGGCCCTTCTGGTCAGAAGCGGACACACTAACCACTCAGAGACCCAGGCTCTTCTCGTCGAAGCAGACACAATAACCACTCAGACTCCGAGGCTCTTATGGTCAGAAGCGGACACACTAACCACTCAGAGACCCAGGCTTTTCTCGTCAGAAGCGGACACACTAACCACTCAGAGACCCAGGCTCTTCTGGTCAGAAGCGGACACACTAACCACTCAGAGACCCAAGCTCTTCTCGTCGAAGCAGACACAATAACCACTCAGACTCCGAGGCTCTTATGGTCAGAAGCGGACACACTAACCACTCAGACACCGAGCCTCTTCTGTTCAGAAGCAGACACGCCAACCACTCAAACACCGAGCCTCTTCTGTTCAGAAGCAGACACGCTAACCACTACGACACCGAGCTTCTTCTGTTCAGAAGCAGACACACTAACCACTTAGACACCGAGCCTCTTCAGGTCAGAAGCGGAGACACTAACCACTCAGAGACCCAGACTCTTCTCGTCAGAAGCGGACACACTAACCACTCAGAGACCCAGGCTCTTCTGGTCAGATGAGGACACACTAACCACTCAGACACCGAGGTTCTTCTAGTCAGAAGCAGACACACTAACCACTCAGAGACCCAGTCTCTTCTGGTCAGAAGCAGACACACTAACCACTCAGAGACCCAGGCTCTTCTCGTCGAAGCAGACACACTAACCACTTAGACACCGAGGCTCTTCTGGTCAGAAAACAGACACACTAACCACTCAGAGACCCATGCTCTTCTCGTCGAAGCAGACACACTAACCACTCAGAGACCCAAGCTGTTCTGGTCAGAAGCAGACACACTAACCACTCAGAGACCCAGGCTCGTCTCGTCAGAAGCAGACACACTAACCACTCAGAGACCCAGTCTCTTCTCGTCAGAAGCGGACACCCTAACCACTCAGACACCGATGCTCTTCTGGTCAGAAGCAGACACACTAACCACTCAGAGACCAAGGCTCTTCTCGTCAGAAGCGGACACACTAACCACTCAGACACCGAGGCTCTTCTTGTCAGAAGGAGACACACTAATCACTCAGACACCGAGGCTCTTCTGGTCAAAAGCGGACACACTAACCACTCAGACACCGAGCCTTTTCTGGTCAGAAGCAGACACACTAACCACTCAGAGACCCAGGCTCTTCTGTTTAGAAGCAGACACACTAACCACTCAGAGACCCAGGCTCTTCTCGTCAGAAGCAGACACACTAACCACTCAGAGACCCAGGCTCTTCTCGTCAGAAGTAGACACACTAACCACTCAGACACCGAGCCTCTTCTGTTCAGAAGCAGACACACTAACCACTCAGACAACGAGGCTCTTCTGTTCAGAAGCAGACACACTAACCACTCAGAGACCCAGACTCTTCTCGTCAGAAGCAGACACACTAACCACTCAGAGACCCATGCTCTTCTCGTCGAAGCAGACACACTAACCACTCAGAGACCCAAGCTGTTCTGGTCAGAAGCAGACACACTAACCACTCAGAGACCCAGGCTCGTCTCGTCAGAAGCAGACACACTAACCACTCAGAGACCAAGGCTCTTCTCGTCAGAAGCGGACACACTAACCACTCAGACACCGATGCTCTTCTGGTCAGAAGCAGACACACTAACCACTCAGAGACCCAGGCTCCTCTCGTCAGAAGCGGACACACTAACCACTCAGAGACCCAGGCTCTTCTGTTCTGAAGCGGACTCACAAACCACTCAGACACCGAGCCTCTTCTGTAGATCAGCAGTTTAAATAAAAAAATAATGACTTAGGATATGGAGAAGAAAGCTGAAGAAATGACAAATCAACAACAGAATATAAAATGAAGTAGGATTTAAATGGTGGATATCAGGAAAGAAAAGAGCTAAGGTTTTTACAACAAAAATATGTGGTATTCATTACGCTATCAAATACGATATTTAAAAAATGGACATAAGTGATAATGGGAGAAGCTCTTCAGCAGCAGTGTCTGGCAGTGATTATTGAAGATTGACAACAACCTGCTTCTAACAATTTACGAAAATGTCGAAATCATGTGCCGTGACAAAAATAAATACAAATAATAACTTATAATAAAATATAACTCTTCTTTCCCAGTTATCACAACATATTCCAGCAGTTCCCTTTTCATTACATGGCCATAAAACGATTATTTATTCTTCCTAATTTTTTATATAAGCTCTCTTTTTGCTTTGGCCTCTTTCAGAGTACGTTCGCCACTTGTCTTATGTGTCCATGGTATATTAAACATTGGAACATCAGATTTCGAAAAAGAGTCCACTGTTACGGTGCTACCGGTAAATAGCACGACCTTCTTAGCACAGGCTGAGTACCTTAGAGAATTGTCGAATGTTAGTTTAATACCATTTCATTGATTTCAAATGTGTTACTTTGAGAAAATGCACCCCACTCGATCTTTCCACTCTCGCAATGATCTCTAGCATGAACTATTTTATTCAAATTTCAACTGTCAAGGCCGAGTTTCCCCAAGTGTTGGCACGAAGTTTGACCTGGCTGCTGTACTCGTAGCATGGTATAAACGTCAACTAATAACGATTTTGGATCCTCGTGTCTCATTATCATACTGAACAAGCTGCCTGTTGCGATCGAAAGTCGCGGGTCAAATGTCATAAATTTTAACATTATCACCATCAGGTGCCATGCCGTTTGGGGTATCGACGTCTTTCTTTCTCATGTGTCGGTCCTTAATGCGTGTCATAATTAATTTCAGTGGTGATGTTACATTATACCATTTGGATAAGCTGTTCAATATTTTTTCTCTTGGTATGCCTCTGTTCCTTTTTTCATACATTCTGCCCATTGTTATATGATACCCTAGGCCATCACGTGCCCATTAAATGCACATGGTCTTTTTCTTATGAATTTGACGATATTTGACTGAAGGGACAAGTTATTCTTTTATGAACTTGTGAGCTTTATCTTTATATAAGTTTTGTACGTGTTGATTTTGATCGCCATTTTTTAAATCCTTTCTGATATGACTCGATATGAGTTTAGTGGAGGCTGTAGCTAAATTTCGAACTTCATTTTTGATTCAAAAGAACATTAATAGACGTTAGAAAAGTGCCTTAATTTCAACGCTGAAACGACTTCCTACGTATGATAACACGATGACATCAATATAATAAACAGAATAAAGTTAGTAAATATTAATTAAATTTGATTAATAATTTGTAGATTAGTGGATTTTTTTAACAAACTGTTAGCAGCAGAATGCGACATCATCATTATATAAGATACTGGTCATAATGTCATTCCATAATTCTCTGTCCACAATGTAACATCAATTCCGTTGCTGACTATTACCATGCCACGATACTAAGCTATCAAATATCTTCTATCTTTGTCGTCAGCGATGTCTCTTTCTCTGTATTTTTCCAGTTGTAACCAAGTATTCAAACATTCCTACATCAAATGAAAAAAAAAAAAACACGCACACTTTCTACAATTCTGTAAACATTCTGCAAAACAGAATTACATAAAGTGTGTGTGTTTTTTTTAATATTCAGTTCTTTATCAAATACGTATTTAAAAAAAATTAATAACAAAGAATATAGCCTTCAAATGTAAGCTTATAAACTTATGTTTAAAACATGTTATAACATATAAGATGTTAGTACAGAATTAGAAACATTGTAAACGTTAGATTAGAAAATATGTTGTATTTACTAATATAATTGTAAAATACCAGTTCCGGTCCTGAAGCCACGATCCATCCCGAAGGACGGTTTTTAAAGGTTTACCAAGGATAAACTGTAAGAGTAGATCTTTTCTCTATGAAAGAAAATCATTACTGGTGTAGTGCTGACCAGATACTTAAATATGTGCTGGGAACTGAAAAATGAGCAGAAATGCCATATATCCTAATCGCTGCATTCGAGGATTGACGACGTCGGTTGTGTCCTTTCTTACATAACAAAGAACACGACAGATAGTACAAATGTCGCGAAAATAAATATGCTTTGTTATTAAGGTAAAGTAAGAGAGTTGAATTGGCGTCTTAGCAAGCGAATTTTTTACCCAAATGTGCTCGGCCGCCCATAAGTGTACGAAGACTCCTGTCTTGTGACGCCAAGCATCGTAACTCACGAGCGAGGCATTTTTCCTCACCTTCCCAGAATGCTACTCTGGTACCCACTTCTGCGAGCGGCTGGGTTGACCGCGGGGGTATTTTTTTCCAACCACAAGTACAATTCTCACTGCTCCCAGCGGGAATCGAACACCGATTGTCCGAACGTCGATATTCCAGCCGGGTGATTTTCCCAGCTAGGCTACGGAAGCCTCTATGCTTCCATTTAAGAACACTAAACTTCATATATTTTTAACATCGTCATGTGAGTTGCAAATAGGAAGAAAATGAGGTAATATCATGGCAACTGTTGGAAATGGATAGGAAGATAGTCAAGCAAACAAGTAGGAGATGCAAGTAATTGGTCAGGATTTTAATTACTTACAATTATTCATGGGACGAGTGATACGTTATTGCATATGTAGGAAATTACATACCGTAGACCTATTGTTGAGGCAGTTGACTTGAAATATGGAAGTAGAGGAATATTTATAATCTTTGGTGTGAGCATTATGCCACTATAAGATTTACTGGGCTTTTAGAGTGGTCTGGTCGGTCTCCTCTGATAACTAATGGTGTATCATATTCCCGTATATTATCTTACACTTACACGGTTGCATCATGTTACTGTATATTATTTTACCTTTTGGAAGTTGTATCTAATATAAGGATATGAGAAATGGTCATGCAATCAACGATATCCTCTATAATTAGAAAGAGAAGATGGAGACATGTCCGTCATGTGTTGAGAAGAGGCAGCAAGAGAATTCCAAAACATGCTCTTTTGTCGGAAACATCAGGATACAGAAAAAGAGGATGACCAAGAGACACCGAAAAGAACACTTATGAGAGAAGCAAAATTTGCAGACACATACTCATTGGATGAAATGGAACGTTTCGCCCAGATGAGAGGTGGATGGTAAACAACGTTAGGAGTCCTAGGCAACGCCTAGCCACGTTGGAAGATCGAAAATCATGATCTCAAATGTTATCTTTTCCACACAGACAGCTATGTTAAGGTTATATAGTTTTGTTAACTTCGATAGCTATGTTCTATTCCTATATTGTCGTTTTACTTCACATCTGTACCATTTTCTAATGCCGTCTTATTACATTCCACACTTGTTCCATTTTTCTTATTCAATTTTATGACTTCGATTGTTATGTCACTTTCAATATCATCTTATTACTGCACCATTTGTGTCACTTTTCTTATATTATTTAATTACTTCGACAATTGTACCATTTTTCTTACATGTTATTTTATTTCTTCGACAATTGTGCCACTTTCTATATTATCTTATTACTTCGACATTTGTGCAGTTTTTCTCATATCTCATTTCCTTTAAATTAACATGTCCCATTGTTTCATAAATAGAAATCATAACTAGATCCCGAGACTGTTATTATCAGGACAATTATTTATACAATTATTCATTAATTACTCGTACGAATGTTCTTTGTTATGTTGCATTGTTCCTCTGTTGTCTTCTCTGTATCAACAAAAGAATCTAGGTTATTTCAACAATAGCTTAATTATTCTTTGGACATTTTGAATAGCGCTTTCTATATTTGAATATTTCTGTGCATTTTCCATTTATATAAATGGTAATTTTTCCGTAATAATTTTCACTTTTTCTTAAACACTGTCAGATTTATATTTATAGAGCTCTCATAATCTCATCCTCAGACACAAATATTGACGAATTTTGTAATTACTAACTGCAGATCCCCCTCCTAACGACAAATTACCGACTTGTGCAACACAACACCACAATCGACCGTTAAACCCTATTTTTCTGTCTAGAATCATTTGTTTATCGTGCGCCCACGATGCTGCATTTGGAAGACCACAAAATCAATATTATGTATCACAACCACTTCATCTTTAAAACTGTTAAAGAAATGTGTAACATTCTATCATCACTATCAACATAACACGTATATAATACAACTGAGTATACAACAACGCCATTTTTTCTATCGATATTTATGTATATGTGTTGTTGAGTTGATATAACCAATCCAAAAGTAGCTTCAACAGTCAAAAGTAGTATAGCATATTATCTCTGAGTCAGTCACTGGCTTGTGGCGTCTCTAAGGCTGGATCTCAGCATCTATGTACTTCTTGAACACGTTATGACTAATAAACAGCTCTACAGTAATTATACTTTAATAAAGAGTTCTAGAACTCCTTGTATATTAAATGGGTCTAGAACTCGTTATACGTGACAAATAGTTCTAGAACTCGTTATATGTGACAAACAGTTCTAGAACTCGTTTTATGTGACAAATAGTTCTAGAACTTGTTATATGAGACACATAGTTCTAGAAATCGTTATATGTGACAAAAAGTTCTAGAACTCTGTGTATGTGACAAGCAGTTCTAGAACTCGTTATATGTGACAAATAGTTCTAGAAATCGTTATATGTGACAAACAGTTCTAGAAATCGTGTTATGTGACAAATAGTTCTAGAACTCGTTATATGTGACAAACAGTTCTAGAACTCGTTGCATGTGACAAACAGTTATAGAACTCGTTATATGTGACAAATAATTCTAGAACTTGTAATATCAGACATATAGTTCTAGAACTCGTTATATGTGACAAATAGTTCTAGAACTCGTTGTATGTAACAAAATAATTCTGGAACTCGTTATATGTGACAAATAGTTCTAGAACTCATTGCATGTAACAAAATAATTCTGGAACTCGTTATATGTGACAAATAGTTCTAGAACTCGTTGTATGTAACAAAATAGTTCTGGAACGCGTTATATGTGACAAATAGTTCTAGAACTCGTTGTATGTAACAAAATAATTCTGGAACTCGTTATACCCTACAAATAGTTCTATAACTCGTTGTATGTAACAAAATAATTCTGGAACTCGTTATACCCTACAAATAGTTCTAGAACTCGTATGTAACAAAATAATTCTGGAACTCGTTATACCCTACAAATAGTTCTAGAACTCGTATGTAACAAAATAATTCATGAACTCGTTATACCTTACAAATAGTACTAGAACTTGTTATTGTTCCTCTTGAGCTGCTGTAGATTTTGATATTTTGTTCTGATTCGAAACTGTCTTTTTCTGTTATTTGTCTGTGGTATCCTGGTTCACATGTATTTTCTGACTAATTTTGAATTTAAAATCGAACTGTTGATGATCTGTTCTGTATTTTGTTATCGATCTTCAATCTATTGACTTTATATTGCACTGTTTGTTTGTATCCATATTTGCTACATGTCTAAATATTTTCGAATTAAAAATTCGGATCTTTTTCCTTGTTCATCTCTTAACGAGTTAGGAGATACGTACCTCAATCTTTCAAGTCATTCTCTGTACCGAGTCTTTATTGTCTTGCAGATGCTTGCTTCATATTGTTTGTTTCCAGCTAGCATTTCTTTAAAATTAGAGACAATCGTTAACTGATTGGAGTTGCGATGTTATCATATATTATTAGCAATGAGCCACGGACGTACATTCTACATGGCGTGTGATCAACTTAAAACACAAATACTCCTGTTATAGTTTGCATTTTCTCTGGACAATGTTCATTTGTGTACCTTGATTATTGACTATCTGAAGCAGCTAGGACAAGCCTATTACTCTCTATGTGTGTATCTACCTAAAGTAAAATCAAATTCCCGAAGACGTAAAATGCACTTTCCTAAAGTAATTTAAATGTCTCGAATGTGAAATCGATTTAGCAAAAGCTGCTTCAATTTCTTGAACTCGAAATTTAATTAAAGCAACTTCAGTGTCTGGAACGTGAACTAGGGCTACAAAGAGCAATTTCAATGTTTCGATCTTGAAATAGGTCTACTCAAAGCGATTTCAATATTCCGAATTTGAAATCTGCCCACCCCATGCTGTTATGTTTTGAACGTGAAATCGGTCTGTCTAAAGCAATTTCAATGTCTTCAAATTGAATTCGGTCATTCTAAAAAAAATAATTTTGAAATTAACTCGGTCTTTCTCCGAGCAGTAATAGTCTTGAATTTGTTGAACTTGACTTCTGTCGACCTAAGTATATGTTCTATTGCAATAACAGGGCGTGCATAAAAGTACAGTGCTTACATACATAGCACGATTATTTGGCAGCACGCCATTGTTATAATAAGAGCTTTAGAGTGGTGCTCAAATAGATCATACGTTTGCACATCACTTTTGAACAAAACTGTTATAAAAGCAACATTTCTGGCGCCAGTATTTTCCGATACTATCGATTACTGTGTCATTCGCAGAAAGCGTGCTGGTAATCTACTGAGGTCGACATCTACAATTACCTACAATTAGCGAATATTCCAGGGATTCTCACAATTGTACAATTGGGCCCGCATCGACTATTTTCTAATTGCTTATTTGTCAGTGTCGAGCAAACCTCACTGTCATCGCTTTTTATTTAAAATGTATCTGGCGGCTGCTAATAACGACACCACACCTGACGTGGTCGACGGAATGAATGCGTGAATGTGAAGAGTATTAGCGTTGGCATGTCTACAATGATGATCATGTCTTACTCCTCTTCCGTGGAAATATTTTCTCTACACATATACTGGTAATAACCACGGACAGGATATGCTCCTGTTATCTTCACTGTTTCTACATAGTCTGTCCATTTGCTCTTACGTCAGTGAGCTCTCTCTACACATCTATTGAAAGAGTTATTCTTGTTTTGAGACGAAAAGCCAACTATTCGTTTCATGAATTTACATTTTTGCATCACTCACTGGTATTTATTTCATCAGCAGTCTTGATGTGCCATGCTCTCTTACTAGCACCAGCGTTCATTTAAGCATACATATACTACAGCGTTTCCTGTTAGCGTTTTCCTGATATACGTTTTCTGCAAGAATAAATACGATAAACAGAATAGTAGGTGACAATTGCACAGGGCAATGAGACTTTATTTCGAGTCTCAGTTAATTTGTTCGATGAACTCAGTGGGCTAATGTCGAACAATACTTATATGCTGATACATATACACTAGGTCAAGCACTAACCTTTATTTTTTACTGACAACTGGGCATACATATGAATGATATTGCTTCATCAATTTTCAACATAATGTCTTTCACATTCGATTCATGGTCGCCAGTGCCTCAATGTTGCTTCAATTTCGCTTAAAAAAACATTTGGTTATCTTCACAGCCATGCATGTTTCGTCATGTTAACCTCGTTGTCTGTAGAAATTTCTTGCCACCAAGAATTTCCTTAAGAGTTCCAAAGATATGATAATCACTCGACGCGAGGTCAGGCGAATGAGGTGGATGCGAAACTCGAAATGCAGGTTTGAGATCTTTGTAACTATTGCGCGTGATGCATGCATCAACGCACAATCGTGTCTCAATATCACGTCAACATTGACCATATCACGATCTTTGAACATTTTGCGAGTTACAAATTATTCTGAAGCAGGTCACATTGGAACTCACTTCTCACCATTGATCTTCTACGTATGCACTATTTTTGGACTTTCTAGTCCAAGAAAAGCGATACCCACATTACCTTTCTGGTCAACAGAGTTTCGCGAAATTATTTCAGTTTCGGTGAGAGTGAATGTCGCCATTCTTTGTTACATTGTTTAGTTTCTGATTCAAAATAATGAACCCTAGAGTCATCACTGTGTAATATACTAAGTCACTCCCTTATCTTCCTAGTTGCAGTTAGTTGTAGTTAGTCGAAGGCCCCGGTATCATAGCAAATGAATTAAACTCCATAATTGCTCAACTGCCCGTGCCAGTGGAATCAAGCGAATTAAAATCTCATCTCATTGAAGGATCCAAACAAAGAAAGGCACCAGCGATTCCCGCCATAGCAGCTACAGCACACTTCAAAAGACGCGCCGGCAACGGAAGTGAATGCAGCTGAATTGTCCTTCGTCATGCGACATCATCAGTCATCGTAAGCAATCGGAATATCAAAACACGATCCGGATGAAAAACACAGCTCACGGTGTGCACAGAGCACTAAACTCATTAGCTCCTGCAGCAAGCCGGATTCGGAATATGAGGAAACTGCAGCATGGAACAATATCGAGAGAGCGTTAAGGGTTCCTGTCGTCTATCCGCCATATTAACCGGAAGTCCTTAGCTTCCTAACATCGCAATATCGTATTACAAGAATCCACAGGAAGTTCTTTCATTTTTTTAGGGCGTTATCAGCCTGGATATCCATCTTGTTGAGAGAAACCTTGTTTAACTTTAGCACCACGCCGAAGATATTCGCTGAACCATAGTTAATTGACAGTATTCCACCAACTCATCGATCGTTACCCGACTGTCTTCTTTGAGAAACTGTAGTGATAATGATAGGCGTTGTTGCACTTATTCGTAGAGGTCGGTTGGTGCGAGCTCCATCCCTTACATTTGTCACATCTTTTTTTTTTTATCTCCTCTGCCACTTATATACATGCAGTAGTGATAAACAACTTTCCTACACTACATTTGTATTCTTTGATTGATTTTGACGATTTTATCACCTTCGCAACCAAACGTGCTACCTCATGCTGCTCATTTTAAGAGCCTATTAGCACTCAGCCTTCCCTGTTCTTATATGCTGACGACATAGTACATGTGACTGTTGGCAAGCTCAATCTGTATTTTTGAAGTTCTCAACATGGTAAAAATGCTTATGATCATATTAAGGTTACTTTTTGACTCAGCCTATATATAAATTACAAACATATATATACATGTAAAATACCATTATCCAAACTTCCAGCTGCTGGAGAGATGATTTTCTCTGTTTAAGAACAAATGATGTCTGACAGAAAAAGTGTAAGGTGCATAGAAAAATGAACTCTGCTGAAATAAGCTGTTTACGCTTGGCGTCGTTATATTGAATCAAGAAAAGGCATGACAGAATGCAAATAATTAAAAAAATTAAAATTACGTCACGGAATGACACTAAGATTGGTTATAGTAAAGGTTTTATAATGTAAGTAAAAGTAAAGAACTCCGTCACGCCAAGTGACGTATAGGGAATAAGGTGATGGTGACCATAATTGTTATAGACCTTTGGTACTTATTTTATGTTAAAGTGGTCGGTATTACACTCCTGCCGCTTTACTTTCCCAGTAAACAATCTGGTACCCATTAAGACTGGGTGAACTCGGAATCGGTCGATCAGATTTGAACCCGATCTCCCGTCCTTTGTAGTCAAGTTCACTAACCGCTGAGCTATCGCGGCTTCCTTATGTAATGTATGTTTATTTTAATTTGGTGACTTGAAATGGAGTTATTACTAACGTCACACAATATGTAACAGTATGATGGAAGTTTCAATGTTTGTACTTGTATAATGCACTTCAACATATCTCTCCGCGGTGCTGACTTGGAATGTAAGTTGAGGACCCCTACACAATATTGACAAATAAAAAAAAAACCCACTGTACACTGAGACTAATAGTTATTTTGAAAGAGAAATATAATAAATCAATGAGCGGCTAACAGCAAACAGGATTCAACACGATGTAACTTATAGTATAGTGCACCAGTGGGACACAGCGCACCAGTGGGACACAGGAGAAAATAGAGTGCATTCTTGGGAATCAACAACAGATTGTACTGTTAACTCGGCAACAAACATTTAGAACTCAGAAATTAGAATGACAAGAACAACCTGAAAACTGCAGAAAGGTGAAGTACATTAAGTAATTAAGCAATAAAGAAACAATAATCTGAATCACGAGTTTCATGTAGCACTGAAATAAATACATATACGATCGGATAAAAGGCAAACGAGAAGAATTTCACCAAAAAAAGACATCACGAGACATCTACATATAAAATGAGAAATTAATTACAAAGAATAGAACATGAAAAGAATCTGCATATAAAAGAACACAGAAGAACAAATTACAGATTAAAAAAAAAACATAAACGAGAATCTACCATCTGTATATAATTGAACATTCTTAAAAGTCTACAATTACCAGAACATAAAGATAGTCCTTATTTATTTTATTTAGAACTCACATAATGCAGTCTAATATGGCAAATACCATTGCCTGTTCGCTTTTAACACACCACCGAAGCAACTGTATTTAATTAATCAACATGACAATAGTATTAGGCGTGTGAAGTCGTAGGACAAACAACAATGTCCACCAGCGATCTGATCTCGGCCCTAATAACTCACGAAGATCTCAGCAAGACTCACCAACTGCATCTGGAAGGGTATATTTCAGTACTTAATGTCCATGAAATATGTTTTAATTTATATTTGCAGTTAACATAGATAGAGTGGATCTAGCAGACTCTAATTATGATGTTCTGTCTGTGGGGTCGATCAATTCACTTAAACAGACAGCTGTCTTCATGTGAGAGTCTGGAATCCTACTCTGATTGAGTCTTGATCGCAGAGAGAGAGAGAGAGAGAGAGAGAGAGAGAGAGAGAGAGAGAGAGAGAGAGATTTGCAGTTAGTATTATTCTTCTTCATTTCACAGCAGATAAATCAAGGTTTCGCATCAATTGTAGCGGCTATACTGGATAAGATTCTTCTTGTGTCGAATGCCAAATGACCTTTCTTCAGAGATCTATCTCATTCTTGCATGAGCCGGTGCAGAAGAGCTTTCCATTTCTTCATGTTCATTTTTAATTTCCTTCTCGATTGTACATTTTACGGTCCTCAATAAATTCGTTCTTCGGGATATGAAATCACAATTCATTGATATCACAGTTTAGCCATTCATGGACATCCTCTACGACAAATCGTTCGCAAAGTTTCTTGCTGTTTGTTAGGTGTGTTTTATTTCTTTTTTATCTTCATACATTTTTTTCTCATTTGAGGAGACTTCGTGGGGCAGCTGTGGAAAATTTAAAGTATGTTTTTTTTTAAATTAAATTTTAAATTTTAAAATAAATTACACAATGTTGCTTCGATACCAACTGTTAATCATAATTAGCTGCCGAGTAATACAATACGAGTCCGGAAATCCAACGTCCGGATAACCGGATATATATATCTATAACATTAGATACTAAGCAAGAAGAAGAGCTCCGAAATTGCTGGCTAAGGCGCTTATGGAGAAGATAATTTACAAATAGCATTGCTAATCCACGCAATGATGTGATTGTTTATTCTGTAGAATAAAAAATATGTGTACCTGTTGTAGAAAATATTAAAATAATTTATTTGTTTGCATAATATGTTTTTTTTATATATAAGTATGTTGCGTGTTGAAATATCTATAAGATTACAACAGCACTGATACGAGCTTACAATATATTGAGTAAAGATGGCGATACAGATGAGTTTTTGCTTCCCGCCCTGTATTACCAGTGTATCCCCAAATTACGATTCTTCAAGACTGAAATGCTTTATGGAGAGCGAGACTAAGGGCACTGCTGTTTCTCACTGATGTTTTAGCTATTTTACAAACGTGTTCTTTCGTACATAAGAATTTATATTGTATCCTTCACTTTTGCCGTCAAATTGATTAAAATAAGGTATGTCTTAAAATACAAGTAAAATATGGTTAAATATTGAATATTACATAAGAGACAGTCTCAAATTTGTCAATCTATTTTATAAGCAATATTCTAAGAATAATACCACTCATTGAGAACATTACTTAATTAAGTCAATTATGTTGCATACTTTTTTTGTGCGGAATCACAAACTGAAACGACGGCTATAAAATATGTTTTCAGAGATAGTAGAATCTGGTCTGCTCACGACATCTTCACCAACAACTGATGCAGTATTTCAAAAGTTAGAGCTAAAATGTCACTTTAAGATTTAAGTAAGCAGCTGTGAAACAACAAATAGTCATTTCAGTGAGCATGACTATGACTGCACCTCCTAGTCGTCACCTCAGAAATCATGTCACCGACCTGGCCAAGTGATTCAGAATTTAAACGAGGGCGCTAAATCCGGTTATAGAAATATTGTGTTTAATTCCAATACGTCGTGAAGAAAATCGGGTCATCCGAAAGCTGAACCCAAATAGGCATGTTTAACCAGATTGGTTTATTTCCTTCTAAGTTCTACCGCTGAGAGGTGAGTAGGATCTTCATCAGTTACGACTTGTAACTACCGCTATCCAATATCAAAACGTTAATTTTCTTAATAAAAACAAAAACATTTAAATCGATATTCCTCTATTTCGCTAGATGCTTCTAACTTCTCATCTCATTACCAAGATGCATACTTCTCTATGTTTATCAGACAAGTCTCGCTATTTTTATCAAAATCACGCTATTGACAGAGAACTGTTCTACGCCATTAGCTATTCATAGCAATGGCGATCTGGGACCTAAAAAATCATCCCCTGGCAAGCAACTAAACAGGGTTATGCCTACAGATAACTACTTTATAATGTAAAACAAATTGCAACAGAAACTACGGTTGAATAAGCTCGTTAAGTTCTTTGTTATAGACTTCCGGTTAAGTAGACATACGCTTTTGTCAAGACGAAATAGAAGAAAGAGTGTGCAAGCATTTTTGCTAGCATTTTTATAGGAATCTGAATTCTTCTTACAGACTTCATTACAACCAGCTACCTTTATTTTAAAACTTTATTTACATCTTCTTCCTCAACTCCTTTTATAATGTTGATACATTTTTTTCCAGCTACTCTTTCATTTGTTTTGAAATATTTTCTTCAGGATTCATCTATCATTATGTGTGTAATATAATATTAACTACGATTTTTAATGTTTAGATATATGTTATTGCTTATTTATTTTAATATTCACATATTTTATAATCGTCTTTTTTTAAATGTACAGATATATTTAGAAGACTTTTAATATTTAAAAGTATTGTTGTTATCTACTTCATTTAAAGTTGAATTATAATATATATCACATACAATTATAATTATATATATAATCACTCTTCTTCAGATCCTTGTTTTAAATGTTTAAGTATGTTTTCAAGACATAATACTCTTAAAGATCGATTTTTATGATCAGGGATTTTTTGCATTTCCTGTTAAGATATACATGAACACAGAAGATGAGAAGCATAATATGACTTATTGGAACATACAAAGGTTTACTGTAATGAATAGAAAATACACAAATATACTTTAGCATGGAAATATGTGATAAGGAATGTCGTATTGGAATTCAAAGAACACAATAACGAATGTATGAAAGGAGCAGGAGAAATATGTAAGAAATGTCTTCTTTTTAAACGTTTGGACTAAGTGTAGGGAATGATGTAGTGTGTGCACATGCAACTTACAACAAATGTCTTCTTTTAAACGTTTGGACGATGTGTTTTGAATGTTGTAGTGTGTGCACATACAACTTAAAACGAATATCTTCTTTTAAACGTTTGGACGATGTGTAAGGAATGCTATAGTGTGTGCACATACAACTTACAACGAATATCTTCTTTTAAACGTTTGGACGATGTGTAAGGAATGCTATAGTGTGTGCACATACAACTTACAACGAATATCTTCTTTTAAACGTTTGGACGATGTGTAAGGAATGCTATAGTGTGTGCACATACAACTTACAACGAATATCTTCTTTTTAAACGTTTGAACGATGTGTTTTGAATGTTGTAGTGTGTGCACATACAACTTGCAACGAATATCTTCTTTTTAAACGTTTGGACGATGTGTAAGGAATGCTTTAGTGTGTGCACATACAACTTGCAACAAATGTCTTCTTTTAAACGTTTGGACGATGTGTAAGGAATGCTGTAGTGTGTGCACAGACAACTTGCTACAAATGTCTTCTTTTAAACGTTTGGACAATGCGTAGCGAATGCTGTAGTGTGTGCACATGGACAATGCGTAGCGAATGCTGTAGTGTGTGCACAGACAACTTGCTACAAATGCCTTCTTTTAAATGTCTGGACGATGTGTAGGGAATGTTGTAGTGTGTGCACATACAACTTGCAACAAATGTCTTCTTCAAACATGTTGCTATATTTGAATGAGTTTTTTTTTTAAATACATGGGATCATTTTTCAAACTGGGTGTGCGGAAAAAAAAAAACGATGGTCTTGTCACTGACTGACACCGATTTGTATCTTATATCTGACTTAATCTATGGCACCAATGTTGTTATATTTGATATGTGACTCATTACTGACTATTTGCTAGAGGATCAGCTGCAACAGCAGTTGTCAAGATCGAATTCAAAAGAAGCAATACAGTAAGGTATGGTAGCTTGACGCAACAAAACACACGTCATCTTATCACAGACACAAATACACAATGGTACAAGTATTTCGAATACTGTTAACATAACACTGTATACCATTTATAAAGTTATGCTTTGTGATTTAGCATCTTCTGACATTGCTTCTTTACTTTTGTGAATAGAAAACCACCGTGACATTTAAATATTCGCGTAATTGAATGTCAAAACATTATTTTGAGCATTTTCCTTGAGGTGTATTTGCTGCTATCAATATTTTCACTTCATGCTTGCCATGTCACGGATACACTAAAGAAAATTGATTTTATTTGCATCTTCCACCCACCGCCTGTTTTGTTGTTTTATAAAGTGTACAAGATGTGTGCATCTGAGATTTCTTTAACACGATCGAATTGATTTACAACATTTGAGATGTTTTTTACATGATAAACTTGATTTACATCATTTGAGATGTCTTTTACATGATCGACTTGATTTACAACATTTGAGATTTTATTTACATGATCGACTGGATTTACAACATTTGATATTTCTTTTACATGATCGGTTTTATTTACAACATTTGAGATGTCTTTTACATGATCCACTTGACTTACAACATTTGAGATGTCTTTTACATGATCGACTTGATTTACAACATTCAAGAAATGACGTAAAAATTAGACGATACAAGAGAGAAGAGGTGAGACTAATGACACGGATACAAATGTGCTGGTTTTTCATCCTGCATCCTCAACGAGTGAAGGATATTTTGTGCGACCTATCTTCAGTTCAGTTTAATTTATTTTATAGCTAAGTCTATATTTTAGTTTATAGTTTAGTTTAGTTTAGTTTAGATTATAAAGACATCTTCAAAGATATCTTCATTGCACGACGGGTAGCTACATAATGCTCAGATCTCTTACTCAGCACGTTCCCCAATATGAAGCACACCCGATAGACACTAGTAAAACCATTTGATATGTCTTCAACTCAGAGGAACGCACTCCGTTGCACCGGAGAAAACCTCTCCTCTAAAAGCTCCTTAGTCGTCTTTTAGTAATGGCTTTGCCGGTGACAGTGTCTCTACTATTTTCTGCCTTGACCATGGACAGGGTCCCGGAAGGCGCTCGGGCGAAACTTATCTTTGTTAGTGAAACTAAGAAAAAGAGCCCCAATTTGTTACAAAGAACCGATTCTTAAGTATGAAAATGAATCATGGTCGATAAGTAAACAATAAAGAAGGTGCTTGGAATGGTATTTTACATGGGAATGTTGAGACGCGCAGACAAAAATATGAAAGAAAGTTATGGGGAAGGCCAGAATATTGTTTAATGCTCCAAGAAAAATATTCCACTTTCTTTTGGGATGTGATGTGACAAGGAAAACTGGAAGACATGGTGACAGGAAAAAAATAGGTGACAACGAGACAGAGGAAGGAAAAGAAAGAATACTCTAATCAGTTTAACAACTTGGCACAGAAAGAAATAAACAATGGAATTAAAAAGAAGCACCGGCATTAGCGAGAGATAGAGAAACATGATTGGCCCCAAGCAAGGCGCCTGATGAGGATGGAGTTTTACTGCCATAGGATTAATGACATTGTCAACCGTGAGAGAGACTACTATGCAACGAAAGTTTAATAGATATCATCAAATACCACTAACAGCCTGTTCTAAAAAGTCTATAAAGAACAAGTAGTCATATATTGATTTCACTATAACAGTCAATAATAAACAATAAAATCATGAAATATTTAAAAACATGAGTCCTACCATAATATAAACAGATGGGAACAAGTTGCATGCATTATTATGTACCATAGAACAGGGCTCAATTGACTCTATACTCACATGCATAGAAAATTCAAGATTTATACCTCAGCCACAAGTACATCTGGAAAGGTTTCCCAGTTTGTTAAACAAATATATCAAGACTGTAATGAATATAATACATTGAGGAAAACGCGATAGTCAATAGATACAACACTACAAACAAAATTATATGAATCACTACTATAAAAACAGTAAAACGTATACCACAAAACAACATTAAAAACTTCAGGTGAATGAAAAAAGAAGAAATGGGTTCCGGATTTTATGATGGCATGGGAGATCTATTCTATTATATTCTATTCTATTCTATTCTATTCTATCCTATCCTATCCTATCCATGGAACCAAACTCATTGCAGTCAAGAATTATCCACATCCTCTTCACCACTTGTCACAGAATTCCCAAAAGCATCGGTAAACTCGGCTAAAAAGGTCGCTCCGTGCACCCAATGACGTACCTACTCAATTGCACTGACGACGATTCCATACCTCCTTTGTCGCATCTTAGGAGACGCGTGGAAAATAAGAGTGGCTCTATTATTTTCTCCCCTCACTGTAGAGACCCCGATAGTCACACGGGCATGGGAAATAATAGTGGCTCTATTATTTTCTCCACTCACTGTAGAGGCCCCGATAGCCACACGGTCATGGGAAATAAGAGTGGCTCTATTATTTTCTCCCCTCACTGTAGAGGCCCCGATAGCCACACGGTCATGGGAAATAAGAGTGGCTCTATTATTTTCTCCCCTCACTGTAGAGGCCCCGATAGCCACACGGTCATGGGAAATAAGAGTGGCTCTATTATTTTCTCCACTCACTGTAGAGGCCCCGATAGCCACACGGTCATGGGAAATAAGAGTGGTTCTATTATTTTCTCCCCTCACCGTAGGGACCCCGATAGCCACAATGGGCATGGGAAATAAGAGTAGCTCAATTTTTTTTGTCCACTCACTGTAGAGACCCCGATAGCCACACGGGCATGGGAAATAAGAGTGGCTCTATTATTTTCTCCCCTCACTGTAGAGGCCCCGATAGCCACACGGTCATGGGAAATAAGAGTGGCTCTATTATTTTCTCCACTCACTGTAGAGGCCCCGATAGCCACACGGTCATGGGAAATAAGAGTGGTTCTATTATTTTCTCCCCTCACCGTAGGGACCCCGATAGCCACAATGGGCATGGGAAATAAGAGTAGCTCAATTTTTTTTTGTCCACTCACTGTAGAGACCCCGATAGCCACACGGGCATGGGAAATAAGAGTGGCTCTATTATTTTCTCCCCTCACTGTAGAGACCCCGATAGCCACAATGGGCATGGGAAATAAGAGTAGCTCAATTTTTTCTCCACTCACTGTAGAGACCCCTATAGCCACACGGGCATGGGAAATAAGCGCGGTAGTGCTTCCAACATTACCACAAATTGGTATGGATGGTTCAATAACGTGAGAGGTCACTAACTCAAAATTCTCTCTTTCGTTTACAAACTTGACTCATGCACATAATACATAACTCTAACAATTTACGGCACTAAATTATAGTAGGTCTATGTTGCAATGAACAAGAAATTATGCAACAATTGTTAGGAGTGCAGCGAAAATGCTACATCTTTGTAGATGAAACAAGCAGTTGTTCCATACATAGACTTTTTAAGAATTATGGGTTGTGGAAATTAATATAGACTCATATCAACCAAATATTCTGCTCAAGCCTGGTGTGGTTGTTTAACTTCTGACAGGCTGGTGGACGGTGGGAATTCTCGTTGTTAAGTGGGTGTTTTTCTTATCATTCGAGATAGACCTATCGGTAATATGTCATTGTTTTTCACTGTCGCTCCGGGCAGACGGGAATGTCCATCCCGAATTGTACAAAGTCTGTGACGGTGGATGGAGCGGAAGAGTCAGCAATGACGAACTGCGCAGAAAGCGAAAACAACAAAATGTGTGGTACACAAGAGGCATGTTCAGGACACGAAAGACGAATGTGGCAAACCACCGTGAAAGAGATTGGAGCTTCATCACGTACTATTCCAAAGCAATGGAGAGGAATTCGAACTTATGTTGGTGGAAAGATCTAAAAATAAGTACATGTAATGTTAAGAACAATCTAGGTAATTAAAAAATCTTATTCAAGAAGAATAACGACTAAACATAGATATTTTTGGCATGTCAGAGACAAGATGAAAAGAATGTGGGTACATAGAGGACGAAAAATGTACATTTATATATTCAGGCAACACAACAGAACAATAACGAGTGGTAGGAATAATAATAAAAAGAGAACTACAAAAATATATAAGTACCCACTGGACATAACAAAAAAAAATAAACTATCCCCATTGCCATGGCTGGTCAGTGTGGGCTGAAGGTACATGAATTATTATAATTATTAACACATCAGCGCTCCACATTACTCATTTGTGTTATTCTTGTCTATATTAAGTTATTGTTTGCTTCTTATTTATAACCCCCCCCCCCCCCAAGTTATCATTTTATTTAAATTGAAAGTATAATCGCATCGCATCAATCATCCGCGGTAGGACAAAGAAAAGGCTGATTTAAACTCTCCTCCATAGGCCACCCATTCACATATTATATATCAGCTAAAAGAGATAAGCAACTTATAGCTGACTGCTGCTGACATGACTAGTAAACCAGTGCTGGTCAAGTTCACCTTCCCTGCTGTGGCCATGAGACATACTAATTAGTCTGACATAGAGGGCATGAAATGCAGCACAGCCACCCAACATGCCGTGCTCATGTCTGTTAAGTTGCGTCGACGAATACAGATAACGCATTGTCTTGTAAATAAGAAGTTAACGAAATGCCCATGCAAGCGCGGACAAGTGAGAAAAGCAAGAAATTAACATCCGGTTAGAATGAAAATTCCTTCCTTGTTGTTACTGTTCTTAACTCTACAAACTGTGTACATCTTCTAGCTGAGCCGGATTTAGCTTTTGTAAAGTGAACGCGTGAATCTCATTGGATGAATGTATGAACATGTTACCAGATGGAGCCTGTTCCTCATATGCGGGAGTTGTTATTACTGATGTTAAGTATTGTCGTCGTAGTACTGCTTTGTTGCGTTATTGTTGCAATAGTAAATGTTGTAAATGTTGCTGTTGTTGTGGTTGTTACTGTTGTTCGCAAATCGATTTCAATAAAACCACCCATGTCATCATAAGTTATAAAAGTTAGATGGAGACTGCCGATAAGCCGAAACGTGCTCTGAAGTCTTAGTCATTGTCTTTATTCAAGATACATGACGACTATCCTCGGACAATGACTGTTATCACTTAAATTTATTTCTAGATAACATCAATAGACAACTGGCTGGGCACAAAATTAGTAGAACTCCAAAAGTTCCAACGTAATCTCTAGCAGATAATGAATGATGTTACGAAATTTGATCTTTTAAAAAAAAAACAGGTCTAGCAGCAATATACATCCTACATCTTTTGAGTTTTAACAGTTCTTTTGCGTGCTAAAATAACACTGAGCTTCATATTTATAGTCCTTAAGCACTTCGACTAGTTACCCGATCTTTGTAATGGGATCGATGATCAAAAGAAAAGATATCGGTCAATTGGGATCAGGGAATCACTGGGAAATAACCCAATCATTCTTTGGTATACAATATGAACCCTGTACTTTGTGATTGTGTAACGTGTACCATAATCTCATACCTGCAACGATCCCCTCTAGTTCTGAAGTGTCTGCCGCTTTGATTGTTGATTTAGCATTGGATGGAGATCATGATTTTATAGAATTGGTCTTGAAATAAGTTCGTGTTTCATCAACACTCTTCAAATTGAGAAAAAAAATAAACATCATCATTACTTACTGTGCCTGCTGGATCATGTCTCTCAATATCTTCCAGTTTTTACTGATACCTATTATTGGTATTGCCTTCCTAATAAACCGTTATAGTAATTATGTGTTATCTTTCTCTGTTTTTCCTCTACTATTTCCTCTCTCTTTTTTTTCTGTTCTCACAAGTTATTCCTTTCTAATTATATGGCCAAATAAATTTCGATTGTTTCCTCCTTATATTGATAATAATCTTTCTTTTAGCACTGGTCTCTGTCGAAACACTCTCATTACTATTTTTACTTATTCATAGTGCTCTAACATTTCTTCTGTAAAACCATACTATGTAAGTAAAAATGTAAAGTACGCCCGTCACGCCAAGTGGCGTATAGGGAAATATGGTGTTAGTGACTCTATATTTTACAGACCTTCAGCACATGCTTTTTGGAGTAATGTGGTCGGTATTACGCCCGTGCTGCTTTACTTTCCCAGAAAAAAATTAGGTACCCATTTAAAGCAGGGTGAATATGGTAGCCGGCGGTTGGGATCGAACCCTACTCCCTGTCCTTTGTAGTCCAGTTCACTAACCACTGAGCTATCTCGGCTCCATACTATGTTTGACCAAATTATATTCTTTAAGCTTGACAATTTTGATCTATTAAGAATATATATATATATATATAGTGTGTGTGTGTGTGTGTTTGAGTGGGTGGGTGAGAGGCAAATATAGTGTTAGGGACATAATTTTTACAAACCTTAGGGACACAATTTTTGGGGTAATGTGGCCGGTATTACGCCCGTGCCGCTTTACTTTCCCAGATAAAATCCGGTACTCATTTACGGCTGGGTGAACCCGGAAGCAGTCAATGCTGATCGAACCCGAAGTCCTGTCCTTTGTAGTCCAGTTCACTAATCACTAAGCTATCGCAAAATTGAACATGAGCAAGATTAACACTATATTTTATATGCGCGAACACATTATTGTTTGTTTCCAGTTAAACCGAGAATTTCATGTGAAATAATGAAGCTGTTGGAAAAGTAATATGTACTTTTCTTATCTTCTTCTAGGTTTGCTCATTTCCCATTGTTTCCGAGTGTTCATGTTCTCTTGGTATGCTCTCTGCTGCTTATCGTTGCATTAATAAAATAACGTCAGCAACAATGTCAAGAGCTTATAAAAACAAAATAGAACAACCAAGATCTAGAGGTAGACCAAGAAGAGAATGGAATGAGGGAATTTACAACATAATAAAACAAATACAATATCACTATGTACCGTAACACATAAAGTGCCCTTGTTAGAAAATTTATCATTAACTCAAACTTGCGATGCCTACCGGCAAAAAGCAAAACATGATTAAAGGAATAAAGAATAACATCACTACATATCATCATCATCATCATCATCATCATCAAGTATCGGGCCTAGTGGCGTAGGTGATCATGTCTCTGCACAACTTTCGATCTCGGCAGCTATTTATAATTTCTGTTGTTGACCTTCTGCCAAGCCATTCTCTTAAGCTATCCGTTATTTTTTCTCTCTGCTTCCCTCTATCTCTTCATCCCTCAATTTTTCCAGTTGTTACAATATATTCAAGTTGTTCTCTTCTCATTACATGGCCAAAAAATGATGATTGTCTCTTCCTAACATTGGAAATTAGCTCTCTTTTTGCTTTGACCTCTCTCAGAACCTCTTCATTACTCTTCTTAGCTGTCCATGGTATTCTCAACATTTTTCTGTAAAACCACATTTCTACAGACTCCAGTGATTGTCTTGTCTGTTGTCCTATTGTCCATGACACGCATCCATATGTCTCTACGTAACAATAATAATAATAGTGATAATAATCAGGGCGTTTTTCTATAAATATAATATACAGTAATTATCATCTCTCCATAAAACGATAAAATTGTTTTATCTCAAGAGTCTGAGGTTCATGTGTACTTATATTATGTCTACGATCATAATAAGGACATATAAACATATAGCAGCAATTATAATGTGCATTTCTTGTCAAATATAATCTTATGATTTCTAAAAAAAATAAATAAATAAAAGGAAGGAATTCTGAACCTCGCCGGTTAAAGAAAAAAAAAAGACCATGTACAATAGAAGGTTTACAATTTTGATGTTTTCAAAATTAAAGTGTGACTTCTTCAAAATAAAATTGTGACTCTTCTAAATAATAAAGACACTTCTTGAAAAATAAATTGCGACTGCTTTAAAATAAAGTTGGACACACCTTCAAAGTAAAAGGACGTACCATAATTGCATTTAAACACAGTAACCTAAATTCTACTTTCACTCGTTCTGGCACATAATGATGATACAAGTTAATATTACGAAATCCATCAAAATAAAATAGATTTTGTAAAAACCATTGTAGAAGACCATTCCCCTTGACGCATTGTTTTACATTCTCTATCACTAATGACTCATCCGTGACGCTGAGAAACAAATATATGTTGATAATGTTAAATAAATTCATGCATATATGCGCATTTTGTATGCGCTTTAACATGCATGTATCAGCTTACACGTCCCAGACCATCTGAGGATGGAGACAAGAACTTAATTGTTGTCTGTCTCGAGATGCAGGCTTTTTCTTAATGGGGACCTTGTTATATTCATCTATTAATATGTATCACTCTATTATATTCGTCATTAAATTTTTCAGTTTGTTGTATTTTATTACATTTTCTTTCTTTTATTTTCCTTTCCCTTGCTCTTCTTCTCTTTACTTACATCTGTCTATTACATCTTAATAACTTCTATTCCTCTCTCTTATTCTGTCTAAGTGTGCTTGTCTTTGTCTATTACATATTTATAATTACTATTAATCTATATATTTCTCTCTCTCTCTCTCTCTCTATCTCTACTTGTCTCTCTGTTACACACTGATTACTATTTGTTATGTGCTGATTTATTGTCATGCATGTTTACATTTTCCCTGTCTCAAATACATATATATAATTATTATCGTCATTATTACTATACAAGACCGTGTTCCACTCGGCCAATGGCTACTAGGCTTAACAGTCTTAATTTGAAAGCGTTCGCCAGCTTTCAACTCTGACGAAGTCCCTAGAGACTAGGAACTGAATTTTGCGTGTTAATCCATTTTTCCCTGGCAGCCGTGTGCACAGGGGTCCCTCGCCGCACAGGCAGATAACCTTATTCATAGTGCTCTCCAATTTAAGCCTTAAATTAGAACTGGAGTATTCTTTTCTGGTAAGGGCGGACAGTTCTGACATAGTGCTGATCACATTACCCTACATAGGTGTAAGAAGTAAAAAGTAAAGAGCCCCGTCACGCCAAGTGGCGTATAGTTAACATTGTGTTAGTGACCATAATGACCATTTTTTTTTGTTTAAAGGAGAAAAAAGGGGTATGGTAATAGTTTTACGTAGGTGACAAACAAAACAAAAGTCGAACAACGTTTCGGCCAGGTTGGCCTGCAGCTGGAACAATAAAACAACACATATATATGTATAAGGATATACACAACAATCTAACGACGTGGCGATAATATGCTACTCATGAAATATAAAAAGTTCACTTCTCTGGGATCCAGAACCTGTCGGTCACTGATTGAACTAAAATTGATGGACTACCTATTTTTTTTCACTGACCAGACAAACAGTTGAGAAATAAATGGGAAATGTTCTAAAAATATGGGGATTAGTTAGATTAGTGTTAGTGACCATAATTTTTTTATAGACATTCGAAACATGATTTTTGGGGTAATGTGGTCGGTATTACGTCCGTACCGCTTTACTTTCCCAGAAAAAAATCCGGTACCCATTTAAGGCTGGGTGAACCTGGAGAAGCAGTCAATTAGGATCGAACTCTTGTCCTTTGTAGTCCAGTTCACTAACCACTGGACTATCGCTGTTCCCTCCCATAAGCGTTTCGATGGTTAAAATACACAGTGTGGAGACTAACATAATATTCCATATACACTACAATCCAGAGATGGTGGTTTTATTTTCCTATTTTTCCTGCTTTCTTTTACTGTCATCAATCTTTATTTTACTCTGTGTTTACACACACGCATACAAACGCACAAAGACACAAAAGAACTATATACACACAGAATAACGCAGCTCGCACGCACATTTGCACTCAGCACACATTCACACACACTTAAGCTCACGCTCCCATACACGCATACACACTTAATCTCACACTATAACACTCAAACTCCCACACTTAAACTCACACTAAAACACACAAGCACACACACACATAAAATGACATTAAACCACTTAAAATCACACTCAAACACACACTAAAACTCACACTAAAACACGCAAGCTGACGCTCGCTCACACACGCTTAAATTCACATAAACACAAATTCACATCCTCACACACCTCATACAAAAGCCCTTTTCTCAGCCGCATTATTCTTAACACGCATCTTACCATCAATAATTTATCCCACGAATACTGAACCTATTTCTAGTAACTACAAATACATTATTATTTATCCAAAGCCTTGACACATCCATACATCTATCATTTGTTATGTTCGCATTCATTACTGTTTGTTTTCTGCTTTTTTTTTATGATCTCAGTTGTTCGCTGTACTTATGCATGATTTATATTCACGTGACAAATATAACAACTAACTAAATCGAAGGACTGGCATAGATGGCGTTGTTAGCAAGTAATCAATACAAATGCACCTAGATAGCATTACAGTGTCTGGTCTTGAAGAAGTTAAAATAAAACATATCTACCAGGAAGTTGTAAACTAAATTAAGGTCGTCGCTTCGTACTGACATGCTCATTAGTTGCAAAATGTATACTATATTAACGATAAGAAGCTTATAAAAACACCACAAAGTGGAGGCTTTATAAAATACAATAGAAATGCAAAATCGTTACGAGATGAAGGTTATTAAATATAATAGACGACTACATAGATTACACGACGGGGACTATGTTAAGTATGATAGATGTACAGCTATCAGCAGACGATGACTGTAACGAACATCGATGAATAAAATCAATACAAGATGGAGCTGACATATATATATATATAAGTAACGAACCCCAGTCACAAAAAGTGGTGTATAGGGAATATGGTGTTAGTGACCATAAATTTTACAGACCTTCGGCACATGATTTTTGGGGTAATGTGGTCGGTATTATGCCCGTGCCGCTTTACTTTCCCAGAAAATTCCGATACCATTTATGGCTGGGTGAACCCGGAAGCCGTCGATTGGGATCGAACCCTACCTCTTGTTCTTTGTAGTCCAGTTCACTAACCACTGAGCTATCGCGGTAATATATATCTATTTATCACCATCATCAAATCGCATGTCTATTGCAGAACGTTTTGCATTCACCGGAGCCCGTCTGAAAGAATTTCTGTCTCTAGCCAGTTCTCCCACTTCTTCTGTTGTCATGTTCAATGTCTCCTTGATGCCCTGAAACCATCTTCTTCTTGGTCTGCCCCTGATGCGTCGCCCAGGAACAATGCCTTCCATTATTATACTTTCCAACCCGCCATATCTTTTATACATGACCATAGTGTTTTAATTTCCTCTGTTGAATAGTGATTATAAGCTAGTTCTTTTTTAATTTTTAGATCTTTTAGTATGTCTTCCTTTCATTATCCACGGTATCTTACGGAATTTTTGGTAGCATTTTGTTTCGAATAAATCAATTTTCTTTACTGCCACTTGCGAGATAGTCCACGATTATTCACATATATGTATAATATGTATATATGGGTGCGTGTGTGTGTGTGTGTGTATGTGTGTATGTGTGTGATATTTATGTATTGAATTGAACCTCAAAGGCCGAATGGTTATTGTGCTCGCTTCTTGAATCAAAGAGTCCGGGTTTGATCCCAAGGAGTGGTGGGTTTTTGTTTCTAATCGACAAAGCTTCGGGGTTCACACAGCCTCTAAAAATGGCTATCAGAGATTTGTCTAGGAAGTAAAGACGGTCTGACGTTTTAACCGGCCACATCACCCACAAATGTGATGTGGTTGTAGAGAAATTAAGTTACTAACACCATAGTCCACATACAACAACCAGGACGTAAGTAAAACCTTCACTGTTTTTTTGTTTAACATTCATTACGAGATGCCGAATATGTGACATAAAGAGTAAGAAGATAGAGGAAAAATACCACTTACTTGTGGTTCCTTTGTTTTAAAAGGTTGCGTCACGCAGAGAACTTCAATATCCGCTCTTTTGATTTTTCCAAAGACCAGAGCAAAGTGTATACACTGATGGTTCCTGTTAGTAGAGACTGTGAGTTATTCGTTTCCGCCCACAGAGAATGATTGTTCTTCCCTCTTCCAGTCTGAGACTTCTATCTTTATATCGAAGAATGTTGGAGATTGTCTCCCACTCAATTATATCTTCTTTAGATAAGGTATCTCTATCGGCGTAAAAAAAAAAATTCGATTTCTCCAGGCAAAATATTCCCTGTATTTGGGTGGGCCCTGCCGGTCACAAAGTCGACTGGTTCAATAACAAACACCATCGTGTGCAGGCTCAATATATTCCTGTAAGCTCCGTGAACTGCGATTTTCCAAATTGGTGGGCCCACTGTCTCAGCAGTGTGCTTCTTTTATTTTCCGGAGCACGCTTTGTAAGTCTGTGACAATGATGGCGCGTTTGGGTCGCTGTTCATCAAACCACCCGACTGTTGTAGTGGCAGCTTCGATTTCCTTTCCCATCATGCTAGTCGTTGTTTCGTATGCACCGTGACTTCTTTCGAGTGTCTTTCCATTAAGACATATGCAATGATCTCGTTGTTATGTATGGTTCTGAATGTTATAGTAAAATATAGTATTACTGGCACCACAGGTCCAATGCGGCACCCTCTATCCAGATGTATCATGCCCTTTAATGGAGGTATCATCAATACTTCCTATGGTGTCACGTTCCCATTAGTATGGACACTATTTAGTGTTTCTTTTGTTTCCACTATCCCCTATTTTCGCGTGGTACATTTTTCTTTATAGAGGCTAAACGGCTGGGTCGAGGCTATAATCGGTCCTGGTGGAAACGTTGAGAAATATCTTCACTTATGGGTGCCCATGTCGCGCCCTAATACTGGGCAGCGCTCGTAAATATCTCATTACCGACATATGCTTATCTTTAGTGAATCTAAGGACCGCTCTCATGACCTCGTGCTGGATTCTCTCCAAATATTTTGTCTGGGTCTGGAACAGTGGGATAAGACCCAGAGCATAGTCTACAACAGAAAGTACCAACAATTAGAACAACAAAAACATAGTGCCCTTTTGATCATCACCTGGAGAGCAATAATCCTTTCCTATCTCTCACAATGACGGTTTGTAGACTTGCTGATTAAATAAGGGCGACCTGTTAAATATGGTATATAGATTACTACTGAAATTGATAACCAATATCTCTAGGAGCATTGTTGTAACACGCAAAAAAATAATATTTAAAATTAATTGTCAGCGATAAAGTCTCGAAATATGAAATATCGACGAGAATATAACAACCTACAACAGCCATTGTAAACCTAACCCCTGTTTGAACAGATAAGAACATCACTATTGCTCTAAAATTAGTGACTGATGATCATCGTCGCTATAACAATGTTCTTCTATACACTTGCGAAACACAGACCCTTACGGCAGAGCTAGAGAATAAAATACAAGCTATGAAGATGAATTGTTAACAAAAGGTTTTGGGTATTTTTAAATGGATCTTATCATGAATAAAACCGTTCGCAAAACAATACAAGCAATCGAAGTTTATGATTATATTTTGACTACTGTGATGAAAAGCAAAATTAAATAGTTTGGCCACGTATCTCATACATGTCCATACTGTCCTAGATTAATCCTTGCCGGAAAGGGATTGAACTATCATATTCGTTCACACAGACTAATTTAACAGCTGGGAAAACAGAATCGTCGTCATATGACAAGAAGGATGAACAATGACCCAACATACCCCAAATCACAATCTGTATCAAGATAGGAAGAAAATAGGAATAAAAAGTGTGAATAGCTTAAGTGCTTAATGTAACTATTAACATCATAAGTCGTCCCAATGTGCTGAAATGAGATGATCATCATGGAGGCTTCTCCGAGATGAGAGAGCTCGGTTTTGTTAACGAGTGGTCTAATCTTGGTAGCCTGCTAATGTGCCAGTCAATTTACCTACCTTACCATAGATAAAACTAGAACGACTTATCTGGAGAAACCGAAAATAATGGAGGAGTTGCATTATGGGTATGTTGCTCTTCCAGTGAGAATCTCATTTGGCACGGTTTTGTTTATATTAATTTGCTCTTTTATATGGACCTAAGACCTAGAGATGGATATGATCCAGTGTCTGATGCTATAGAAGGCAACCTATATTTTCTCTTCACAAATTGACCATTTTTGACGTACGAACGTCTGAAAGTTTCAGCTGCATGTCCTAGCGTGGGGGAAGAAAAGAAGAAAGAAAAATTCTGAAATTCCTAAAGCGTTGTGCACTCCGTTTGTAGAACTGTGTAGGAGGAGGCAACATAAGCCCACTGAGGTTCCTCTGTCAATCACAAACCGTTCAGCTGTTTAGCTTCTTGACACTTGTCTCTTGCTTGAGACATGGCACGAGAAAATTGAAGCGGTTAGGCTATATGCCGCTACTTGGGCAGCATTTTTTTGTTATGTGTACATTCCTTAACAGTTGTATCAGTCAATATTCTTAAACTGATCCATGGATCTTCATTGCCTGTCTCCTGTTTTTATTTCCGAGTTGCCGTGACATCATCCTGAGTGATTAGTCGAGCTAACAGGGTTTTACTGTACACAAGAGTTACTAGCTCTTACGGTCTTTCCGTCAGATTTACTCTTTTTATTTGACATTTTCCCCGCCCACGATTTTTTTCCCCGGTCGTATGCCAATTTCTTAAATGTTAAACGCATGCAGAAATTTATTGGATATTTTAAAATTCTCAGGAAAATGAATATGTTACACCATTTTTTATTCATGGCTAGTGAGCACGTAAATAGTTCCGAAGCAGTAGGGTCTCAACGGTTGAGTTACGTCACCCTTACAGCATAACCTAATACTTCCGGTCTCACCCACGTGATTTGTTGTGTGCAAAGCAATCATTGGGATATCAAAAGCAACTAGGAGCAGTCGTTGCACTTGGAAACATACGGAAGTCCAAAAAAATTAGGTTAAATACAAAAATACAAAAATTTCAACTCCAATGTTAAGTCAGTATTATTATATGGCTGTGAAACATGGAGAACAACAAAAATGACAATCATGAAGATACAGAACTTCATTAATGGATGCTTTAGTAGAAGAAAAGAATGGACATGGCAGGACTAAATCACTAACATGGAATTATGGAAATGTACCAGTCAAAAACCTGTATAAAAAGAGATACAGCAAAGAAGATAGCGCTGGATAGGACACACACTGCTGAAGCCAACTGAGAGCATTACACAACAGTTGGTCTATTTAGCACTGATGAACTCTATTTCTCATTTCTATTGACATAGACTTGTAGCATAAAACGGTTCTCAATTTTTGCCTGAGCAATTCTGCTTTTTATTTATGTGAGGTATCTGTCATGCTATGTTACTTTATTATGCCCAAGTATTTGACTCGTTGCACTTGTTTCAGATTTGTCCTCTATTTTTATGCTGTCTGATTGTGATTATTGTTTTTCCCATTTGACCATTACTTCTGTTTTCCTACTATTCAGACTGAGTCTTATCTTGTTGCTTTCTTTTACAATTAAACGTTAACTGATCATTATTCTCTGTTTAAAGTAAGGTAATATTTGCACATGAATTTTTGTATACATAATATATATGTATTCATGTGTTGATTCATTATATTATTATTCAAGCGTTACATAATTACAAATGCACATAGGTTATATTATATACATATGTATGTTTGCATAAATATCTATTCAGTGCGGTTTACATGATCATTGTCACTAATAATATGAGATGCTTTGTCTATTTTTTGGAACGTTCAATATTAAAAATAGGAACTAAATTATGTGTAATTGGATTATTCAGCTGGGGAAGGTGATTGCGGAGAGGAGAATAGCTTGTTTACTGAGCAGAGGAAGGTGATGGTAGAGATGAGAATAACTTGTTTACTGAGCAGAGGAAGGTGATGGTAGAGAGGAGAATAACTTGTTCACTGAGCAGAGGAAGGTGATGGTAGAGAGGAGAATAACTTGTTCACTGAGCAGAGGAAGGTGATGGTAGAGAGGAGAATAACTTGTTCACTGAGCAGAGGAAGGTGATGGTAGAGAGGAGAATAACTTGTTCACTGAGCAGAGGAAGGTGATGGTAGAGAGGAGAATAACGTGTTCACTGAGCAGAGGAAGGTGATGGTAGAGAGGAGAATAACTTGTTCACTGAGCAGAGGAAGGTGATGGTAGAGAGGAGAATAACTTGTTCACTGAGCAGAGGAAGGTGATGATAGAGAGGAGAATAACTTGTTCACTGAGCAGAGGAAGGTGATGGTAGAGAGGAGAATAACGTGTTCACTGAGCAGAGGAAGGTGATGGTAGAGAGGAGAATAACGTGTTCACTGAGCAGAGGAAGGTGATGGCACAGAGGAGAAGAAATGGCACGTGACATGAGCGTGCTTGATATCAAACATAACGAACACGGGCTTGTTTTAAAATGAATCAAACTGAATGCAGAGAATAAATACTGGTTTTGATCGCAGAGGAATTCAATTTGACTTTTAAAAAAAAAGGCTATTGTAGAAGCATATCAAAGGAGAAAAAAAACACTGACAGGATCCTTACACGAGTAATATATCCATTGATTTTCCTGACTGGTTGGATTCAATCACTCCACTATTTCTACCATACGTTATTGTACTAATCAGTTAGCTAGTTACCATATGGTCCTTAATGCAAAAGTCCGTAAGTGCTAAATCTCCTCTTCTGTACAGAACGCAATGCGTTGCGACTGAGATCATCATTTCTGTGGTGGTTCAGCCGCTAACCACACCATGGCTACGTTGGTTTAGAAACTGACCACACCATAGCTATTTTGATTCAGCGACTGACCACATCAGCTCCATGTTGGTTTAGCGACTGGCCGTACCATAGCTATATCGGTTCAGCGATTGATCACATCAGCTCTAGGTTGGTATAACGACTGACCACATCAGCTCCATGTTGGTTTAGCGACTGATCACATCAATTCCATGCTGGTATAGCGATTGACCACATCATAGCTATGTTGGTTTAGCGACTGACCACATCAGCTATATGTTGGTTTATCGACTGACCACATTACCTATATGTTGGTTTAGCGACTGACCACATTAGCTCTATGTTGGTTTAGTGACTGACCACATCAGCTATATTATGGTTTAGCGTCTGAACACATTAACTCCATGATTGTTTATCAGCGGACCACATCAGCTCTATGTTGATTTATTAGTCCTCCTAGCTAGGTGTTTATCAGCAGACCACATCAGCTATATGATGGTTTAGCGTCTGAACACATTAACTCCATGATTGTTTATCAGCGGACCACATCAGCCCTATGTTGATTTATTAGTCCTCCTAGCTAGGTGTTTATCAGCAGACCACATCAGCTATATGATGGTTTAGCCTCTGAACACATTAACTCCATGTTTGTTTATCAACAGACCACATCATCTCTATGTTGATTTATTAGTCCTCCTAGCTAGGTGCTTTTCACTAGCTTCTCCTCTTCTGAATTGCTCTTCCTTCAAGCCTCCGGCCATAGTTGCAGACTGGCTTTCATTAATCGTTTCCCGCCAGACCTTCATCCTATGTTGAACATTAATACTGCAAACCCTAGTTAATTCAGGGATCACAGTTAGCGGAATTACATACAAGTAGAATAGACCAAGTTTCCATACAAGTGTGTGCTTAATGTGACCAATGTCTAAATATTCCAAGTCGAGATGAGCACAAAATATGTTTGACACTCAGGTTCAGATGGCTACATATTCACAGCAATGAAAAGTAATGCAGCAAAATGTTTTCTGCATGCAAATGCAAATAGTAGGCAACAACTACAACAAAATAAAAACAAATGATCCGATTGTTTTCGAAATGAACCTTGAATAACACCCAGGCCAGCTGTTACGAAAGACACTTCTTTATGTTCTGCTCATCGATTATTTCTCTTCTCAATCTATTTTCACAAAGGGTGTTAGGGAGCGTCGGTTTCTGGTATGTTGTGTTTTACACCTATGTTCTGATGTCTTCGTTTTCCGATATAACACTCAAGAAAGCAAATATACTTTTCTTTCTTTACAAGCTGTAGTGATTCTTTTTTTTTTTTTTATTATTTTGTCGTTAAATGTACATAACAGTTCATATACTTTGACATAATCATACTGTTTGTGCTGACCCAGACAGTGGAGTAGATGTGAGTACTTTCTGCATTCTTGTCTTCATGACGTCAAGCTACAGTCATTATGATGTATCGTTCTATGATAGCAGAGTTACTCTTTTTGATCTTATTTTAGACAGGGGACTGGTTGGTCTCAAGGCAAGACGCCGGTCTCGAGACAGAGAGGTTGTGAGTTCAAATCCCGACTGCACCAGTTGGGAATTTTATTCGTGATTTCTCGTAGCGGCAATCATACCTGGTCTTATCAGCAAGGTTTGAAACGTCAATTACCATCGACGGGAAACATATGAGCACCCCAAAAGACGGAATTATCTGCCTGTGCGACGACGGATCCCTATGAAACCGGCTGCTAGTGAAAAAAGGATAAACGCGCAAAATTCAATTCCGACTCTAATGAGAGGCTTCGCCCTAGGTGAAAGCTGGCTAACTCAAAAAAGTCTCCTCATCGCTGCGTATATAATCCGCAGTTCAGTGGGTTCACATCCTCTTTGATTCATATCACTTCTCCTTCCGCGGGATCTTTACTTTACTTTGGGAATTCGTGAGAAAGAAATGGACAGTTGCTACGCCAAATTAAAGTAAGGATTCCCTCCACATCTTAGACATACATGGTGTTAGTGCTCATGTTTCTCAATGACCAAAGATACATTCTCTGGGTGATATGGCGTCTCCCCTTTCATGTTATCAAAGGCTTTGTAAATTCCGAATGCGTGTTGGTCCTCCCAACCAAAATAATCGCCCCGTCTGAGATATGAATCAAGATCCGTTAAGGCCAGCAGTGAGCTCACTAACCTTTCAGATACATCGGCTCTTAATAAAGCAAAACAGATCAACATGATTGCTACAACGCATCACTGAGAGATCTGTCAATCAATGAACTAGACTATAGCAACAGTAGAAGATCGTAGCAGGAGAAGAACAAAGCAAAAATGAGGCACCATAGTTCGAAAAAGAATTGAAGCAATTGCAACAATAGTATTCTCCAGATGATGTGTTATGACTACATTATAAACGTATCTTTCATTTTATTCTGCAACATTATCCATAAGAGAAGCAATGTGATACGACGGTGGATGGCAGAAACCGGTCAAGTTTGAAGATCGAAACAAAAATCCTGTTACATAGAGTCTGTAAGGATGAAAAATGCAGTACCTTTAAATAGCTATTATCTTCTTTGATTTCTCTTGTATTAGATCTCTTTTGCATTCACGAATTTTACTAAACTTTTATTTCTAGAAAACGCTCAATGTTTTGTTCGTCCACCTCTTATTAATTTCCATATATAATTGTTCAGTTGATGCGATTTTATTATTTTCTTGTAATTTTTCATCAATTCATTCCTTGACTAACCATTAAATGAGAACCTTCCTCTCTGAATCCACATCACAAGAGCATTCGAATATGAATCTCAAACATGAATCTACGAGATAAAGCTATTGGCTGATGAAATAAATGAGCTCACATTAACATGTTTAAAAATGCCGCTGTTTGGACATGCCTGGTTGAGGTCGTGAAACACGCAGAGCCCAAAATGTCTACGCTGGATGTCAGAGAATCGGAATAAAAACGATTAAATGACACAAAGAGTACAAAAAGGACAATGGATCACATGGGAAATACTTGAAAGATTCTTGACAAGCATTAATGTTGTTAGCAAACTGCACCCACATGGAGGAATTTCATTATCAGGTCAACGTATACTCTTTTAGAATCGTCCTGAACATGCAACAATCGCTAAATAGTTTAATCCTGTGTCCGCTAAGCAAAGGGAGCACACAATAGATAATAGACTCTGAAAATGCATGGCGCCAGAGAGTCTGGGTTATGTATTTGGCTATTGAGCACATATGCTGTTTGTTAAAGAGAAAAAATCGTCATTGAATTCTTGGCAAGCAACAGCGTTCTGGCGCTTTCTAACATCAAATGACGAAATATATGCATGTGTATGGTTGTGAGTTCATGCTGATTAAACATATCACATATGCACAGTCGCTTTCTTAGTCGTGGAGAGGTTAGCTGGAGAATGTTTGACACATGGATCCGGCTTTGTTAAAGTCTTGCGTAGATCACTTACACCGGGTCATATGACATATACCTCAGACAGCAGCGTTATTGAAGACTATCTTCATTGTTTTATTTGCTGCCTTGCATGAAGATTAGGGACAATCAAAGGCTAAAGAAAACAAACCTGAACAAAGGCTGGCTGAAATCGGATGCACTGGGCCACTGGCGCAGAACACAGTGCAACGTTTTAACAAGTATTCAAGCAGAGAGGATCTAACAGGCTTAAACAGACAGCTGTCTTTGTATGAGAGTCTGGAGTCCTGATCGCAGAGAGAGAGAGAGAGAGAGAGAGAGAGAGAGAGAGAGAAAGAGAGATTGTTTTATTTGTGCGTTCACCCGTGTATCTTCTTCATATCCCGTCCTTTAAAATTATGAGCATAGATGAGTCGTGTTGTCTTTTACATTAAACTGCGTTATCTGCGTATTTTTGCCCCTCCTCCCTCCATTCATATCACAATGCCACTTTTGGGCTGGCTTTCTTCTTTGATTTCTACTAACTTTAACTCTCGCCACCCAGAGATCAGTCTTTTTTCCAGAGCCACCACGAGAATATGGAGAAGGAAACTAATAAATGTTAGTTTTTTGACCTGTCGGGTGCACTCTGTTTAAGTCGCAGATATCTTTCAATCCAGTCGTTGGAGGGTATCTTGCCCATTATCACACCAAGTGGCGTATATGGAATATGGTGTTAGTGACCATACATTTTACAGACCTTCGGCACATGATTTTTGGGGTAATGTGGTCGGTATTACGCCCATGCCGCTTTACTTTCCCAGAAAAAAATCCGGTACCCATTAAAGGCTGGGTAAACCGTAACCCGTCGGTTGGGATCGAACCTTACCTCTTGTCCTTTGTAGTCCAGTTCACTAACCACTGAGCTATCGCGGCTCCAAAATATGATGTAGAAATTGTATAATTATAAAAAAAAATAAATAACATCAACAACATCAATAAATCCAGAATCTTCAAGAAAGCAACTGCCTCAATATTCATGATTATATCGCGTTTAGTTATAGTTAATATAACCACAACACGATATAAAGGGAGACTATAAAATAACAATATTACTATTCAAAGAACAAAGCACAACAGGTGCGTTAATGCTCATATTTAGACTTAAAAACAACAGTAGTTGTTATTCTTAAGTACTAGATAAACCTATAATCATCATATTTACATCTTCCATGGATATGATGTTGTCAAACGTGGGCACCAATGGGCCTATCATTTATCTGTAAACGGACATATATAATGGTGGTTGCCTAAAAGTCTTTGGCGACTCTCAAAAGGGACAACAAATAAAAGTGTATGCGTCATCAAAGTAATAGTTATAAGTAAACAGTCAAAATCTCTTCATTATATATTATTTTTTTCTGTGATGTTTGATAGTGCGTCCCTGAGCATATTCTTTGCTAGGCATGTTTAGCGTTAAACGTAGCTATGGGAGCTTCGTTTCTAGGTGACGGTCAACGTGCTGTCAGTGGCCAGCCAGTAGTTTATTGCTGGTGCTAGCTAGAGCAGTTAACGACTATTAGTTTGTTGCTGGTGCTAGCTAGAGCAGTTAACGACTATTAGTTTATTGCTGGTGCTAGCTAGAGAAGATAACGACTATTAGTTTGTTGTTGGTACTAGCTAGAGCAGTTAACGACTATTATAGCTCGTTTCAAATCACTTGCCCAAATTCAAAACGCTATTGCTCAGAAACCGTTTGTTAAATATTGTTGAAATTTTCCAAATGTTATTAGAATGCAAAAGACCCTTTAAATGTATATTTAACAAATATCTTGCAGCTGCAGTTTTCTTAAAGCGACGAATTTATTTGATGTTTGTCAAAATTGTAAATTGTGAACCCCTAAATAATAGAAATTACCGTAGTTGCTGGTCTATGATTAATTTTTACTAGGTAAAGGCGTGGCCGTAATGGGGAAATAACTGAATAAGGAAAAACACCAGGAGAATTATTGTCTTCTCAGTTCGATGACGGACGATAATATCAAGGTATACCTATATGTCGAATTTTCATAGTTGTGTGGTCCTGAAAAGGACCGTTTGTTGAACTAATTTAAGGTAATATAGGGGCCAACATTGTGGGGGCTATATACTTTCATTCTGAATCAGACGAGTCTAAAAGATTAATACATGTAACTGTTTGGGGTTGAACATTCCACAAACCATCATTTTTCCAATATTCCTCTTCCTGTTTTAAGACGTGGTCTTCACATTTAGCCCAATAATCTTTGTCTATATTTAATAAAGCGAGATTAGCAAGAGTCTTTACATCGCATATTTTGAATGTTGTATTTTCATCTGCCACTTGTCCTTTTAATTTTGCCCAGATTAGTTCTATTGGATTTAAATGAGCATGGTAAGGTGGCAGCCTCAAACTTATATGACCGTGCTCTTGGATAATCTTATCTATTTGAAAAATCTTTGTCCTTTGTTTTTGCTTTACTAGAGATAGTAATTCAGGTTTTAAGTGCATGTTATTAAATTGTATGTGCTCCTTTGTGAACCATATCTTAATAGCGTCTTTTGTACTGGATGACGTCGGGACTTTATCTTCAAGTGCAACAATGTTGTGGTACGCTGCATTGTCCATTATTAGGCAAGATGGTCGATCTAGTGATGGGAGAACAGAATTTTCAATCCAATGTCTAAATATGTGACCATTCATCTCAGAGTGGTAATTCCGATTGTCTTTGGATTTTGAAAGAAAAATGAGCTCTGCATTCTTTATTAGTCCATGTTGTCGACTACCTGCATGAGCAATTATCAAGCGCTGTCCTTTGCTGCTAGGTATTAATCTCTTAATCTTTCTATCTGATGACTGCCATTCCCTTTGGTTAGTGTGGTGAGCATTGATCCATGTACACAATATCATAACCCTGCTTGCGCACCTCTTTTACTTCACGTAAGTACTTGCTTCTCATGACTACTATATATGGCTTCTCACAGATGATGTTTCGTCCATTGGAATACTTTCTGAATGTAAAGCCTTCAGCTCTCACATTCCTCCATAATGTAGACTTTGATATTTCAATACTGTTGTTCTTTTTCAGCGATACTTTTAATTTTCTTATTGTAACAGTTTCATTCATACCCAAAATTTTGCGAATTTCATTTCTAATAAGTTCACTGTCGAAATTATCCAACATTTTTGCTCTTCCTTGTGATTTTGTATATTTTGAACATTGACGGTCACGTGCTTGAATCCAGCGATTAAATGACCGTTTAGATAAATCCAAAATGTGTCTTGTCCTATTCTCAGGGTTTTCTAAAGAATGAAATAATCTTCCTCGTTTAGCTTCTTTGCAAAAATAGTCATACATTTTTATTGCGATGTTTTGTAAACTGCAGAATTTCATTTTAAGACTCATGGTAAATGTTATTGTTCCACGTCTACACCTATGAATGAACGGAAATGGAACACACAATTTGTCGTGTTTTTTACAAGTGTCTAATTGTGTCAAACAAACCACGGGGAAAGCGTGCAAATACGTCAATTCTAACGTGTATGGATTTGTACTCGCTATTTTTAGTTTAAAATACTGTAAACATTAAGTTTTGACTACATCAATGGGTCGTTATAAATTTATATAAATAAAAAAAGCAACAATAATAACCAGATGTTTTTTTTAATGAAATTAATTCCCTGTTGGGTTCTAATCATTATAACTTTACATGCAAATTTTGAATATCTTACAACAAGCGGTTAAAAAGCTATCGATTTTAAAAGTTGGGCACGAGTTATGAAACAAGCTATAGTTTGTTGCTCATACTAGCTAGAGCAGTTAACTACTATTAGTTTATTGTTGGTACTAGCTAGAGCAGTTAACGACTATTAGTTTATTGCTAGTGCTAGCTAGAGAAGATAACTACTATTAGTTTATTGTTGGTACTAGCTGGAGCAGTTAATGACTATTACTTTATTATTGGTACTAGCTAGAGCAGTTAACGACTATTAGTTTGTTTTTCGTACTAGCTAGAGCAGTTAACAACTATTAATTTGTTGTTGGTACTAGCTAGAGCAGTTAACGACTATTAGTTTGTTGTTGGTACTAGCTAGAGCAGTTAACGACTATTAGTTTGTTGCTCATACTAGCTAGAGCAGTTAACTACTATTAGTTTATTGTTGGTACTAGCTAGAGCAGTTAACGACTATTAGTTTGTTGTTGGTACTAGCGAGAGCAGTTAACGACTATTAGTTTGTTGCTGGTACTAGCTAGAGCAGTTAATGAATATTAGTTTGTTGCTGGTACCAGCTAGAGAAGTTAACGACTATTAGTTTATTGCTGGTGCTAGCTAAAGCAGTTAACGACTATTAGTTATTGCTGGTGCTAGCTAGAGCAGTTAACGACTATTAGTTTATTGTTGGTGCTAGCTAGAGCAGTTAACGACTATTAGTTTATTGCTGGTGACAGCTAGAGAAGTTAACGTCTATTAGTTTATTGTTGGTACTAGCTAGAGCAGTTAACGACTATTAGTTTATTGCTGGTGCTAGCTAGAGCAGTTTATGGTTAATTGTTTATTACATGTGCTAGCGAGAAATGTTAGTAACTAATAGAGCTATATCAGTAAATCAGATGTAACTAATATTTAATACTACGTTCACGCTATGATTCCTAAAGCAAGCCACATAGTCGGTCCAAGAAGGTAGGAATCAACGTGGGCAATAATGCTGTTATGAAGTTGCATATGTTAGGTCAATAGGTGCAAATATCACTGCAAGTGTTTTCCACGAACGATCGTTTCACAGAAAATAAATAAACGAAAAGCAAGCAGCTTTACTATTTCTCAACTAGTTAGTCCCTGAATTGGGTTGATTTTATTGAAATAGAAGATCTAGTATTTCAGCACATATGTGATGAACAAGCTCCTACTTATCCAGTAGAACTGAGGTCATTATTTAAAGCTACTGTATCAGCTTATATGGTCTTAGAACCAAGAACATTTGGCTATTATCATTCTCTTCTATTTTAGGGGAATGACGATATCTTATCATTGAAGATAGAAACAGTACAAGGCAGTTTAAGAAAATGAATTTGTAGACAACAAACGTGATAAGCAAGTGAAGAGGTGGGAAGTTGTGAAGAGAAATAATTACAAAACGGTACTTGAGGAACAGTTCCTGAGGGCCGGTAATTGCGGCATGGTACTAGAGGCACGGTACTTGGGGAACAGTTCATGAGGGCTGGTAATTGCGCCATGGTACTAGAGGCACGGTACTTGAGGAACAGTTCCTGAGGGCCGGTAATTGCGGCATGGTACTAGAGGCACGGTACTTGAGGAACAGTTCCTGAGGGCCGGTAATTGCGGCATGGTACTAGAGGCACGGTACTTGGGGAACAGTTCCTGAGGACCGGTAATTGCGCCATGGTACTAGAGGCACGGTACTTGGGGAACAGCGCATGAGGGCTGGTAATTGCGGCATGGTACTAGAGGCACGGTACTTGGGGAACAGTTCCTGAGGGCCGGTAATTGCGCCATGGTACTAGAGGCACGGTACTTGAGGAACAGTTCATGAGGGCTTGTAATTGCGGCATGGTACTAAGGCACGGTACTTGAGGAACAGTTCCTGAGGGCCGGTAATTGCGGCATGGTACTAGAGGCACGGTACTTGGGGAACAGTTCATGAGGGCTGGTAATTGCGCCATGGTACTAGAGGCACGGTACTTGAGGAACAGTTCCTGAGGGCCGGTAATTGCGGCATGGTACTAGAGGCACGGTACTTGAGGAACAGTTCCTGAGGGCCGGTAATTGCGGCATGGTACTAGAGGCACGGTACTTGAGGAACAGTTCATGAGGGCTTGTAATTGCGGCATGGTACTAGAGGCACGGTACTTGAGGAAATTTTCTGAGGGCCGGTAATTGCGGCATGGTACTAGAGGCACGGTACTTGAGGAAATTTTCTGAGGGTCGGTAATTGCGGCATGGTACTAGAGGCACGGTACTTGAGGAACAGTTCCTGAGGGCCGGTAATTGCGGCATGGTACTAGAGGCACGGTACTTGAGGAAATTTTCTGAGGGCCGGTAATTGAGGCATGGTACTAGAGGCACGGTACTTGAGGAAATTTTCTGAGGGCCGGTAATTGCGGCATGGTACTAGAGGCACGGTACTTGAGGAACAGTTCCTGAGGGCCGGTAATTGCGGCATGGTACTAGAGGCACGGTACTTGAGGAACAGTTCCTGAGGGCTGGTAATTGCGACATGGTACTAGAGGCACGGTACTTGAGGAACAGTTCCTGAGGGCCGGTAATTGCGACATGGTACTAGAGGCACGGTACTTGAGGAACAGTTCCTGAGGGCCGGTAATTGCGGCATGGTACTAGAGGCACGGTACTTGAGGAACAGTTCCTGAGGGCTTGTAATTGCGGCATGGTACTAGAGGCACGGTACTTGAGGAAATTTTCTGAGGGCCGGTAATTGCGGCATGGTACTAGAGGCACGGTGCTTGAGGAAATTTTCTGAGGGCCGGTAATTGCGGCATGGTACTAGAGGCACGGTACTTGAGGAACAGTTCCTGAGGGCCGGTAATTGCGGCATGGTACTAGAGGCACGGTACTTGAGGAACAGTTCCTGAGGGCTGGTAATTGCGCCATGGTACTAGAGGCACGGTACTTGAGGAACAGTTCCTGAGGGCCGGTAATTGCGGCATGGTACTAGAGGCACGGTACTTGAGGAACAGTTCCTGAGGGCCGGTAATTGCGGCATGGTACTAGATGCACGGTACTTGAACAGTTCCTGAGGGCTGGTAACTGCGGCATGGTACTAGACGCACGGTACTTGAGGAAAGGTTCCTGAGGGCCGGTAATTGCGGCATGGTACTAGAGGCACAGTACTTGAGGAACAGTTCCTGAGGGCCGGTAATTGCGGCATGGTACTAGAGGCACGGTACTTGAGGAACAGTTCCTGAGGGCCGGTAATTGCGGCATGGTAATAGAGGCACAGTACTTGAGGAACAGTTCCTGAGGGTTGGTAATTGCGACATGGTACTAGAGGCACGGTACTTGAGGAAAGGTTCCTGAGGGCCGGTAATTGCGGCATGGTACTAGATGCACGGTACTTGAGGAATAGTTCATAAGGGCCGGTAATTTCGGCATGGTACTAGAGGCACGGTACTTGAGGAATAGTTCATGAGGGCTGGTAATTGCGGCATGGTACTAGAGGCACGGTACTTGAACAGTTCCTGAGGGCTGGTAATTGCGGCATGGTACTAGACGCACGGTACTTGAGGAACAGTTCCTGAGGGCCGGTAATTGCGGCATGGTATTAGAGGCACAGTACTTGAGGAACAGTTCCTGAGGGCCAGTAATTGCGGCATGGTACTAGAGGCACGGTACTTGAGAAACAGTTCCTGAGGGCTGGTAATTGCGGTATAGTACTGGAGGCACGGTTCTTGAGGAACAGTTCATGAGGGCCGGTAATTGCGGCATGGTACTAGAGCACGGTACTTGAGGAACAGTTCCTGAGGGCCGGTAATTGCGGCATGGTACTAGAGGCACGGTACTTGAGAAACAGTTTTTGAGGAACGGTACTTTCGGAATTGTCCTTGAAGCACGGTTTTGAGGCACGGTACTTGAGTCTCTACTTGCTGCACAGTACTTGAGATACCGTATCTTAGGCATATTACGTGTTATACGGTACTTTAGGCATGTTACTTGAGACACAGTACTTCAGGCATGGTGCTTCATGATGATAATTATTGCTACTTGCTTTCAACATGTTCTTGTCATAATAATTATTTATTGAGAATGAAATAAGAATAAGCATTTCATTGAAGCTTTCAGTAGCTTGCTGGTTGTCATTCACACTAGGCGATAAAGCGAATGTGGGATCCATCCAAGAATCTAGCTCTCCAGTAAGTAACTGGTTAACAGGGTAACAGAGGTGTAAGTAAGTGTAGAATAGTGTATCATATTTTGATGTAAGTGTAGAATAGTGTATCAGATATTGATGTAAGTGTAGAACAGTGTATCAGATATTGATGTAAGCGTAGAACAGTGTATCATATATTGATGTAAGTGTAGAACAGTGTATCATATATTGATGTAAGCGTAGAACAGTGTATCAGATATTGATGTAACTGTAGAACAGTGTATCATATATTGATGTAAGCGTAGAACAGTGTATCATATATTGATGTAAGCGTATAATAAACAACGCATGTAAGGCAGCACAATAAATACCTCAATCAATATACAACAAAATCAAAGAGGTTAACGTTAATGAAGTAAAGCTGTTAGATGTAGATCAAAGTAAGAGAGGCTGTTGTAGATGGAAAACAAAGTTAAAGAAGCTTACGCTAATGCAGAATGAAGCGTAACAAATATCATTAGCTGCAGATCAAAGCATTAAAGACTCATGTAACTGTCGAACAATCTAACATACATTATAGTAGTTGTATAGAAAAAAAAGTCAAAGTGGTTAATTAACTGCAGAAATAAAATGGGTAATTTGTTAAAAATAGTTCAGTAAAAGCTACGAAAAAACCTGAGACCCGTCTATATTAAAAGCTCCCTATTAATAAATCACAATTCATTTTTAAAATGTAAAAACTTATAAATAAATATGGTTGTAATATTTTCATTATGTTTAATACATGTAATACTACGAAATGTATATTAAATATGACAGTAACGTTTACAATGAATAATATATTTGAGAAAACTACACCTTGAAAGTTGATATTTGAATTGCCAATGAGATAGGGCAGGCAAATTAGTATAGGTCGTATAGATTATCTGGTATATAGTTGATCTTGTACATACTTTTAAAGGAGAGAGTGATTAGTTAGAGTGTGATAATGAACAACTTTTTTCCTAAGTTATGTAGAATATGCACGCAAAAACAGGCACGCATATGAAATTCCCGAAAAGAGTACAAATTGAATACAATTACAATAAAGATCAAAGAACGGACTCTAAACGAGTAGTATCTATTCAGAAATGGAGAGACGGAGAGAATATACTGGCAACAAATGTATCTTGTTCTGACGTGCATTTTCTAAGCCTTCTAAGATCAACAATTGTGTGTGCATGTCTGTGTTAGTCATCTCTAGTGACTCGGGCAGATGGTGCTCGTAAACCTGGGAGGGCTGACCATCTAAGGGCAGAATCCCCCTACAGAAAAGATCATCTGCTGCCTTGCAGGAAGATTGGGGACAATCAAAGGCTAAGGAATGCAAACCTGAATAAAATGTTGGCTGAAATCGGATGCACTGGGCCACTGACGCAGAACACAGTGCAACGTTTTAACGGGTGTTCAATCAGAGTGGATCTGACAGACTCTAATTGTGAAGTTCTGTCTGTGGGTGGCGATCAACACACTTAACCTGACAGCTGACTTCATGTGAGAGTCTGGAATCCTACTCTGATTGAGTCCTGATCGCAGAGAGAGAGAGAGAGAGAGAGAGAGAGAGAAAGAGAGAGAGATAGATTAGAATATCGTAATGCTAAATAATATTTGTTTAGTTCTAGCAAGACGTTTTCTGCTTCCTCTAGAGCGCTCCTCTTACAGCTATTTCTTTTCAACGTACATCAAAGGACGTATAAGCATTATACAGGTACCATGGCTTATGGCAATCTGCATTACCTGCCCCAGTTTCACCTTTCGGCCCAAGACATTGTATCATTTTTGTGACTGGATTGCCGTCCCCCTTTGATTCACACAAGTTTTGTTAGATTGATTTGCGTGTTTTCATGATAGCAATGAACATGCTGAGTCAACTAATATGCAAGATTTAAATGCAGCAATAAACAACGGCCGTACTCTTACCGTTACCTTGTTTTTTGTACAAGATTTCGAGCAAACAAATAATAAAGAAAAAAATGAAGATGGTTTGGACACATGTTAAGATAAACTGATGTTAGCCAAGAATACCGATACTGTCATGGTACCTACAATGAACGAGAAAGATAGGAAGACCCAAGAATACATGGAGAAGAGAAGTCTTGGATACATCCAGGAACATTGACCTAGACTGTAAAAAGAAAAAAAAAAGTTAAGTACCCCCATCACGCGAAGTGAATTTTACAGACCTTCAGTACATGATTTTTGGGGTAATATGGTCGGTATTACGCCCGTGCAACTTTACTTTCCCAAAAAAAAAATCCGATACCCATTAAAGGCTCGGTGAACCGGAGCCATCGGTCGATTGGGATCGAACCCTACCTCTTGTCCTTTGTAGACCTAGACTGTAGAGTTCAGAAAATATTCAAGAATAGGGATGGAAATTCAACAATTCAACACATGAAAAGAGGTAAAGCTCCAAGTCCCGACAATATAACAATTGAAGAGATAGATGCATTAAGAGAGCTGGGAGTACAGGTCATAACAAATCTACTCAATCACATATATAATAGTGAACACACCCAAAGATCTATTAAAATCTCTTTGTAGCAATACCAAAGAAGTCATACGTCACTGATTGCGATGACCATCGCACTATAAGTCTCATGAGCCATTATAAAAATATTATTGAGATTCATCATGAGAAGTGTAAGAAACAAATTAAAACCAGAAATGCGTGAGGAACAATGTGGATCTGTGGAAAACAAGGGCATCAACAATGTAGAATATATTCTGAGAATATTAACAGAAAGAGCTTTAGATGAAGAGAAACATCTACATACATATATATATTCTGTATAGACTACACAAAAACATTTGACAAAATAAAGCATGTGGAAATAATCAATGTGCTGGAGAAATTAAACATTTCTGGCAAGGATCTGATAATAACAAAAATACAACAAACAGTAGCCATAAGAATTATCAACCAAATAGGACAATTCCAATATATAAAACACAGTGTCAGACAAGGCTGTGTTCTGTCGCCGGATTTGTTTCCACTTTACAGCGAAAATATTACGAGATCAATAGTAGACAAAAAATGAATTGAAGTAAACGGTCACAACATAAAAAATGTGGGATATGCAGAAGACACAATCTTAATAACAGAGAAAGAGAATAAACAACAAGAAATGACATGCATAATAGTAAAAGAAAGCAACAAGAAAGGTCTCAGTCTGAATAGTAAGAAAACTCAAGTAATCGTCATATCGAAGAAACAATACTCACTACCATAATAAAAAGTAAAGTACCCCCGTCACGCCTAGTGGCGTATAGGGAATATGGTGTTAATGATCATACATTTTACAGACCTTCAGCACATGATTTTTGGGGTAATGTTTTCACTACCATGCGGCATAAAAATAAACAGAACAAATCTGAAACAAGTGCAACGTTTCAAATACGTTGGCACAATAATAACATCAGATAATGCACTACTGAAATAAAAGCAGAATAGATCACGCCAAAATAGCATTTTAGAAAATGAAAAACGTCTTATACAACAAGTCTGTGTCGGGCATTGGTTCGTCTCGAGGCAAGACGCCGGCCTCGAGATCCGGCTGAACCAGTTGGCGATTATTATTTATGATTTCCCTGTGTGGCAACCACCCCTGATCTCGGCAGCGAGCCCCGGCTTAAAATGTCAATTACACATGGACGAAAAAAATATGAGTACCTCCGAAGACGAAGTTATCTGCCTGTGCGGCGAGGGACCCCTGTGCACACGGCTACCAAGGAAAAATGGATTAATACGAAAAACTCAGTTCCTAGTATCTAGGGACTTTTTTAGAGATAAAATCTGGCGAATGCAAAAAAAAATATATGTCATTATAATTGAGAAAAAAAGTTCATCGAATATATATAAAGCCAATTCTGACCTATGAAAGCAAATCATGGACAGTAGACAAGCAAACGAAACGACGATTAGAGGTCACAGAGATGGGATTTCTCAGAATAATGTTGAAAGTTCCCAGGACAGCTAAAAAGACCATGAGAGCATTCCCAAAGTGGCCAGCACAAAAAGTGAACTCCTATAAAACATCAGAAGAAAAAAACTCAACATTTTTCGAGCACATCATGTGAATATAATAGTTGAAATATTTGGTTACAACTGGCAAAACCAGGGAAAGAGATATCGAGGAAGACAGAGAAAGAAGATACTATTATAGATAGCTTGGTGTCAAGGCATGAAAAATAGTCAAAAACAAAATTGATACGTGCACTGTAGCTGGAAGATTGCAGGACATGATTGCCTACACCAACCGGTATGACACATGATGATCATTGTTGAACGTTGAAGCAGTTCTATACCACATACATAGACAACAAGTAATATGGATTGCTTATTCAGAGATAAAAAGTGTGTGGTATTCCTTACCGTACAAAGCATATATGAGAGGAGGAGAAGAAAGAATAGCAGGAGGCAGGCCCAGAGTAATAAGGACAGGCAACATCAAGGAAACGATAGAACATCAATTCTCAGTAGTTGGGGCTAACAGAAGTTCGATAGCAATAAATGTGCCTCTCCCTCGACACATAAATATGTACAAGAGGAAGCGAAAAGGGAGAGAAAAAGATCAGTATTCGTCTAAGAGCATGCACGAAAAATTTCTATTAGAAAGAGAGTAGTGAGAGAAGTACACTAGACACCTACGACCTTACAAACACAAAGAGTAGGGTCGACTCTACAACGTCCAGTACCCTGTTAGGACAAAAGTTATATAGAGATTGCGGCAAGCTGCGGCAGTTTGGCTTTCCGCGATGATATATATATATATATATATATATATATATATATATATATATATATATATATATATAAATATATAATATACATATATAGGACTATGTCTAGAAGAAGTATGGTGAGTTGGTTGAGCTCTCGAAGAGGGTAGTTGGGTGATAGTTGAGTAGATTGGTTAATGAGTAATGTAATAAGTAATGGACTCTGCGTTTCCCGCCATTTTTGACTACCAATAGGCGCTAGTGTATGTTGTCCAGCTATAGACCACGCCAACACTATGGCTTCCCGCGATGATATATATGTATATATATATATATATATATATATATATATACATATATAGGACTATGTCTAGAAGAAGTATGATGAGTTGGTTGAGCTCTCGAAGAGGGTAGTTGGGGGATAGTTGAGTAGATTGGTTAATGATTAATGTAATAAGTAATGGACTCTGCGTTTCCCGCCATTTTTGACTACCAATAGGCGCTGGTGTATGTTGTCCAGCTATAGACCACGCCAACACTATGGCTTGCCGCGATGATATATATATATATATATATAATAAATACATATATATATATATATATAAATATATAATATACATATATAGGACTATGTCTAGAAGAAGTATGGTGAGTTGGTTGAGCTCTCGAAGATGGTAGTTGGGGGATAGTTGAGTAGATTGGTTAATGAGTAATGTAATAAGTAATGGACTCTGCGTTTCCCGCCATTTTTGACTACCAATAGGCGCCAGTGTATGTTGTCCAGCTATAGACCACGCCAACACCGGAAGCGTGATATCCATACACGAGAGAGATGGTTAACATATATTAATGTATACTTTTTTCTTTTTTATATATATACTTTAATATATCCTTAAAGGGTCAAGAGTCTATAATTACAATAAATAGGGTCATATTCAGTGATTAAATTGGCTACGCTGGGTGAACGCGCTAGTACCTGGTCAATATTCTCCCAGCCTGGCACATAATGAGCGGATCGACAAAGCGTTCCAACTATCGCGGAACTGTTTGCTGGGGCGTGATCTAATTAATCACACAGACAGCGTCGGCCACTTGTTACAAGGTAACCAGCGAGGAAACACTGACCAACAGAAACAGTAGTTTATATAAGAAATATATAACAACTTATACGTTTACATATCTGTAAATCTAGCAGCAGATGCTCACGGTTGCTATACTAACAGAGCAGTAAACCTAACAGCAGATGCTCACGGTTGTTATACTAACAGAGCAGTAAACCTAACAGCAGATGCTCACAATTGCTATACTAACAAAGCAGTAAACCTAACAGCAGATGCTCACGGTTGCTATACTAACAGAGCAATAAACCTAACAGCAGTTGCTTATGGTTGTTATACTAACAGAGCATTAAACCTAACAACAGATATTCACGGTTGTTATACTAACAGAGCATTAAACCTAACAACATATATTCACGGTTGTTATACTAACAGGACATTAAACCTAACAGCAGATGCTCACGGTTGTTATACTAACAGAGCAGTAAACCAAACAGCAGATGATGTAACACTAAAACACCTCCCGTGAAGCAAGGTGCTGCCAACAGACTTTAAAATAGCAACATTATAAGATTGCTGGCTCGTGTAAAGGTGGAACCGCATACAGAACATCTATGATAAAGGTTTTATGAACACTTTCAACGTGTTAATTTAGCGAGCTGAGCCTGAAGAATACGCGCCCACATTTAAGACAATCGTATCGTTTTCTTTTAGGCTGCCTCTGCAAAAGAGATAAGAAAAAACGTATATAAATATATATATATATATATATATATATATATATATATATATACAAAACAACTAATTAGAGTAATTCAAAGCAATACGCTAACAGGGAAGAACGCTATGGATATTAGTGAGCAAAGTATTTTACCAAAAAAAAAACCGGCAGCTTGACATGCGTGGCTTTTTTTCTTCTCTCTAGCACTTATCTTTTAGAATATCGTTAAGACACTCTAACTTTTTAAAATTTAATATTACTTTAGGTGACGTTTGCCGAAGAGATGGTGACATTCCATTATTTGGATGATCTTACAGAGGATAGATGTTCAACGTGGATGCAGTTTGCCTGTGACATAACAAATTTTTGAGAAGATTAGCAACATTGGCTCTAGTTATAGAGCCTATTCTTTCACCGTTGCACCACGCAAAAAGTTTCACACGCATCGGCGTGCTAACGTCAAAGTCAGGAAAGGTTATAAATGGCGTTTCTTCAAGAAATCGAGAAGGAAACACGCGCCATACTTAGAGATGTAATATTTAAAAGGAACAGCACAGCAATTTCTAAAACTATGAAATGTGCCATAGACCTAATATCCAACCATCAATTCCATACTATAATTCATAAACTACCCGTCATACCTACCATTTACTAGTTATAATAAAGGAAATATTTCTATATGGTGTTCACAACTGGGGTAGAATTTTCGCTGTACATGCCCTAGTTTTTCGTTTAGCTAAAAACCTACGACAATCTCTTTACTATTCTGACGAGGACGTTAGATTCGTGATAGAACAATTTGCAATCGATGCTACCAACTGCATCGTATAAAAAAAAACTACACAGTGGGTATTCTCGCAGCGCAGATATTATTTCATTTTAAAATGTTTGCAAAACATATATATTGAAAATATAATTAAAAGAATATGGGAGAATATTGAACAAGGAACTAGCGCTTGCATCAAGCGCAGCCAATACATATATAACTGAATAGGGCCCTATTTTTCATAATTAAAGACTCTTGACGATTTAAGGACAAATTTAAGTATATATATATATATATATTATATAAAAGTATACATACATATCTGTTAACCATCTCCTTCGTTTATGAACATCACACTTCCGGTGTGGGCGTGGTCTATAGCTGGACAACATACACTGGCGCCCATTGGTAGTAAAAAATGGCAGGAAACGCAGAGTCCATTACTTATTACATTACTCATTAACCAATCTACTCAATTGTTCCACAACTACCCTCTTCGAGAGCTCAACCAACCCACAATACTTCTTCTAGATATGGTCATATATATATATATATATATATATATATATATATATATATATATATATATATATATATATATAGTAAAGTAAAGGGCCCCCATCACGCCAAGTGGCGTATAGGGAATATGATGTTAGTGACCATAAATTTTACAGACCATCAGCACATGATTTTTGGGGTAATGTGGTCAGTATTACGCCCTTAAATTACGCCACTAGATGTAGTGTTTATAGACCAAGAAAAAGCGTTTGACCGTATGGACAAGAATAAACTTTGGCAAACTCTAGAAACCTACGATATATCAGGACAATTATTAGCTAATATAATGGCATTATATAAAAACAGTGAAAGTGCCGTTAGAACATCGGAGGGTTTGTAGGAATGGTTTCAGGTTACAACAGGTGTAAGATAAGGATGCGTCCTCTCACCAATCCTCTTCATCATATATGTGGACAAAATAAATCAGGAAACAATCAACAATAAGGAAAAATCAAATAATAACATAGAGGTAGAAAACCAACAATAAGGAAAAATCAAATAATAACATAAAAATAGAAAACTTCAACTACAACGAGCTACTCTTCGCTGATGACATATATGAGGATGAAAACGTGCTACAACAGCATATAACATCTCTAGATAAAAGTTGTGCAAACTACAGTATGAAAATTAGCAGAGCAAAAACAGAGGCTATGAGAATAAGCAAATTAAGACACCCAATAAACATTAAGGTCAAAGATAAATAAATAAAACAAATGGGGAATGCAAGTATTTGAGTACAATGTTTACAGAAGATGGAAAACTAGACATATAAATTGACATGAGAATACAAAAGGCAAATGCTAACACATACCAGCTTTCACCATTGTTAAGAGATCCAAACATTTCTATAGCAGCTAAACAACAAATGATAAATAGCATTTTCATACCAACTTTGTGCTACGAAAGTCAAACATGGACCCTTTCTAAATCACATCTAAGAAAGATCAATACATGTGAGATGCGATGCTTGAGAAAAGTAATAAACAACACATGAAGTGATAGAATACCAAATGAAACCATAAGAAAAATGGTAGGAACAAAACCCTGCCAGGAATATATAGAACAACAACAACTTAAATGGTTGGACCACCTGGTCAGAATGAATCCTCACCAATCACCATCAAGGGCGTTCTTCTCGAGAATGCATGGAAAAAGACCTAGAGGAAGACCCAGAAGAAGATGAATAGATGCAGTGATAGAGACGTAACAACAAAGGAAAATCACTAATTCAGACAGTTCGAGCAGCCCAAGAACGACAAATGATATAAACCACGACACCTTTTAGGTATCAAAGAAAATAGAAAAGAAAGATTACGCCCTTGCATTTATATATATATAATCGCAGCAAGCTTTGTCTCTATATATAATGCTTTTTCTATAGATCGTTCACAAATTCGTGCCCACAGACTTGATCAAGTATCTCGGAAACTGATGAATTTATGTAATTCTTTTTCATGAAATCTTATTTTTTCACCGACCTTCAGATTTTATAACATTTAAGTACAAAGGCAGTCTGAATTTTGCACAAAATTGTTTTTTTGGTATATAAAAAATAAGTAAAGTACCCGCGTCACAACAAGTGGCGTGTAAGGAATATGGTGTTAGTGACCACAAATTTTACAGATCTTCGGCACATGATTTTTCGGCAATGTGGTCGGTATTACGCCCGTGCCACTTTACTTCCATAAAAAATCCGGTGCCCATTAAAGGTTGGGTGAACCAGGAAAGCCGTCGATTGGGATCGAACCCTACCTCTTGTCCTTTGTAGTCCAGTTCACTAACCACTGAGCTATCGCGGCTCCCGTTTTTGTTATATAATTACAAATAAATATAATATATAATATATTTTTATGTTATATAATTTTAGTAAAATATCAAACCGCGTGTTCTAAGCATTAGATTTTACAGTAAATTATGTTAATTTTATAACAATGCAAGCCAAAGGCGTATCCGTATTACATTGAATAGGGCAACATTTTTCATTTCATTTTATATCTTCGTCATAGAGATAGGCAAACTTTGACTAAAGTATCAAACACACATATTCGCCAAATAGTTGGCGTGTCATCAACAAAATATACGGAACAACCAGAACATCAAATACACCTTGTCAGCAAATAGTAAGAGGGTCACCAACAAATGTGTGCACATATATCATTCCGAATCAAAAGTCTCTAAGAGGTTAACAATTGTTATCGGTTGTACAAAGTGCAATCCATCTTGTTGCCAGTTTTGTTCTTCTTCTCTGAGCACATGGTCGTCGCATTTCTCCAGTATTCAAATATATCGTTGAGAGGGCATGACGCGTCAATACTTTAACATCATAAATTTTAAACGTCGTGTTCTGCGCAACAACTTGCCCTTTTACTTTAGCCCACACAAGTTCTATTGGGTTGAGGTGCGAATGATAAGGTGGGGTGCGAAGAGATGTGTGGTCATACGTTGCAATTATTTTATCAATTTAATATAACTTTGTCTTCTTAGTTTGTCTAACAAGCTGCAACAACTCTGGTTTTACATGGGTGTTTTGAAAGGAAACATTTTCTTTTCTAAGCCATGTGATGATTTGATCTTTTGTGCTTGACGAATTAGGAACCTTGTCCTTCAGTGCTACCGCATTATGATAGGATGCATTGTCCATTACAAGACATGAATGTCTATCCAGAATGGGAAGTACGGTGTTCTCTATGCAGTCTCTAAATTTCGTCCATTCATTTCAGTGTGGTAGTCCCTATTGTCTGTAGACTGATTGTAAGATAAGTTGTGTGTCATTAACAAGACCAGTCTCCCTACTGCCAGCATGTACCAATATAATGCGTTATCATTTGCTGCTGGGAATGCTTCTTTTATTTTCTCTGTCAACTGATTGCCTTTCTTTCTCATATGTATGATGAGCATTGACCCACGTTTCATCCAAATATACTATATCGTAGCCTTCCATCCGTCGCTCACAGATCTGCCTCGGGTATTTGCTTCTGGCAGCTGTCAGGTGTGGTTTTTCAGAAACAATATTTCTACCACTAGCAGATTTTCGAAAAGTGAAACCAACGCCTCTTACGATGTTCCAAAGAGTCGTTTTTGAGATTTCAATATCACAGTATAATTGCAGTCGAACTTTAAGTTTGCGCAGTGTAACAAGTTGATTAGATTCAAACATTTTCAAAATTTCACGTCTAATAACATCTTTGTCAAAATCATCAACTTTTATTTTTCTTCCTTGCTTGACCGTCGCCTCTGCAGAGTCAAAGTTATGTCCTATCCATCGATTGAAAGACTTTCTATCTATATTTAAAGCTGCCCGTGTTCTGTTTTCTAGTTTTTTGATAACGTAATATAACCGACCCCTTTTAGATTCCTTGCAAAAGTGTATGCACAATAACACAGTTACCTTTTGCATAGTGACGAATTTACACTTTATTCTCTTCATGGTTTTAAAAATCAAGTAGTCTCTTCACAACAGCTTACACATTATCACATATATAGTAAATATCATTAATAGTTAATATTTTGTCAAAATACTCATCTGGACCTATTTAACAAGAAACCGGGAATTAAATTACCACACAAAAAAACCTTGAAGTGTCACGTGTCTTACAAGTTAAGAGTGCGAAACGGTGCTACAATTGTGTAGTGTGCACGTGAAATTCGCCTTTTTAATTGGTGAGTTGATCACAACAAATGTAACTATCGTAAAATCCTAAAATTTAGGACAAGCAAGAAAATCATATTTTTATATACCTCAAATAATAAAAAATCTTTCCTAAATGCATGACATTAGGGCAAAAAGTCAGACTGAAGATCGGTGAAAAAATAAGATTTCACGAAAAAGAATTACAGAAATTCATCAAACAGTTTCCGAGATAATTAATAAACTCTGTGAGGTCGAATTTCTGAACGAAATATAACAGGGTACTGGTCGTTGTAGTCTCAACCCTACTCTTTGTCTTTGTATGGTCATAGGGGTCAGGTCTACTTCTCTCACTACTCAAGAGATTTTGACATCGACCTCCTGGTTAGAGTTGATGCTTGGGAGAATAACGCTAGCGTGTATATTTCTGAGTCTCTGATATGAAGTGTAAGATATCAAAATGTGAGAATTTTACATGAAAAGTTTAAGTAATAGTCTGACAAAGGTGAGATTTGTAAGATAACTTCCTTAGCAGGAGGGAGACGTTGCAGTTCAGGGGTTAGGGAACTTGCCATTTGTAGAGAACCGATCAAGATCGATCCCAATCTACGGGCTCTATGCTCACTCCTTAAATTGGCACCACATTGTTTTCCGAGAAGATCAACGGACCTCGTGTAGTGCTCAATTTACCGACAACTTGTTGACAGTAAACAAAATATGAGAATTGACATGAGTATTTATTTAGTATCCTGCCTTCAGCATAAGGAAAGGGGTTCAGTTAATTACTGTCTAACTACACAGGTATTTAGAGTCCTCTTTCAAGCAAGCAATAATTTTGCCAGACTTGTAATCTACGTGCACAATTCGTAAATAGAAAATACGGGTATCTACTTTTGTGTACGTCTTTCTGGAAGATGAATTACATGCCCACCCCATTTGATCTACGATTCACATATCCTGCAATAAATTGCTATACTTTGTGAATATCTCATTGTTGCTTTCTTCCCTAACAACAACACATTCTCTGCGAGTCCTTTGTTTTATTTAAAGTCGTTCTATTCTTATAATAAATCTCTTGCATCATGCATTTCTAAAAATGTTTATAAACTATACCTTCTGTGTTTTAAATTATATCCAGTCTTCTTCTAAAAGTGAGTGTCGTCCCTTCCCTTTGGGTACTTTTTTCCTCTGGACAAACTGAATACTATTTCTTATACTAGCGTCTCATGAACACTATGGAGGTGAAAGAAATGGTATTATACAATTTTGGGCACTTCTTACTAAGATCTCAAATGAAAAAAAGTTCGAAAAAAATACAACAAATATTCGCAGTACTTTATATTTTTGGCTATTATGAAGAAACGCAAAATGACAGTTTGGCAAAGTATCTCGATCGTCTGGCCAAACAAAGGCTAGTCTGTAACTGTCGAAGGAACAAGAAGGTAAGGTAGGCAGGTAAAGAGATGGAAAGAAAACATTAAAATATTAACAGGCCTCGACTTTGAGGTACGGAATATTGATTCAAGATAAAGAGCAGGTTAAACAAGTCTGCCAGAGATGTAACGAACCCCGGTGTTATGTAAAAAGAGGAAGGAGAAAACTATTGCCCTGTTGAGACACAAACCAAAAAGCATTCAGTATTTATCTTGCTTTGAGCTCATCTCTGGAGGGTTATGTCTTCTGTCTCAACTTCTCTCCCTACGAATATAAACCTATGGATTCTCATTATTTAAGATTAAACAAGCCATGTCCCGAAAATGTCCATTACACAAAGCCCTATATAATGTGTAAACTCTGCGGTCGATAACTCTCTCAAATAGTCCATTTTAGTACTTCGGTGCTATCATGTTTATATATAATCTTGTCCAAATCTCCGGGGTCTGTCTACATGTACTAAGCTACTGAAACTACCCACTGACCGTCATCGATCCTGGACCAGTCAATTTAGGTGCTCAAGGGAAATCTGCAGCGTTTCTGCAACAAACTACCAACTTCTTTGCGACCACTCCATCTAGTGGATGCCAGCTTGGGCAAAAATTATGACTTAATCGGGTATAACGTTCAGCGATTACCTACCTAATTTTGTCAACAAAGGCAATGGGTCACTGTCTTGTTGTGACGTTTGCTCTTATATATATATATATATATATATATATATATATATATATATATATATATATATATATATATATTATACAATTTACACACTTCTTCATGTATGGTACGTAAAAAGCTGGAGCTCAGACTCTTATCTAAGCTCAACTTTAATGCTCACTACTATCATTTGTATGTGTCAAATAATATGTACATACTGCATCGCTGATAGGTGTAGTGAGCATTAAACGAAAGATAAAATTAAATGTCTCTGTGACAGTATTTTTTTAAAATTGTTTTATTTGGGATAGGACAAGCAAGACATTGACTGACAGTGATATTGTTACAAGGCCCTGAAAGTCTTAAGAATAGATCAGACACATGAGAAAAACTAAAAAAAACACAGCTTATCTTTAAACGTGGAAATTAAGAAAAAAAAAACTGCCTCAGAAGTTCAGGAAAATCGGTCTTGAAAGTAGTAAAGTACCCCTGTCACGCCAAGTGGCGTATAGGGAATATGGTGTTAGTGATCATACATTTTACAGACCTTCGGCACATTATATTTTTTGGGGGTAATGTGGTCGGTATTACGCTCGTGCCGTTTTACTTTCCCAGAAAAATCCGGCGCCCATTAAAGGCTGGGTGAATCGGAAGCCGTTGATTGGGATCGACCCTACCTCATGTCCTTTATAGTCCAGTTCACTAACCACTTAGCTATCCCGGCTCCCAAAAACGGTCTTGAGATAGTAATAACATCCAGGACAATCCACAGAAGTGTGGTTTTATAAAAGAAAGGGAAGGATATCATGGGTGGCTAAAAAGAAAATTGAGAAGATTTCCAAAGTGGTCAGTGCAAAAAAGAAAGCTTATTACAACATCAAGAAGAAACAATAATCGTGTTTTAATCATACAGTAACAAGGAAATAGTTTAATTATCATACTAGTGGAAACATCGACGAGTGCACATGTATAAGGAAATAAAGAAATGACATTCAATGTCACATAGTGACATACAATTGCATAATCAAATAAGGCACTGTAATATGCAATGGCACACGATGAGATATAGTGACATATCTTGACACTCAAAAAACATACAATGAAACACAATGCAAATAAAATGCCACACAATGACATTCAAATGATGTACAGCGACTGCAAAAGATATATCATGAAACAAACACTTACTAAATAATCACTACATAAATGACGACACGGTGTTTGTTGACAGAAAGATTCATCACTTTTTTTTATAACATAGCGTGGCACGAACACGAATTGAATTGTGACATTTAAAATGATGGTGTTTTGTCCGCAAGCTAATCAAACAATCATTTGCGTCATCATCATCATCATCAAGTACCGGGCCTACTGGCGTAGGTGATCATGACTCTCCACAACTTTCGATCTCGGTATCTATTTATCATTACTGTTTTTTCTCTTTGCTTCCCTCTATCTCTTCGTCCCTCAATGTTTCCAGTTGTTACAATATATTTCAGTTGTTCTCTTCTCATTACATGGCCAAGAAATGATGATTGTTTCTTCCTAATATTGGAAATTAGCTATCTTTTTGCTTTGACCTCTCCCAAAACATCTTCATTACTCTTCTTAGCTGTCCATGGTACTCTCAACATTCTTATGTAAAATCACACTTTTACAGACTCCAGTGATTTCCTTGTCTGTTGTCCATGATTCGCATCCATATGTTAAGACTGGCTCTACATAACATTTATGAAGTCTTTTTCATGTTTCTATTGTCAAAAATGGATTGCATAGTATCTTCCTCATTTTTTGGAAAGCTGCTTTTGCCTGAGCTATTCTGCATCTCACCTCTTTTTTACATCTTCCTTCTGAGGTTAACAAAGTTCCCAAATATTTAAATTCATTTACCTGTTTTATTATTGTTCCACTTGTCTTTATTTTGCACTGAGGTGATGTCTTTTTCTTTGTTGTTACCATTACCTCTGTCATTTTTTGCTATTAAGGCTGAGTCCTTTATTTTTGCTTTCTTTCACTATAATGTCCAACATTTCTTGTAACTCATTTTCACTCTTAGCGATTAAGACTGTATCATCAGCATACCTTAGATTATTTATATTATGACCTTCAATTGTTATTCCAGGCATGTCCCTTATGAATCTTAAAATAATCTCACTATACATATTAAACAAACCTGGTGACAGCACACAACCTTGTCTAGCACCCTGTTTTATTTGTTGAAACATTTCCAATTGGTTTCCAGTTATTATGGCCGCTGTTTGTTGCCACTACATGTTCTTTATTATTCTTAGATCTTTGCTGTCTTCGTTTATGCTTTCTAAAATTGTGATTATTTCTTGGTAATCATTATCATCCATACCATAATCACAAGCGTTAACATATAGCAAATGCAGACTGAGCATCTCATTGGTCTTTATTACATAACAAGTATAGTATATTTCTCTAATCTAACACGGAGCACATACGTTTTATGTAAATGATAGACTGTTGAGTAGTGTCAACATCATCATCAAGTACAGGGTTTGCTGGCGTAGGTGATCATGTCTTTTTACAACTTTCGATCTCTCATTCTCTTAAGCAGTCTGGTATTTTATCTCTTTGCTTCACTCTATTTGTTCGTCCTTCAATTTTTCCAGTTGTTACAATATATTACAGTTGTTCTCTTCTCATTACATGGCCAAAAAATGATGATTGTTTCTTCCTAATATTGGAAATTAGCTCTCTTTTTGATTTGACCTCTTTCAGAACATTTTCATTACTCTTCTTAGCTGTCTATTGTATTCTCAACATTCTTCTGTAAAACCACATTTCTACAGACTCCAGTGATTTTCTTCTCTGTTGTTCTATTATCCATGATTCACATCCATATATTAAGACTGAGTAGTGTAGCCTGAGATAAATATAATCTAGCTCCTGTTTTAAACAAAAACGTCTTAGTATAAAGTATTCCATATACAAAACGTAAATGACCGTGCATATAAGTCTGAGTTTGTGTGGATATGGTGGGAGAAAGGACTGGGCAAACAGCAGGACTTGATTAGAGATTACATCTGTGTTCCTGAAAGTACTCCATGACCACTCATACCATACGTGGATGAGCATTTTCTTTGATGTAAAACTATTCATGGTTCATTTACATTGAGGAAAGGGTCCACGTAAGGTGTGATAATTTAATCTCTATATCCAATAACTATCAGCTTGTCATTAAAGGTAACAAGTTCCGTTATGGATGTATAAAAGAAATAATCCTCTGCAAACTATTACAGCGCATCTTCTAATCCTGTTTCTCTATACCACACAGTTCTTAGTAAATCGTGTTCCTTGACGCCTGTACATCAAACAACCATCGCCGTTGCCTTGTAACCATAATCTTGACTCATTAGAGAACTATTTGCGTCCCCAGTGATGATAGTGCTATGCCACACGCTGTTTCGCCCATTTCAAACACACTTGCCCAAGGAGAACTAATAGAATTTGTCTCTGCAGATCTGTGAGGTAACAGATTTGCCTCACTGAACTGATTCCGCACTGTTCTGCACGACAAATGTATTAAACTAATATTTCCGAAAGTTCATTTTGTCTAGGTAAACCTGTTACGAGGATGCACAGGCGTTTAAAATGTCTTATGGAGGGAGGGTGACTCGCTGTCGGCTACTTCTACAGCGAACTGCAGTGGATCCAATTTGATATTAGCAGGTTTGAATGCGTGATACATTGTCTTAGTGAACATTGCAAGTTATATAGCAAATATAGGGTCGTTCCAGTATCGAACACACGTCTATAGCGAGCTATTGTTGGCATATCCTTGACATTGTGAAACGGTTTCCGCTGAACTCTCGTAATCTCTATTTTAACGACTACTCTCTCACAATTGTGTGATTACATCTACACACGTATCTTCTATTTGTCTGTGTTAAATTCATAACTACGGCACTTTTACTGTGTCTAGGTTGCGCCGTGATTATCTTCCCACGAATAATGCGAAACACGTGTAAGTCCACGGGAAAGTGTACTCCACACACAGTAAAAAATTAATTTTTTTTTCGTCCTATAAATAATTCATAGAATAATTTATACAGATGGACATTTTAATAGTGCATGCGTTTACACATATATGTATGTAGACAACACTGACGAGGCAGATGCAGTCATCTATACACACGGATCCGGAATACGATACGAAAGAAGTGCACGCGCATTTACAGGACGCTCTGCATGCTGAACAGTCAGAGAAGACAGCGATGCGTACGCTATGACTACGAGTTGAATTACAATGGAGGTGATGGTAATGACCAGTTGATAATTCCATACCTTGCTAGGTGCATGAGACGTTAACAAGTATATGAATTCAAGAACTGCATTAGTATCGAGGATTCACATAAACTAGGCAGCAGCCACGGAAAACATTACCGCCATGGAAAACATTACAGCCACGGAAAACATTACAGCCACGGAAAACATTACAGCCACGGAAAACATTACAGCCACGGAAAACATTACAGCCACGGAAAACATTACAGCCACGGAAAACATTACCGCCATGGAAAACATTACAGCCATGGAAAACATTACAGCCACGGAAAACATTACAGCCATGGAAAACATTACAGCCATGGAAAACAGTACAGCCACAGAAAAGATTACAGCCATGGAAAACATTACCGCCATGGAAAACATTACAGCCACGGAAAACATTACAGCCATGGAAAACATTACAGCCATAAAAAATGTGATAGAGAAAAGCCCGACACGTCACGGTGGTAACATCATTATTGAACAGTGCTGGATCAGTCCATCCACGGCCAACTAAACATTTAGCATAAAGTAAAACCAGAAAACACTCCAACTAGCGTAACGGTTTCAGCTATAAAAGGTTGACATCACTCTCTCCACCACTGTCCATGCTCGCAAAACTGAAAATGTCACGCTGGGGTGCTCCTAAAGATATAAAAAAGAAACAATCAACATTTTTCGGGCACATCAATTGAAGAGGAAGGTTGGAATACTTGGTAACAACTGGCAAAAAAGAAGGAAAGAGAGATCGTAGACGACAAAGAGAGAAAATACTGGATAACTTGGTGCCATGGCATGGCAAACAGCCAACAACAGAACTGATAACATGCACTGTAGATAGAAGATTGTGGAGGGACATGATCGCCTACGCCAACCTGTATGGCACATGATGATGATGAGTTGGAGGTTTTCGGGAATTTCGTCTCAGACCGCAGGCCTAAGTAAATCAGTAGTTGGCTATGGTCCATCACATCATTCATGATAAGTTGGGAGTTCTGAAAAGTGTGCAAAAGGTGGAAACCCAGGTTGCGGTGCACGAGTTACAGAGCACCCGTCCGAAATAATTCTGTACCCGCGGTATCTACGTGCTTGTCAAGCGCTTGCGTAAGTGCATGAAACTAAAGGGGGCCTATGCTGAGCATCGATAATGTAGTCATGTCAGTATTTGTAATAGATACTCTGTTGGCAAAACAATATATTTTTCAACTGAACGTATTTTGTGTATATGGCTTTGTATATTTATATATGACTTTGCTAACGCCCGGAGCAAGGCAAGTGTTGCGTCCCGTAACCGCTCCATTATTCTTTATTATAACCATATTTATTATTATTTTTGTAATATATATATATATATAGTTATATTTTGAAATTATGCGCCTCTAAGTATGTTGTGCCAGTGGCAACAAACTTTCATCCGCCTCCCACACGCTACGTCACTGGCCAAAACACCAGACAGTGCATATGCTGAAAACTGTTAGCAGACTCATAGCTGACCGCTTGCACAGGACTAATGAACAGCTCTTCAAGATCTCACACAAAATACCACCCTGTGGCTGCTGAAAAAGTCCCAACTATTCAGGCTATACGAGGATTGATCGTGACGGAACGCATCGTAGAGTTGAAAAATGTCATTCTAGAGTCGGATGCATCAGTCGAAAGAGTAAGATATCGTAGCGTGCTGTAAACTAGAAAGCGGTACATCTATGCTTGTTTGACTACCCTTAAAGGAGATCCAGGAAGGTAAAATAATTATCAAGCTAACTCAACAAATAAGAAGCTGATAAAATCAATAAATAGACATTTATTAAAGAACATTTAATTCATGCAATTTCATTCTTTAGAAATAATCATATCTATAATATGTAGAAAATATAAACAATCAAATACATTTCTGTCATTTCATAAATAAACATGATATATAAAGCCGTCATTTATACATTTTTACGTAAATGTTGTTGTTGTTGTTGCGTTCGTCACCTTTCAACTCTGACGAAGTCCCTAGAGACTAGGAACTGAATGTTGTGTGTCCATCCAACTGAACTGAATGTTGCGTGTTAATCCATTTTTCCCTGGCAGCCGTGTGCACAGGGGTCCCTCGCCGCACAGGCAGATAACTCCGACTTCGGAGGTACTCATGTTTTTTCCGTCAATGAGTAACTGACGTTTCAAGCCAAGCCGAGCCTCGCTGCTGAGACCAGGGGTGGTTTTTTTTTACCCCTGTAGTGTTTCATTTTACTGTTATTATCGTGTCCAAGAATTTGGAGCCCTGCACTTTGTTTCAGATTTCTCGTGCTTATTTTTATGTTGCATGATGATGATTTTTACCTCGATGTGATCATTACTTCTGTTTTCTTACTGTTTCCACTGAGAACATTCTTATTGATTTCTTTGACACTTACGGCAATAATTTATTGCAGTTCATTCTCCTTCTCTGCTATCACGACTGTCTATCACAGATTGTTTCTGTTGTGACCGTTCGTTTCAGTTTCTTTATTCTCTACTTTTGATCTCATATTTTCCCTGAAAAAGTGAGAACAAATCCAGTGACAGACCACAGTTGTGTCTGACTCCCCGATTTATATATTGAAACTGTCCGGTTTACTTGTTAATTTTTATAGCTTTTCTTTGTTGTCAATATATGTATTTTTTATTATTCACATATCCTTGCCATCGATGTTTAATTTCTCCAGCATATTGATTAATTCCACATGTTTTCATCATCTTCATCATCATTGAGTGCCGCCTCCGCAACAAAGGTTGGCTACCATGGAGCGCCATTCCACTCTGTCTCTTGCTTTGATGGTGCAGATTGTCATAGGTTGACTTGTCCATCTTTTGATGTTACTCGTCCAAGTTAGTCTTGGTCTGCCTCTGCCTCTTTTACCTTGTATTTTCCCTTCCAATATTACATTTATTAGGTTGTTGTGTCTTTTAACATGCCCTAAAAATTCGTTTGTCTTGTCTGAATTGTATTTAGTAGTTCTCTTTTTATTTATAGTTGTTTTAAAACTCCATCGTTTGTTTTCTTTTCTTCCCATCAAATTCTACCAATTATTCTATAAATCCACATTTCAAAGGCTTCCATTTTCTGTTCTGTTTTCTTGTCTAATGTCCATGTTTCTGCACCATACAGGAATATTGAGAAGATGTAACATTTTATTACTCTTAGTTTTCGCCCTGGTGTTATTTGTTTTGTTGTTAGTATATTTTTCATGGCATTAAAATTACTTTTTGCCATACCTATTCTTTTGTTTATTTCAGTTGTACATTTTCCATCATTGGTTATAGTATGTCCAAGGTAGTTGTAGCTCTGAACTGTCTTCAGAGGTATTTCTTCAACTGTGATATTTTGCTCTACATGCTTTACTTTGTCAAATGCTTCCATGATGTTTATGAGGTACAAGTACAGATGTTTCTTTACCTCTATAGCATTTTCTATCTATATTCCCAGAATGCATATTTCATTATTTGCATCCTTTTTCATCAACAAATCCAGATTGTGTCGCACTTATTTCTGGTTTTATTGTGTTCCTTTTACGTCTCCTAATGATTCGTTGTGATACTTTTGTCATATGGCTCATGATACTAAAATTGTGATTTTCTTCGCAATAAGAGACGAATGACTTCTTTGGGGATGGCTACAAATATTGATGTCACTAGATCTTCGGGAATGTGCATAATGTTGTATACGTCATTATGTAGTTTTGCTATGACCTACGTCGATGAACTTCATTCAGATTTTTACAATAGTATTAAAAACATGAGGTTTCTTTAGCGCTGTCTTCTTATCACATCGGCACATGATCGTTAGTTTGTGGTATGACGTCAATCAAATATTAATTTCAAGAATGAGGTTCATGTTTGAAACTCAGGACTGCTTCCACCATAGATGGTGCAAAATTGTCAAGATTTTAACTAAAATGCCACTTTTGAGATTAAAACAAAAAGCCGTGACATGAGCACAATTATTGACAGACTGTTAGTTATTACTATTATGTCATGATGTGGTTTCGAGTTTTCTGAGTAAACAATTATTTCACGTTTTATTTGGTCATACATTTAGTTCAATTTTAGAATGATGGTGCTTGATGATTAGGCTTTGACATAAAAATAGTTTGTCATTACTTGCACGGTTTGGGAGCCGCGATAGCTCAGTGGTTAGTGAACTGGACTACCACGGACAAGGGGTAGGGTTCGATCCCAACCGACGGCTTCCGGGTTCACCCAACCTTAAATGGGTACCGGATTTTTTTTCTGGGAAAGTAAAGCAGCACGGGCGTAATATTGACCACATTACCCCAAAAATCATGTGTTGAAGGTCTGTAAAATATAGGGTCACTAACGCCATATTTCCCTATACGCCACTTTGCGTGATGGGGGTACTTTACTTTACTTTTACTTTACTTGCACGGTTTAAGTTACTTCAGTAGTTGACTGTTGCAGGTAATATCGCGTGTCGATGATTCTTGATCCATTCTGACAAGCTTTTACACATTCGTATATTGTTTCTTTTGTCTACTAGTATGTGACAATATTGATAATATCCATCTCATACTGATCTATTTCTTGATGTATTCCACACTGGCTAATATATTGATAATATTTCATATTAATTTCTCTCTTGACATTAATATTCAATATAGGTAAATATATTTTTATATTAATATCTCATAGTGATTCATATATTGATTTTTTTAAATGTATATTGACTAATATATAAATATTAATAATTCATACTAATTCATATCTTGATGTTATTAATTCATGTTGGCTTTTTCTTCTTCTATCCTTCCTCCATTGCCGTTGGCGTCGAGGGGAGATATAATCTGCGATTCTTTGCTCTTCTGGTGGCCTCTTCTGATGTTATTCCTCCTAGTGACTCTAGTATTCCCTTTATCCATCTCTTTCTCAGTCTTCCTCTTAATCTGGCGTTTTCGTCGCGTTTGTTTATGGCTCTTTGATTCATTGTTAGTTCTTTTTGTCTTGTTATGTGGCCGAACCAATTTATCTGTTGTTTCTTTATGTATTCGATGGCTGGTTCAATTTCGAGTTTCTTCCTTAGGTCGGCGTTTCTTACTCTGTCCCTTAAGCTGTTTCCTGTCATTCTTCTGACACATTTCATTTCGGTGGTCGTTATCTTTCTTATTGTTCTAGAGTCCAGCGTCCAATTCTGGCACTGATAGAACAGAGTTGGTAGAAAAATTGATTTGTATATTGCCCTTTTTGCTTCCGTAGCTATTGCTTTGTTTTTAAATAATGTTGATACTTGGCCTATAACTTGGCATGCGTTGTTACACCTTATATCTATCTCTGTCTCTTGGTTATTGTCTTGTGTTAACGTGCTACCCAGATATTTAAAATTATCTACTTGCTTCAGAGTTGTATTATCTATTATGATGTTTAGTTTTTCTTTCTTTCTCGCTATTGCCATTACTTCGGTTTTGTTTATGTTGATCTTCATGATGTATACTTTACAAGTGTTGTTTAGCATGTTGATATGTTCTTGCAGGTCCTCAGTTGTTTCATGTCGTTGAACATGGTCGTCTGCAAATAGTATTTCATTTATTTCTTCCTCTCTTCTGCTGTTTTCTGGTACGAATATTTTGTTCTCTTTTGTGTTATCGCCTGTTATCACCCGTGTTGGTATACTTCCTTTGATTGGGCATGCTAATTTGCATATATGCCCATACATGTGATGAAAAGTAAAGGGGAAAACACGCAGCTTTGTCTTACTCCGGAGTTAATGGCGATATTGGCTAATATATAAATATTAATATTGGCTAATATATACATATTAATATCTCATATTGATTCATCTCCATATCTTGATGTTATTAATTCAAATTGGCTAATATATAAATATCTCATACTGACTCATATCTTGATATTATAAATTCATATTGGCTAATATATAAATATTAATATCTCATACTGCTTCATATCGTGATGTGACTGGTCTCGACATTAAATTAAAACATTAATGTTATCAGCTCCTCTTTGTATATTTAGTATACAGCTCTTCTCTACTAATTCGTTAATACAAATGTTACTAATGATATGATAATATATTCTATCGTTTCAATTTCTTTCGGTTTATCTGATGTCTGTCCCTCTCTAACAGTAGGTAATCAAAATACCAATGATGTCACTCTTTGCAAGTCGGTTTGTTAATGTTTCTCTCTAGAGTTATTCGGGAGCCGCGATAGCTCAGTGGTTAGTGAACTGGACTACAAAGGACAAGAGGTAGGGTTCGATCCCAACCGATTGCTTTCGGTTTACCCAGCCTTTAATGGGTACCGGATTTTTTTTTCTGGGAAAGTAAAGCGGCACGTACGTAATACCGACAACATTACCCCAAAAATCATGTGCCGAAGGTCTGTAAAATGTATGGTCACCAACACTATATTCCCTATACGCCACTTGGCGTGACAGGGGTACTTTACTTTTATTTTTTTTTTACTAGAGTTATTTAATTTTATTTTGTTAAACTTTTCTGTAATCGCCCATGCATCGACGCTGCTCTACATTACATCTTTACCCTCGGTAACCATTTGAATGGAGCCTTGATGGTTGAGTAGTTTGTGTGCTCGCTTCCTGACCTAAATGATCCGGGTGCAATCCACAGCAGTGGCCGATTTTTTTTTTTCATACTGACACGGCTATGAGGTTCACCCAGCTTATAAAAATGGGTACCAAGATTTTGTTTCTGGGAAGTAAAGGCGGCCTGGAGTGATATCGTCCACATCACTCAAAAATATGTCGGGGTCATAGAAAAGTACTGTCACTAACACAGTATTCCCCATACGTCTAGCAAGGCATGCAGGAAACCTTCTTTTTTTAAATATTTTGAATGCACCCTCAATTAATTGGTCTACTCATTATGTAACCCCAACGGTGGATCTTGTGATGTTAGAGTATGGATTCCATCCACGATTTCAGGTAATCGTGAGATACTCACATTATCCAATGACCAATGAAACAATTTGTGTGTGTCACGTGATTTGTACCACGTTAATCTCTACTACTTTTTATAGGGGAAAACATTTCTGGTACCAAATTTCAGAGACTGGGTGAACTTCCGAGGCCGCGTTATTCCGAATTTTAAAAAAATCAAATCTGGAAAATGAATCAGAAACGTATATCAGTTGCGAGCACTATCAGGGCGCTTTTATCATGTGAAATTACTTAAATGAGGGACGAGAATGAGAGACATAACAAACTGACATAGAACAAGCTGAAGAACACATGCGATAATTTTGATGGCAAGGAAAATGTTTGTTGAAGACATACACTCCATAACGAACTGAAAAGAGAAACAGGTAGTTGTAGTAAAAGCAGTGGTAGCAGCAGTAGCAGCAGTAGTAGTAATAGCAGTGCTAGCAGCAGTAGTAGTAATAGCAGTGGTAGCAGCAGTAGTAGTATTAGCAGTGGTAGCAGCAGCAGTAGTAGTAATAGCAGTGGCAGCAGCAGTAGTAGTAATAGCAGTGCTAGCAGCAGTAGTAGTAATAACAGTGGTAGCAGCAGTAGTAGTAATAGCAGTGGTAGCAGCAGCAGTAGTAGTAATAGCAGTGGTAGCAGCAGTAGTAGTAATAGCAGTGGTAGCAGCAGTAGTAGTAATAGCAGTGGTAGCAGCAGTAGTAGTAATAGCAGTGGTAGCAGCAGTAGTAGTAATAGCAGTGGTAGCAGCAGTAGTAGTAATAGCAGTGGCAGCAGCAGCAGTAGTAATAGTAGCAGTAGTATCAGTAAAAAAAAAAAAAGTAAAGTACCCCTGTCACGCCAAGTGGCGTGTAGGGAATATGGTATTAGTGACCATAAATTTTACAGACCTTCAGCACGTAATTTTTGGGGTAATGTGGTCGGTATTACGCCCGTGCCGCTTACTTTCCCAGAAAAATCCGGTAGCGATTTAAGGCATTACACTTAGTAAAACTGATCAAATTCTTGATGTTTGCTCTCTCGATATATCTATCTCAGCTTTACTATTCTTGAAGTAACTAACTCAGACTTAATAAAGCCATCGAAATAAAGAATTAAACATAATCTATATAAATGTAATCAATAACGTGTAGCTATAACTATCTCCTGTAACATGTGACTGAAATATGACTAACAAAATTGCTAATGGAACTGCTTTGTCATTGCGCAACACTAAAAAAACCAGCTTAAAAAAATATCAACTGCATTTACTGTATATTTGTCTGCCCACGATCTCTTACTGATTCCCATAGTTCTGTTGTGCATGGCTGTACAAATATGGATACGATTAGACATGCCATTCCTATTTTGATTAAATGAATTTTGACATTAATTCTGGCATTATTTTTCCCCAAAAGAGAGGAACTATTATATAATATATGTGTCTTCGTGTATTTTTATGTCATTTTTAAAATAGAGTAAGTTCAATGAAATTGTAAAATATAGTGTTGGCAAATAACAATTGATTTTTCAGAGATATGTACACTATGAATCTGTATTAGGTAAAAATACTTCCATTGGTGGTATTAACACGCCTGGGTAAAGTAGTAAAGTAAAGTACCCCCGTCACGCCAAGTGGCGTATAGGGAAATATGGTGTTTGTGACCCTATGTTTTACAGACCTTCAGGACATGATTGTTGGGGTAATGTGGTCGGGATTACGCCCGTGCTGCTTTACTTTTAAAAAAATACGGTACCCATTTAAGGCTGAGTGAACCTGGAAGCTGTCGGTTGGGATCAAACCCTACCCCTTGTCCTTTATAGTCCAGTTCACTAACCACTGAGCTAACGCGGCTCCCTATAGTAAATATAATTTCATATTGCAATTAAGAGAACGTGCTAAGAAAAAAAAAGCATAATTGTAAATTAATATTTCACATCATGAATATGTGAAGTGTTTAACTATACGGTACTAAACCATATGATGCCGCGCTTTTTTTTTGAACTTTACAATGCTAATGCACATCTTGGTATATTATTTTAAATAGTTGTAACTAGTTGTACAGATAGGGCAGCGGTAAAGCAATGGTTAGTTAACCGGACTACTAAGGACAAGATCAGCTTCGATTTTGATGGACAGCATTCAGGATCAGCATGTCTTAAATGAGTGACGAGTATTTCTGGAAAAGAATGACTGCACAGACATAATGCTGACCACATAACCCCAACAATAATATCCGAATGGTCTTTCAACTAAAACCATATCCCCTACACGTCATCCACGTAGTTTGTCAGGGATCTTTATTCTTTTCTTTTAATAATACTGGTTTAAGTTTAGTTTAGTTTGTTTCGCCGAAAGATAGTCTTCTAGCACAACGTTTTACTAAATTATAACAATAAAATGTATGGCAGTGTACGTGTGTGAATATTGTTAGGTTTACAATACTAAGTCATATTGTGGCGCGTACATTATTGAATCTCGTTGTTTTAACTGCTATGGTTCATCATTGCGTATGTGTTTGAATTGTTTTAAATGTACAATACCAATAGATTCATACGAAATAAAATGCTACAGAAAAAAACTGAAAATAAAATGGGTAAAGAAAATCATGGGTAAATCATTTGACAAAGTAAAGCATGTGGAAATAACAAATATGCTGGAGAAATTAAACATTAATGGCAAGGACCTGCGAATCATAAAAAAACATCTACTGGCAACAGACAGCAGCTATACGAATTAACAACCAAACAGGATAATTCCATTATTTAAAGCAAGGAGTCAGACAAGGCTCTATTCTGTCACCGGATTTGTTTTCACTTTACAGCGAATATATTATGAGATCAATAGTAGACAAAAAAGGAATTGAAGCCAACGGTCACAACATAAATAATTTGCGACAAGCGGATGACACGGTCTTAATAGCAGAGACAGAGAACGAACTACAAGAAATGATAGGCATAATAGTAAAGGAAAACAACAAGAAAGGTCACAGTCTGAATAGTAAGAAAACAGAAGTAATGGTTATATCGAAGAAACAATCACCACCATCATGCAGCATAAAAATAAACGAGACAAATTTGAAACAAGTGCAACGTTTCAAATACTTGGGCGCAATAATAACATCAGATGGGAGATGCACCACAGAAATAAAAAGCAAAATAGCTCAGGCCAAAATAGCATTTCAGAAAATGAAAAATATCTTATGCAACAAATCTATGTCAATAAAAATTAGAAAGAGAGTTCATCGGTGCTATATAGAACCAATTCTGACCTATGGAAGCGAATCATGGACAGTAGACAAACAAATGAAAAGCCGATTAGAGGCCACAGAGATGGGATTTCTCAGAAGAATGTTGAGAGTTCCCTGGACATCTAAAAAGACCAATGAGAATGTTCTCAAAGAGGCCAACACAAAAAGGGAGCTCTAAAAAAACATCAGAAAGAAACAATCAACAATTTTCGGGCACATCATGAGAAGAGGAAAGTTGGAATACTTGGTTGCAACTGGCAAAATAAAAGGAAAGAGAGATCGCGGGCGACAAAGAGAGAAAATACTGGATAGCTTGGTGTCATGGTATGGAAAACAGTCAACAACAGAACTAATACGATGCACTGTAGATAGAAGATTGTGGATGGACATGATCACCTACGCCAACCGGTCTGGCACATGATGAAAGAAAATCAGCAATGAATACATTAAATGAATTAAACATTATAAATAACAGGCTTATAAACACAACTCTCCACATGAACTTAAAGTACTAAGACCACGTCAAAAGACACAGCAGGGTGGGAAGAACAACATTGGATAGCATAGTTCCTGGTCGACGCATCAAGGGCAGGGCGAAGAAAAAAGGTGTTTTCAAGACGTCAAGGAGACCTTGAACCTAACAAACGTGTGAGGTCTGGTTAGAGACAGAGATTCTTTCAGACGGGCTGTTGTGAGTGCAACGCTCACCAAAGGACATGCTCGGCCTGATCATGAATACTATGACACATTACAGAGCGGCCTAGACTGACAAACGATGACTCTGTCTTGCTGTTATTTGCTTTTTAACAATAAAGAAAGCTCTTATTAACAGGTATACTTATTACGGCGATTTCACTTTTAATTTGGCCATTAGGTAATTGGTTGTACAAGATATATTGTCTTTCTCTTAATGCATTCACCTATGTCGTCGACAAATACACCTGTATGCATTAGTATTCATGTATCTTGCACACAAAGATATCAGCACTGACAGGAACTTCTCATTGCAATTTAAGAAAAGTTGATTAACTATTATAAATGTAATATAAATTTTGTTTTCCGTTTTTCTTAAAACTCGGCCCCTCCAGTGACATAAAGACCAATCTTTGGAAATGTTCAACTTCTATGGTTATTGTTCTCAATTTGAACAAGGGGCACTGATGTCGTGTTTCTGGTAAGGCTAGGTTACTCAATCCCATATATCTTGCTCTTAGTGGCCACCGAAACAACGAGACTACCACTCACAATGTGATTCACATCTGGTACCGTCTCACTGAGAACATTAACCTCCCACCACCAAGTCTCAGATGAAAAAGAAAAATGTATGTTCCTCAAAATCTGGTCCAGGGGCACAAGGTGTACAAGCCAGGAGTTTGTGTCAAAAAACATCGGTAAACCTACCGTTAGCCAAGCAGTTGTACGTTAAAGATCGAATTTGGATAGGGTTTATGGTTTTTTTCCTTTTTTACTACCATAGTTAAAATGAAAGTTGTGATCCGTAAGTGAACAAGCGGCATCACTGGGAATGTGGCCATTCCCATATTAGTTTCAAGATAGATCTCACAAAAGGGATACATTCTGTAATGGTGTTTGTATTATCTTGGATCTTAGCTTCTCAACAGTAAAGTACATTTTGATGTGTGATGTCAATTTGCAGTACAGACATTTCAAAAGAAGAAAAAATAGTTAAATCAAGGAATTTTTTAATGAATCTCCACCGTCTCATTCGTACCGAAGAATGGATATTGGGAGAGATGGATGGAAGAAAAAATGGACTGGCCTGGCCGACAGACGCATAATTCAATGTATCGATGAATAATTGCATATTTATATAATGTACACCATTACAGATACACTAGTACAGTGTGTTTAAATTTAGCAAATATGCACACGAGTCTTTACACGTGGATGATTCTGAGACCAGCTTTTGTCTTCTACGGACTGCTACACTGGCAAACGATAATGCACGGCATGGTTTCATTCATTATCTTCTTTCAATTCTTCTGTGTTTTTTTTAAAATTATGTTTTTGCTCTATGATATTGACTAGCGAAGTAATAAGTAACCATAGCAACCGTTAATGTGTTTCATTGTTATAACTTACGGCATGCTTTAGTATACAAATGAGACGATTACAACTAAAGGATAACAGACGCGATTGAGAAATAATATCAGTCTCTCATTCTCCTCCATCTTCCGCCTCCTTCTCATATCTCATCCATTCCCCAGTTCATTTTTCCTGTCGAGTGTGAATTGTCTACAACGAAAAATATTCACGCCCCAGCAGCTGAAAGTGAACATCATCGCTGCAAGTGGTGATGTAGTCAGGCTCACACAAATAAAACATTCAACATCAGGCTGACTTTCCTGGGTGGCTTCAGGACTGAGGCAGCCACTGTTGCAATGGGAGTGAATCGAGCATTTATCAAAGTATGTAGGTGGACAGCAAATTTTCTTCGTCGTTTCTACCATTAACCGCACGTGGTAGATTTCTTCAAATAAGAGCATCATACATTTTCTTGCAATCTATAGAAACATAATGCAACTTTTACTGAATCAAAACAACACATTTTTATTGAAACAGTAAACTTTCTTTGTTGAATAATAAACACTTACTGTTGAAGTAGTAAACACTCTTTATTGAAGTAGTTAACACTCTTTGATGAGGCAGTAAACACTCTATGTTGAAGTAGTAAACACTCTTTATAGAAGTAGTAAACACTCTTTATTGAAGTAGTAAACACTCTTTATTGAAGTAGTTAACACTCTTTGATGAGGCAGTAAACACTCTTTGTTGAAGTAGTAAACACTCTTTATAGAAGTAGTAAACACTCTTTATTGAAGTAGTAAACATTCTTTATTGAAGTAGTAAACACTCTTTGATGAGGCAGTAAACATTCTTTATTGAAGTAGTAAACGCTCTTTGTTGAAGTAGTAAAAACTCTTTGTTGAAGTAGTTAACACTCTTTTTTGATGAGGCAGTAAACACTCTTTGATGAGGCAGTAAACACTCTTTGTTGAAGTAGTAAACACTCTTTATTGAAGTAGTAAACACTCTTTATTGAAGTAGTGAACGCTCTTTGTTGAAGTAGTAAACACAGTTTTCTTTGTTTTAGTAGTAAACACTCTTTTTTGAAGTAGTAAAAACTCTCTGCTGAAACTGTAAACATTCTCTGAGTAAACAATGATATCCTTCGCGCCACTGAAAAAGTTGCACCAAAGCTTTAATATTTAGTTTATATTGAGGTAGAGATGGAGTTCGATCCTAGTCCGCAAAGACTGATTGAGTCAATCCAATATCACGTGATCAAAGCAGCAGACCATTCCTTGTATTGTGCGTCATTTCCGGTTCAACCAGATTATTTGTTGCTTGCCCCAATGGACTTGCCATCAGGAAAAAATTGTAGGAAAATCTATTTTCTGTTTTTTTTTTTTTGTGATTTTTTTTGTTTACTTCATTAATAAAAAAAAAACAATGGCAGTTCATATGTTCATGTTAACGCCTCTACTGAAAATGTTCTTTCATATAATGTACAGCCTCTGCTATTTATAAAGAAAAAAAAGCTATCATTACATTTATCCTATTTCTGGGAGTATGTCGGAGTTATTTGTATCTAACTGAGCTGAAGAATAAATGACGCATGTTCAGTGCAGTCATAACGAGTGATTGAGGTTAAAGTTGTTTTTTTTTTCATTTCACACCCTATTTATATAAAACAAAATGAAAATAAAAAGATAACATGCATTTTTAAAAACTTTACCATAGATAGAAGTATTGTCAAAATTATTCTGGCGAATTGCGAACCCATTTCGGTCAGAATTAATTCAGAATAAAGGAGGTATAGATATGGAGAGGTATGAAGAGAAAGAGATAGGAAGATAATCAAAGACTGGGCAGGACACGACTTCACAAAGTCTCAAAGAATGATTGGAGACATAAAAATGGAGAAGATCGGTGGAGTCTGTCAGTGATACCCCAACGATCCCCATGGTTATAGGATGGAGACGAAGAAGAAAAGAGGAAGAATAAAAAGTAGAAGAAGAATGCGTGGAAATTATGTTACATCTAAGTACTCTTTTGCTAGGGGCTTTAGTCGAGGAAAAAATTAATGTTACATCTAAGTACATTTTTTCTAGGAGCTTAAGTCTCCAAAAAATGCAATGTTACATCTAAGTACATTTTTGCTAGGGGCGTAATTCGCGGAAAAATGCAATGTTACATCTAAGTACATTTTTGCTAGGAGCTTAAGTCGCGGAAAGATGTAATGTAACATCTAAGTACATTTTTGCTAGGTGCTTAAGTCGCGGAAAAATGCAATGTTACATCTAAGTACATTTTTGCTAGGAGCTTAAGTCGCGGAAAGATGTAATGTAACATCTAAGTACATTTTTGCTAGGAGCTTAAGTCGCGGAAAGATGTAATGTAACATCTAAGTACATTTTTGTTAGGTGCTCAAGTCGCGGAAAGATGTAATGTTACATCTAAGTACATTTTTGCTAGGAGCCTAAAGTCGCGGAAAAAAGCAATGTTAAATCTAAGTACTTTTTTTTCTAGGAGCTGAAGACATTTACAACTGTCTGCTCAGATGCCATCATTTGTTTCACTTATTTTTGTCTTCAGCAGCTTTTCACAAAAATATAATGTAATTGTTTATTTTAGTAAATGCTGATATCTTTTTTGTGTAACAGATGAAGTATATAATCCCTCAGCCTTTTATTTTCACCACCATCGTTACTAAACAGCTTGTCAGCTGTTGCTACTGTCTACTGAATACAGTAGCAGCTCAATTACCTGGCCTGACCTTGACACAGTCAGTGTATTTGTTGAAATAATGGCAGGCTTGCATCGAGAGCACCGGTAATAGAATAATTATTACTTGATAATAAAGATACGGTGAGGTGCTTCTTTTATTTTCCACCGAAGAATGGAACAACAACTAATAGAAATGTAGCTCTGAAATTTTCTGAAACCAAAAGGCACAACCTGTTCACCGAGATTAACAAAACCAATCGAGCTATATAAATAATTGTCATAATTAACACCATTAATTGATAGTTTGTTAAAAGTTCCCCTGACAGCTAAAAAGACCAGCGAGGAAATTACCAAAGAAGCCAGCACAAAAAGAGAGGTCCTAAGAAACATCAGAATGAAACAAACAACATTCTTCGGGCACATCACGAGAAGAGAAAAGTTGTATACTTGGTTACAACTGGCAAAATACAGGGAAAGAGAAATCGCGGAGGACAAAGAGAGAAAATAAGGATATATTTTGGTGCCATCGCATGGAAAACAGTCAGCAATATAATTGATACAATGCATGGTAGATAGAAGTTTGTGGAGGGACATGATCGTCTACTCCAACCGGTATGGCACATGATGATGATTTCGTTAGTTACATATCATCCAAAGAAGTCTTTCTTTTTTTAAATCAATTTTTAAAAAGCCATAATGCTAGATCGTTAAGTGTATGAACATTCCAGGTCTGGAGGATTTCCTGGTAGACAAAGGGTGAGTCGGCAACCTGGAAGGAGAAGAATAGCAGTAGGCAACAATGAAACCAATAAATAAGAACGAAGAATCTGAAAGGCTTACCCAGCAGTTTTGTTCGTTCGAAGAAAAATTCGGCTCTTCTAGGAATCGAACCTTCTGGTCAGGAAGATAACCAACAACTCAGCAGTCGAGGCTCCAGTAACTAGCTCAGAAAGAAGTTCCTCCAGCACAAAAACCCCTGAACTAGACAAATTAGTAGCGATCTGCATAAAACGTACAGAAATGACTTGTAATAGCTTGTCTTCGGCAGAATAAGCTCTGATAGAATAGGTAGTTACAAAAATAACTGTGTAGGTGAGTACATTATTTAATCTCACTATACTAAGCCACTATAATACTAATAATGTGAATCATGGACAATAGGACATCATCATCATCGAGTGCCGTCTGCGCAATGAAGGTTGGCTACCATGGAGCGCCATTCTGCTCTGTCTCTTGCTTTAGTGGTGCAGGTTGTCATAGGCTGATTTGTCCATCTTTTTATGTTACTCGTCCATGTTAGTCTTGGTCTGCCTCTGCCTCTTTTACTCAATATGATATCAAATAGGACAACAAACAGGAAAATCACTGGAGTCTCTAGAAATGTGATTTTACATAAGAATGCTGAGAATACCATGGACAGCTAAGAAGATCAATGAAAACGTTTTGAAAGAGGCCAAAGCAAAAAGAGCGCTAATTTCCAATATTAGGTAGAAACAGTCATAATTTTATTGGCCATATAATGAGAAGAGAACAGCTGGAATATATTGTAACAACTGGGAAAATTGAGGGGCGAAGAGATAGAGCAATCCAAAGAAAGCGAAGAGAAAAAATACCAGAGAGCTTAAGAGAATGGCTTGGCAGAAGATCAACAACAGAAATTATAAGATTCTGTCGATAACTGTCGAGATCGAAAATTGTGGAGAGACATGTGCCTACGCCAGCAGGCCCGGTACTTGATGATGATACTAAGCCACAAAATGTGTGGGAGAACCAGTTGTTTCTTTTCAACGTGTACCTTGTTGAACCGCATGGTCCAGTTTAGAACTTAGATTAGAGAGTCCAACAAGAATGGAACACAGGATCAATGAAAGTAAAGCTAACACGCAAACCACTAAGATATGACTGGTTTCCATTTTAACAGAAACAAGTTAAAAACGATCGGCCGAGAAGTGGTAAAATCAAATTACCGCAGATTCCTAACTCTAGGCAATCACGAAGAAAGTAGCAGCAGCTTCTTCATGAAAGGTTAAATCCATTGTCTCTTCAGACTGACAGAATGTCAAAAGATTACGAAAAAGGAGTTTTCAATTTTGTTGTATTATGTGTGACAATATTACAATTCATCAAAAGATTTTAATCTATTGTAAAACTCAAACATAATATTATCATTTGATTTTTTTTTGAAAATTATTTTCTTCCTCATTTACCGTTTGATTTTCTTCTGCCCTTTTCTTTCTTCCAATTGATTGTTTAACTGTTGTCCTTACGAGTCAAAGACGACATATAGGGCTATGTATCTAGACTCTTCATGGCCTACGATCATTGGTACGAAGTGTCAGACCTTGTAGAAGACCCGCATTGTAACTCGTCACATACCTCTGTTCTGGACGAGTTTCTAACCTCGGCATGAAATTGACATCTGCTGTTGTTGCTTGTCAATATTGTTTTGAGTGTTTGTCTAGGTCGACCTCTTTTTCTTTGACACTCTGAGGTCCTATTTGTTGACTTGCTTTGATATTCTCTTGTTGTCGCTTCTCATCACATAGCCAGATATATGACCATCTTATTCTCATGATTATAGATGACGTTTTTGGGTGCTTTGTCATTTCACTTATGTCTGCGCTGGCCTTGAATTTATTACATGATATACACATTATTTTCCAAAGGCACTTGTTTTCAGATGCTTCTAAACTATTTTCTGTTTAATTTGCTGTTTTCTACCACTTGCAAACATACGTGAGGGTGGGTAATACATTTGATTCAAAAATTTCTTTAACCTTTTCACCATAATTTGTTGCACTCGTTTTATGTTTGTTACTGTTAACATGAAAACAAAGTTATGTGTGTGAGATAAGTGACATAACAATTCAGATATATTAGTAGGCATCACTGGGCACTTTATCAAGTTCATATTAATAAAAGTTATAATTATAAAATACGTGACAGAACAAGGAGCTTTTATATATTTATAAGCGAAACTTATCATTGGACAGTTTATCAAAATTAAGAAAGTAATTCTATGAGATGTGAATCTAGGTCATAGCATCGATAACAGCACCATAAATGGCTCTTTAGTCCAAGCAATTGTTGACAAGAAACTTCTGACCAGTATCGCCTTCAGCATGAACTTCGCATCGATGACAACTTCCCTTGCAAACCTCGAATGTGAACTCTTGCCTCCATTTTTACAACGGCTGGGTGGAACACAGAAGCTTTTTTCAAAGCATGAGTGTCTACCAGAAGCAGATGAGTGTTTTCCGCAATGACACTACGTGGCCTTTAGCGCCTGATAGGCGGTTGGTATTAAGCAATCATAATTTGTCAGTTATTTCATAAAATGTTAGAGGTTTTTTTTCCCTGGATGCTGTTTTACTGAGTAGTTTATCTCGTGAATAAATATGATAATAAAATTACACTGCTTGTTAAATGTTAATATTATTAATAATGTAAAAGCTGTCGAATTTATAGACAAGTTGATGACTTAGTGAAAACACTTCATAAGATTTTTTTTGCTATCAGCATGTCTTTGAGAAGCGCAATCACAAATAATTTGTTTCGGGAGTATACGTAACGGTGAGGTTAGGATGCTAAGGCAGCAGTGATATTAAAGTGTCGGCTGTAGCGACGAGGTTAGGACAGTAACAGTGAGAATAAACTATTTGTTGTAGTTGTGAGTTTAGGACAATAGCAGTGAGGATAAAGTGCTTGTTGTAGTGATGAGCTTAGGGTGGGGTGACCATTTTTTTTCCCATAGTTTTTGGGGACATTTGTCATATTTTTTTACATTTCAGAGGATTTTTTTGCCTATTTCTGAGACTGTCCCACAAAATTGGGAACGAACGATAATATATATATTAGAGGTCACTTTTTAGTTCATCAAAGCCCAATGAGCAAAACCATTTTTAATTATGGATTCACACTTTGTTCTTGCACAGGAAAATTGTTTTGTTGAAAATTTCTTTTGTAGATTTGTTGTACAATCCATACTGCGGAAACTATGATTATGAAGTACAGTATCATATGCGAAGGTTCCTTCATGAACATATATCAGCCGTTTTCAAAGATCTTATAGACCAGCTGACCTCAACTGGTACTTGATAGTGTCTGAACTCCCCTAACTGCCTTTGATGAGTTGACGGGGACATCCCTTCACTGTATTACGGCCAACGTGTCGCGACGACTTGCGTCTTGATGACCCGTGTTGATTGATGAGTTAGAGACGACCACGGCCTGTGCTCGATGGTTACTGCTCGGGACTGTCGCCTCTTTTGAACTCTGCCCTTGTGTGGCACCCTTGGCCGTGTGATCGTCGAATTTAGTACTCCGCGCTGTTTCGTGTTGCGACTGTTGGTTATCTGCAGGCCAGCTTGCTGGCCCCTTCCATGGATCGTTCTTAGCTAGGCACTGACAATTAAAGCTTGCGCTCGAGAAAGCATTCACTGAACACCAGGTAAAAAGTAACACACCTGAGGTTTTATTCTCAAAAGTCCACCTCACACAACACGTTCACAATCACAATGACAATGGTATGTTAGCAGACTCTCCCACATTGCGTGCTAGCCTTGAGGCATCTCCCTGTGTTATCTACAAAAACCGCAGAGGTATACTGCAGCACTCTCTCAAGCCACTCTGGCCGCGTCTACCTTCCTCTAATAAATGTTGATCTCGCTCAACCTCACTTCTAACGTTGTTCATACTCCGTATCGAGCCCTTCCTTGATTGCTAGGAACTCTGCGAATTTGTATCGCTCAGCGCCACTTAAATTGCTCGGTGTCACTACCTGAACACCCCACTATAACGTCATGCTCCTTTACAGAGCCTGACTTATTGACTTCTTTCCCCTACTGTCACTTGAATGGCTGTTGCTGCTAAACTGCACCACTACCTTCCACTCTATGCTCCTAATGAAGCCTAATGTTGTGAGACTAACTCACGAATTGTCACTCTATTGTTCGTTGCTGCTACTTGCACAACTACATTCTATCTTCACACTTCTGATGAAGACTAAACTTGGTGAGACTACTCACGGATTGACACTACATTGTTCTTCATGGAGTGACACTACATTCTCCTTTGCTGCTAACTTGCACAACTACACTCTAACTTCCTATTTCTGATGAAGTCTACGTTGTGAGACTCTCTCACTGACTGTCACTAAATGGTTGGTGCTGCTAACTTTCACAACTATCTTATTAACTACTCTAAGACACTTCTATTTATCACTGCTCCTGGAATAAGGTCTGTTCCAAGCAGCGACCACACACCAACTAACTTACTCTGTCACTTTTTGGTGACCTCACCCAAACCTGCTCACGGTACCGGTTGCAACACAAACACACAACCGTCCGCACAGAGCCATCGTTAATCTCCAATGATCTTCCCAACCTATCCTTTATCTAACATTTTCTCCCTTCAACCAATCAATACTCCGTTTTACATTTTTGTCTCGTTCCTACATTGTGTCTCACAATTCCCGTGAGTCACGATGTGTTCATCCTCTTTACTTCTTAACTCTACTGTCCCTTGGACACAATGATTTTATTTTACTCAGCCCGTCTTATCTCCCCTCGATTTCTACTACCTCACTCCCATCTTATCGCACACTCTTTAACCACTGCTACCTCCCTGCTTCAAACAGCTAGAGTGTATTCATCTTTTGAGGGTTCTGTTTTACAAAAATAATTTGTCATACACCCAGACTGAGAATAAAAAAGCAGCACATCCTTATGCTTTTTTTACTTGTAGATGATCAATTATTGATGTCCTTCCACCACTTGCTATAGAAAAATTTGAACTACATATATTACATTTCACTAGCGTTCCATCCTCTAAAATTACTTGTATAATAAATGGAAATTCAGCTTTCAGAGAATCACTAAAATGACACGTTTTTTGGAAAGCATTGTTTTTATGGAACAGACGTCCGCTGATCACAAATAGAAAACACGACTGCACTGTACTGTTTACAGTATTACAATCGGACTGATTTGAAAATTGGCCGGGAAAGATACTTTGACGGGAGATGTCCAGAAAAGCAGGGGTGGTGGTGGTGGGGAGAGAGAGAGAGAGAGAGAGAGAGAGAGAGAGAGAGTCTGCTTTTTTTAATTAAACACATCCCAATAGAAGTCAGTGGCTGGAATAGAAGTGACATAGCACCATGCTTCAAGAGTTCAAAGAGCTATCTCCGACACAACGCGTCCAAGTCTTCTCTTTTATCTTCCTGCTAAGGCCGTTCAGTCTGAGATAAAGAAAAACAACTCAGTAGCGTCCTGAGTCCTAGTGATTATTTTAAAAGAGGGCCGATTCCGTGTATGAACATTTATTTATTCACTGAAATCGGGGACAAATTTCTTTCGGGGACAACTTCTACACTTCCGGGACTGTACCCGAAAATCGGGGACGAATGGTCACCCTAGCTTAGGGCAATAACAGTGAGGATAAAGTGATTGTTGTGATGGTGAGTTTAGGACAATAGCAGTGAGAATAAAGTGCTTGTTGTAGTGGTGAATTTAGGGCAATATCAGTGAGGATAAAGTGCTTGTTGTAGTTGTGAATTTAGGGCAATATCAATGAGGATAAAGTGCTTGTTGTAGTGGTGAATTTAGGGCAATATCAGTGAGGATAAAGTGCTTGTTGTAGTGGTGAATTTAGGGCAATATCAGTGAGGATAAAGTGCTTGTTGTAGTGGTGAATTTAGGGCAATATCAGTGAGGATAAAGTGTTTGTAGTGTAGTGGTTTACTTAATGTAATAAACATGACAAGCAAAAAAATATGGACTAGTTATGAATATCAAAAAGACTAAAACTATGATCATAAACAAAGAAAATTCTCAAGACTCAATTCTCAAATTAAATATCAATGTGCAAGGAATACATCTAAAGACAGTTCAGAACTACAACTATCTGGACTTGCTATAACCAGTGATGGAAAATGTACAACTGAAATAAATAAAAGAATAGGTATGGCAAAAAGTAATTTCAATGCCATGAAAAATATACTACACCAGGGCTAAAACTAAGAATAGCAAAATATTACATCTTCTCAATATTCCTGTATGGTGCAGAAACATGGACATTAGACCAGAAAACAGAACAGAAAATTGCTGCCTTTGAAATGTGGATTTATAGAAGAATAGGTAGAATTTGATGGGAAGAAAAGAAAACAAACGATGAAGTTTTAAAACAACTAAAATGAAAAGAGAACTACTAAACACAATTAGAGCAAGACAAATGACATTTTTGGGTCATGTTAAAAGACACAACAGCCTAATAAAAGTAATATTGGAAGGGAAAATTACAAGGTAAAAGAGGCAGAGGCAGACTAACACTAATATGGACAAGTAACATCAAAAGATGGACAAGTCAGCCTATGACAATCTGCACCATCAAAGCAAGAGACAGAGGAATGACGCTCCATGGTAGCCAACCTTTGATGCGGAGACAGCACTCAATGATGATGATCTAGTGGTGAGTTTAAGACAATAGCAGTGAGGATATAATGCTTGTTGTAGTATTGAGTTTAAGACAATAGCAGTGAGGATATAATGCTTGTTGTAGTGGTGAGTTTAAGACAATAGCAGTGAGGTTATAATGCTTGTTGTAGTGGTGAGTTTAAGACAATAGCAGTGAGGGTATAATGCTTGTTGTAGTAGTGAGTTTAAGACAATAGCAGTGAGGATATAATGATTGTTGTAGTAGTGATTTTAAGACAATAGCAGTGAGGATATAATGCTTGTTGTAGTGGTGAGTTTAAGACAATAGCAGTGAGGATATAATGCTTGTTGTAGTGGTGAGTTTAAGACAATAGTAGTGAGGGTATAATGCTTGTTGTAGTAGTGAGTTTAAGACAATAGCAGTGAGGATATAATGATTGTTGTAGTAGTGAGTTTAAGACAATAGCAGTGAGGATATAATGATTGTTGTAGTAGTGAGTTTAAGACAATAGCAGTGAGGATATAATGCTTGTTGTAGTGGTGAGTTTAAGACAATAGCAGTGAGGATAAAGTGTTTGTTGTAGTGGTGAGTTTAGGACAATATCAGTGAGGATAAAGTGTTTGTTTTAGTGGTGAGTTTAAGACAATAGCAGTGAGGATATAATGCTTGTTGTAGTGGCGAGTTTAGGACAATATCAGTGAGGATAAATTGTTTGTTGTAGTGGTGAGTTTAGGACAATAGCAGTGAGGATAAAGTGCTTGTTGTAGTGGTGAGTTTAGGACAATATCAGTGAGGATAAAGTGTTTGTTGTAGTGGTGAGTTTAAGACAATAGCAGTGAGGATAAAGTGCTTGTTGTAGTGGTGAGTTTAGGACAATATCAGTGAGGATAAAGTGCTTGTTGTAGTGGTGAGTTAAAGACAATAGCAGTGAGGATAAAGGGCTTGTTGTGGTGGTGAGTTTAAGACAATATCAGTGAGGATAAAGGGCTTGTTGTAGTGGTGAGTTTAGGACAATATCAGTGAGGATAAAGGGCTTGTTGTAGTGGTGAGTTTAGGACAATAGCAGTGAGGATAAAGAGCTTGTTGTAGTGGTATTGTTAAGATACTCACGCATCGCTGAGTTTATAGCACTAACCTCCTGTTTACGTACACCCTTTTCGAATCACCTGTAGGGAGATCTGGGTAAACTATCTTATCTTAAAGTACGTAAGACCAAGTGTCTACCAGAGAAGGAAGAGCTCTGTGTCCCTTAAAAAGAATCCCTCCCAGGCTGATCACAGCTACTAAGGCACATTTTATTTATTTATTACTTTGGAAGTTAAAGAAAAAGCAACTGTCGTTCAAAATATACTATCTAAACATGTGCGGAAAGTAACCAAGGTGTTGTTATGGGTGGTACGAAGTTCATGAACTGTGTTGTGACGTTCTTGCAGGACCACAAAAGATATTTCTGTACACATGGTCGCGCACCAACTACACCAAAGTCATCCGTTGTTTTTTTTTTTTTTGTAATAGCAAGAAGACTGGAATAATGTTTGTGTATTATGAATCATGCATGAGCTTTGTGAAGCATGTTTCTGTATTTGTGAAGCATGTTTCTGTATTTGTGAAACATGTGTGTGTATTAGTGAAACAAGTGCATGTATTAGTGAATAATGATTATGTATTAGTGAAACAAAACATGATTGTGTTAGTGAAACATATTTATGTATTACTGAAAAATGATTAAGTATTAGTGAAACATATTTATGTATTAGTGAAACATGATTATGTATTAGTGAAACATATTTATGTATTAGTGAAACTTGTTTATGTATTAGAGAAACATATTTATGTATTAGTGAAACATATTTATGTATTAGTGGAACATGTTTATGTATTAGTGAAACATATTTATGTATTAGTGAAACGAAACATGCTTATGTATTAGTGAAACATATTTATGTATTAGTGAAACTTGTTTATGTATTAGAGAAACATATGTATGTATTAGTGAAACATATTTATGTATTAGTGGAACATGTTTATGTATTAGTGAAACATATTTATGTATTAGTGAAACGAAACATGCTTATGTATTAGTGAAACATGTTTATGTATTAGTGAAATGAAACATGTTTATGTATTAGTGAAACGAGACATGCTTATGTATTAGGGAAACATGTTTAAGTATTAGTGAAACATGTTTATGTATTAGTGAAACGAAACATGCTTATGTATTAGTGAAACATGTTAATGTATTAGTGAAGCGAACCATATTTATGTATTAGTGAAGCGAAACATGCTTATGTATTAGAGAAACATGTTTACGTATTAGTGAAACGAAATATGCTTATGTATTCTATCTATTGTCCTTTCGAGCCGAAGACGGCACATAGGGCAGAACCACAATCTCAAAAACAGAAACCTTGCGTGCCAAAGTGGCACATATTGCAGAGATCACTGCTCTCAAATGTATGGCGCTGTTTCCATAACAATACTTTTTACAATGACAGCTTGTCAAGCGATCGATGAATCTCCTTAGTCGCCTCTTACGACATGCCTGGAAGGTCACAGTGTCACTATTCTTTACTTCCCTCATAGTGAGGCCCCGGTAACACACAGGAAATGGGTATTAGTGAAACATAGTTATGTATTAGTGAAACGAAACATGCTTATGTATTAGTGAAACATGTTTATGTACAAATGAAATATATTTGCGTATTTCGTTGAAAAATAATTATTTGTGTATCAGTTATAAATGTTCGTACATAAAAGAAACGTATTTGTGAATGACATGGTCGTGGTTGGCATCACACACTGAGTAGCTTTATTTCCAAACTCAATTTAAGTGGAATGTCGATCCGATAAAATTCATCCAAATTTGAGGATTGAACTTGCATTCCTATGAACAATGCATTAGCACACTAATTAATCACTTCGCTACCTAAGCTTCGGTGATTGACTACGCGAAAATTTAAACATTATGTGATACTGGAATAACTTATAGAAAACTAGATATAAGCGAGGAAGAGAAAGAGTGATGGAGATATAGAAAGAGGTGGTGAGTGAGTGAGTGTATGAGTGAGTGAGTGAGTGAGTGAGTGAGTGAGTGAGTGAGTGAGTGAGTGTATGGGTGGGTGGGTGAGTGAGTGAGTGAGTGAGAGTGATGGAGAAAGAAATATTGGACATTTGGAAAAAATGGTGGATGTCCATGCAGCATATTCAGAAAAAATAAACGACAGGAGAGAAAACCCGGTTGAGAATTCATAAAGTCGAAAAATGTTAACCATTATTTCTGGACCAAAGATCCTGTCGACTCAAAAATACTACGTCCATAAAATGTTATGAACAATATATTGTGCAAAATTATCTTATTTATCTTGTACTTTATATACTGCAACAATTTATATGCAGGAGTTACAATTTGGTTACTTACTTCACAATGTTAACTTTGATCATTTCATTTAAAATAAAAAATAGCTTTATTTCTGAAATAAAGAGTTAGTTCTAAGGAGGAATAACACACTTAGGAACAAGAAAATATCGCACCAACTCGAGTAGGAATGCCCACGGTTGGAGAAAGAGAAAGTCACACAAACTCGAGTAGGAACGATCAAGGTAGGAGACAGAAAACGTCACACAAACTCGAGTAGGAACGATCAAGGTAGGAGAAAGAAAACGTCACACAAACTCGAGTAGGAACGACCAAGGTAGGAGAAAGAGAACGTCACACAAACTCGAGTAGGAACGACCAAGGTAGGAGAAAGAGAACGTCACCCAAACTCGAGTAGGAACGATCAAGGTAGAAGACAGAAAACGTCACACAAACTCGAGTAGGAACGATCAAGGTTGGAGAAAGAAAACGTCACACAAACTCGAGTAGGAACGATCAAGAGAAAGAAAACGTCACACAAACTCGAGTAGGAACGACCAAGGTAGGAGAAAGAGAACGTCACCCAAACTCGAGTAGGAACGACCAAGGTAGGAGAAAGAGAACGTCACCCAAACTCGAGTAGGAACGACCAAGGTAGGAGAAAGAGAACGTCACCCAAACTCGAGTAGGAACGACCAAGGTAGGAGAAAGAGAACGTCACCCAAACTCGAGGAGGAACGACCAAGGTAGGAGAAAGAGAACGTCACCCAAACTCGAGGAGGAACGACCAAGGTAGGAGAAAGAGAACGTCACCCAAACTCGATTAAGAATGCCCACGTTTGGAGAAAGAGAACGTCACACAAACTCGAGTATGAACGATCAAGGTAGAAGACAGAAAACGTCACACAAACTCGAGTAAGAATGCCCACGGTTGGAGAAAGAGAACGTCACACAAACTCGAGTAGGAACGATCAAGGTAGGAGAAAGAGAACGTCACACAAACTCGAGTAGGAACGACGAAGTTAGGAGAAAGAGAACGTCACACAAACTCGAGGAGGAACGACGAAGTTAGGAGAAAGAGAACGTCACACAAACTCGAGTAGGAACGACGAAGTTAGGAGAAAGAGAACGTCACACAAACTCGAGGAGGAACGACGAAGTTAGGAGAAAGAGAACGTCACACAAACTCGAGTAGGAACGACGAAGTAGGAGAAAGAGAACGTCACACAAACTCGAGTAGGAACGACGAAGTAGGAGAAAGAGAACGTCACACAAACTCGAGTAGGAACGACCAAGATAGATGAAAGATAACGTCACACAAACTCAGGTATGAACGACACATTTGCCTCTTGGTGAAGACTGTTTCCTTTCACTGGAGAAGAGAAAGAATCAACTGTGATTATTGCACTGCAGATAGTAGAGGTGAAACGACATTTATAAGGAAACAGTACAGAAAATTATGTTTCGGAGACTAATTCACCGGGACGTAAAGATGTAAAATATATTATATTGCATGAATGAAATGACTGAATCAATACATGTAAATCATCGGAATTGTTAGAGACATCAGTTCACGTTGAGCAAAAAAAAAAAAATTAATAAAATAACAGGGAAGGGACTGATTGAGGACAATGGTTACCATGGTACTTCACTGATCCCGCTATCACGTTGCACGATACTTGGTAATTGTTAGACATAAATGAAGATAAAAACACATAGAAATGAAGTCACGTGAAAAGAATATTATGTCATATATATATATATATATATATATATATATATATATATATATATATATATATATATATATCACATTTATATATAGTTAAAGGGAAAAACTTAAAGAAAAACGATAACGTCCCATTGTGTCATTTATGCCACCTATGGGGTCTTCCGGTGGGACGATGAAGCCCCAGTGCACAAAGCATTCGTAACGGTGTATATAAAAAAAAAAAGTAAAGTACCCCCGTCACGCCAAGTGGCGTATAGGGAAATATGGTGTTAGTGACCCTATATTTTACAGACCTTCAGCACATGATTTTTGGGGTAATGTGGTCAGTATTACGCCCGTGCTGCTTTACTTTCCCAGAAAAAAATCCGGTACCCATTTAAGGCTGGGTGACGGTGTGTATGCTTCAGGTAATTTGGATATGCACCCACCTAATTGGGAGAACAATAGACTTTACCTGCGTCCACACGCCCTCATATAGGGTAACATAAATCTACTCAGCACCCAACCACAATATTTGGATGTTAGGATACGTCACCAGTTTTCATTTTCGTTGTTTTCACCTTTCCCAATTCTGTAAACCATGCACTAACTTTTCTTTTTATTCAGTCGATTGTAAAAGCCACATACTTGAACAGAATACACTTTTAATGACTCAAACAATGAACACAAATATCAAATTAGAAAAACAAATATGAAGGAAGGAAAAGATGGACCAAGTCTACAACGAAACAATGATTTAGCAGTTAACACGATATGTTGTCTCCAAGCAGGAGACACTCTAGAGCAATGACAGTAAATGGTCCATTCTCCATCGACACTCAAAGGCATCAAAGGAATGTCGAGTAACGAATTCTAAAGTCCCCTAAACAAGAAAGGAAAAGCCAGAACACACTAGACGTAATAACTAATTAATATCTCAATCAATAGTCGACACAACAAATACATTTAAGAACGATACTTTGTTTGGCAGAACGGAGACCACAAAAATAACAACTGAATAAAAAAGGAAATCAGAAATTGTAACAAAATTACAGTAGAAAAAGACAATACAAAAAATAATCCATTGATATGGTCGTAGCCTTTACGATAATGTACTTTCCTATTATTGCTACGAATCCTTCTGAGATATAGCAAGTAGTAATCCACAAACCGCTGACGGTTGACTTCCCCTGTGTATTCTAGTCACTCTGTATTGCTTATTTGTGTCATATATTTCATTTGCTTTAAGAGCCTTATTCATTAAGATAATTGTGACGACGATGTAGTCCGAATCAATGTGGAGCAATCGACATGTCACGCATGGAATCGAAGCATAATGGACAACAGTAGACAATTGACAAATCGTGTAATCAATAATGAGATTAAGTAACAAATCCAAATATCAGATAGTGAATCTGGAAGTTACAGATTCAACCCAAAGGTTAACTTGTCGAGTAAAAGGTCAGAGTGCCAACGGAAATGGTAATGTATACTAGAATTTTTATTCATCCTTCGTACGACAGTCACTCCACTTCACCGCTGGTCCGTTAAATTAGCGTAAAATTAGTGTTAAAATACGTTAAATTAGCGTATATGCTTTGTGTTGTGAGCAAACGGTAATATCTGTGGCCTAGTACATTAGATTGCAGTATAAAGATTCGGAGTACGGGATTGCCTTCCCTGCCCAATCCCTATTCGCTTAGCTAGATTGGTTAATCTGATCAATAACATCACATAGGGAGGTAGAGTGAAATCTTGATCATTTTTGTTTGGCTGATTTCGTCGTAAACAATCAGCTTGGAGTTGTTAACCGCGTAAGGCCCACGTGTTTACATCATGTTGGGTCCATATATAATAAAGACTGATCAATTACACGCTTCGTGAAACAAAACAAGAGGGAAAATTGCGTAGTTGCCCTCCGCGGGCGCTCGTTGATGATAGATAGATACAGTGTAGGTAGTAAAGTCGATGATAGATACAGTGTAGGTAGTAAAGTTGATGATAGATACAGTGTAGGTAGTAAAGTTGATGATAGATACAGTGTCGGTAGTAAAGTTGATGATAGATACAGTGTCGGTAGTAAAATTGATGATAGATAAAGTATCGGTAGTAAAGTTGATGATAGATACAGTGTAGGTAGTAAAATTGATGATAGATACAGTGTCGGTAGTAAAGTTGATGATAGATACAGTGTCGGTAGTAAAGTTGATGATGATATATACAGTGTAGTTAGTAAAATTGATGACAGATACAGTGTCGGTAGTAAAGTTGATGATGATAGATACAGTGTCGGTAGTAAAGTTGATGATAGATACAGTGTCGGTAGTAAAGTTGATGATGATAGATACAGTGTAGGTAGTAAAGTTGATGATAGATACAGTGTCGGTAGTAAAGTTGATGATGATAGATGCAGTGTCGGTAGTAAAGTTGATGATAGATACAGTGTCGGTAGTAAAGTTGATGATAGATACAGTGTCGGTAGTAAAGTTGATGATAGATACAGTGTCGGTAGTAAAGTTGATGATAGATACAGTGTCGGTAGTAAAATTGATGATAGATACAGTGTCGGTAGTAAAGTTTATGATAGATACAGTGTAGGTAGTAAAATTGATGATAGATACAGTGTCGGTAGTAAAGTTGATGATAGATACAGTGTCGGTAGTAAAGTTGATGATAGATACAGTGTCGGTAGTAAAGTTGATGATGATAGATACAGTGTAGGTAGTAAAATTGATGATAGATACAGTGTCGGTAGTAAAGTTTAAACGGATAATAATAAACGTGAAACGTGTATGTGTTATCGCTTTATGATATATATACTTTACCACATTTATGTTGAATGTAACGTAGTCGACCACGCACATTAAAGTAACATCGTTTACTACATATAAAAGCGCTGCATGTTTTACCACATGAATGGAAGTAACATGTTTTATCTCTTGTATAGATGTAATTTTTACTTAATTAAGTTAATGTTATTAATACTCTATCAGGTTTTAATCAGGTACAAATTGTATATAGAATTCTGAACTTTATATAGGATTGTTCACTATTTGAAATTAAATATTTTTTTTCCACATTAGCTTCTTAATTGCGGGGATAAAGGATTAAGGATAAATACAATGCCGGCCATCAAGGGCGAACTTAAGATACAGAATATATTATTCAAGTCGGGAGTCGCGATAGCTCAGTGGCTATCGATATAGACTACTAGAGATAAGAGATAAGGTTTCGTCCCCTTAACGGCTTCTAGGCTCACCAAAAAGCCTTAAATGAGTACAGTAATTTTCTTTGAAAATAAGGAGGCCTGTCGTTATACCAACCGTTCACGTGACCCACAAAATATGTCGTTGGTTATTGAAAAATATGAACACTAAACTGATATTTGCCATACGCTTTAAGACGTGGAGGGGTACCCCCAACTATACATTCACGGTACATATTATTCATAATATCGAATGCCAGCTATATAAGCCAAACTTTGTAAGCAAATATGAGCACATTAAATGTACAAATGTAATCAATTTACTTTCCACATCAATGGACATTTGGTGTAGTATCGTTATATATAATGGTTTCCAAACTGTTTTACATTTGTGTCTCCCTCGGCAGCACATTTCCATGTATTGTCCGTTTAATAAGAACAACAATTGTTTATAATTAATGACGTTGCTCTTATTTCAAATGTATTCATTGCAACCGTAGAGAGATAATTCAGTAAAACAATTTAAGTGAGCAGACAACAAATAAATATTTACGCAATAAAAATGAACTTTAAAAAAAAAGCAATGAATTCAAATGTATGCGTCACAGTTCACGTTTTAAAAAAATGGTATTGCATTAATTAATAGATTTATATTGGTTACAGTAAAGAGATGCCGGGAACATATTGTGCTCTTTGTGGTAGCACTGCGTTTGTGTCCCCCTTTTTAAAACTATGATTATTGACACATTAATGAGTGATATGGTCAGTAACATGAACCCTTACAGCAGAGCTATATCAGAAAATAGAAGCGATGTAGATGAAATGTTACCGTAAGGTTTCCGTTAGATAGTTTCACGCAAAAGAAGTTAGCAAAATGATACAACAAGCTATAACAAGTAGATGATCTTTTGTCTGTTGTGAACAATGAAATGATTTTGCCACCTATCTCGGTTGCTTGGCCCGGAAAAAGCCATGATTTTGCAGGAAAATAAGTAAAAGGAGAGGCAGACAGAGCAATACATTGGACGATTTAACATCAAAGAAAGGACAGTCTTCGACTTCACTGAGCCCGTAATAGTGACTGAAGTTAGAGAGACAAAGAGAAAGGTGACGAAGCCTGTAAGTTGTGCCCCAAAGTCTGGTTACATGGTTATGGGATGGAGACGAAAAAGAGAAAGAAGGTCAGTTATCACGTTAGGTCACCTAGCTTCGGAGAAAACATCAATGCAACATGCTCCCTGCATTCTCATGATGTGTTAGAACAAAATGAAAGGGAAAAAACAACTTTGCGTTTGTAAGTTCAACCCGGACCCACTTCAACAGAAGACGATCGAGCTAAGAGCTCAGTTTTCCTACTTATAAGGTAACCACCTCTCACCATAACGTCACGTCTCTATATCAATTCTTCTGTGCTTTCTAGCAAGTCGTTCCCCAATACCTTCTAATACTGTTGTTATTTATTGTTAGCTTTATCTTTGTTATTTTATCTATTTATAACATTACCTACATGCAACATTAGTTACTAATAATTTAGTTGTAAATTACAGTTTTTTTCTTGACGCTTTCCCCGTCTGCCAATCTTCATGAAATTTCCGTGTAGGAATGTTTTAAAACGTTCTGGTTCGTATCCATAGGGGACTTGTATTCCAGATTGAAAACCACTGATATATCTGGTCATAAAATTAATGCAGTAGAAGTTAATGTTCATCTTGCTGTGATGGTAATAAAAGTATAATATATGAATATACAAATATTATAAAAAATTAAAGCGGAGTAAAAAACTAACATTGATGTTTGAGATACAAGAAAACGATGTGATTCTTCATGCAAAATGTGGAATGTGATTTAAGGACAGAAAATGGAATGTGATTACGCAAAAATTTAGTAAATTGTGATTCCTAATTTCGATCACAACAATCTGGGACATTCATATTAATAATAAGAAACAAATAATCTATTTCTAAAGTCGAATATGTGGGACTCAAAGGCGCAGTAATCACAGCTTGGTGCACATGACAACACAACGCAATAACGTCAATTTAACGATATTGAGGGAAAACGACAACGAAGAGGAGTCGAACGAAAGCAGAGGAAGAACTAAGAATCGAAATTTTATACTAAAACTAGATACTATTTGAAACCACACAATAGACGATGCAAAGATGTTCACAATCTAGAGATATGTTTATATGTAAGTGTCCATGATTTACATGAACAATAATCAAAAGGGGAAAATTATTAATAACATGTTATAAAATGAGACAAAATTGAGGAATTTTGTATTTTAAGATAAATTGAAACATATCAAATAAAAAAATATTTTATAAAGAAGTAATTACGTTTATATAACTGCAAGTGTGCATTCATTGAGAAAAAATAGCAAAATAAAACTGTCAAGCTAAATGAAGAAACGCCTTAAAGTAGTCATAACAAGTACCTGGTATGGTTCCTCAAGGAATTCTAAAGGTACTCCATGAAAACTTGTCACAAGATTTCAACTGTAAACATAATATATTCTTGGCAACTCATGACTCGTTCTGACCCCCGACTACTCGAACATGCCTCGAAGACTACACACGAATGTCAGCAACAGTATGATGATTCGTGTTCACGACAATTCTCGTCCCGTCCAGCGGTGGACTTTCCATGCGGCCCAACAGCGCGGATGGAGTGATATAAAAGAAAAGAAGTTTAGCGGGCTCTCTGTCGTTTTGCTGCTTTTTACCAGTCTCCTTCCGCTGGGTTGGTCGAAACTGTTCAGTGAGCGCTCGATTCGCGCTGCTTCTTGTTACCGTGCTCCGGATCACGAAACAGTAACGGTGGTAGTAACACCTGAGCTAGCTGACGAGTGTCTTAGGCTGGATGATGTGTGGTGGTGTTCAGTGTCAACTGCAGGGGCTGATGTAAAATCGTTAGGAAACTTTTCTTCTCATCCTTCGCTTTCTCACTTGTTTACACCCGCGTTCACTCTTTCCTTCGTATTCATTAATTCATCTCTTCCTTTCGTTCTGTCTTTTCTATATCTTCATAGAAACAAGAAAAAGACTTCTTAAATGTTATGTAGTCTTAACATATGAATGTGAATCATGGACAATAGGACAACAGACAAGAAAATCAGTGGAGTCTGTGTAGAGATGTGGTTTTACAGAAGAATGTTAAGAATACCTTGGACAGCTAATAAGAGTAATGAAAATGTTCTGAAAGAGGTCAAAGCAAAAAGAGAGCTAATTTCCAATATTAGGAAGAAACAATCATCATTGTTTGGCCATGTAAGGAGAAGAGAACAGCTTGAATATATTGTGACAACTAGAAAAATTGAAAGACGAAGAGATGGAGGGAAGCAAAGAGAAAAAACCAGACAGTTTAAGAGAATTGCTTGGCAGAAGGTCAACAACAGAAATGATAAATAACTGTCGAGATCGAAAGTTGTGGAGAGACATGGTCACGTACGTAAGCAAGGCCGGGTACTTGATGATGATGATGGTATCTTCATATCTTCTCACGTCCCTCACCTGCTCTTGTATATTCGTCCCTTCTCACTCACACTCTTTACTCTTCCAACAGTCCCTAATTAACCTCTTCGTTTACTCTCTGAGTTACATTGTACACTCATCTCTCAATCTCAAATGCTTCTGACTGTTGGAGTATTTCTTCTTCTTTCATCATTTTCTCTCTTACTTATCATATCTTCCTCTTTGAGTCTCTCGCTCTCTTTCCTAACCTCTAGTCTCCTTTTCTTGGACATCTTATATCCTCGTTTCCTCGCCTTTCCAATTCCCCTACTTCTTTCCTCTCCCTTAATCGCTATTATCTTTAGATCACCTTTTTTTCCATTTCTCTTTTAATGTTGTTCATCTGTTTTAACACTACATCCGTCACCTCTTTCATTTTCCTCTCAACTCTTTTCTCAAAACTATCCCTATTTACAACTACCCTCATTCTTCCCTTAAACATTCGTTTCATTCTATTTTTCTTATGTTTAAATCTACTCGTCTTAACCTCTTTGCTTATACTTTCAGTAACATCCAGCAATGAAAACTTAATATCGAGCAAAACATGAAGCTGATTGGTACAGAGAAAACTAATCAAAAACATGATACGCCAAGATTTGTGTTCTAAATAAAATCTTTTTTTTTCTATCTGTTTCCTCTATTTCTTCTTCCCTCAGTTTGTTTCAAGATATCACATCATGTTTCAACTGTTTCCTATACATTGCGTAGTAAAAACATTATGGCTGTTTCGGCTTGGTGTTCATAATGAACTATTTTTTTTATATTATGGATTCTTTTAGAACATCTCAGTTACATGTTTAGCTGTCCATGGTAATCTCAACATTCCTCTGTAAATCCACATTTCTCAGGCCTCCATTGGTTTTCTTGTTTGTTGCTGTATTCTCCAGCATTCACTTTGTACGACTGACTCTACATAAACCTGAGCAACTGCTTTTTTGTTATCTCCATTGTATAATATTAGTTACATATCACATTACGTTATTTTAAATTTTAGAATACAATCATTGCCTAAGCTATTCTACACCCCTACATGATTAACATCTTTTCAATATGTTAGAATTCATTGGCCTGTTTTAGTTCTGTCTCATTTACTTGTATTGTGTGTTTCAGTGATGTCTTTTTTACTTTGATGCGACCATTACGTCTGTAAATGGCGACAAGAACTATATTTTTGCTTTTCATCACAGCAATTTTAGTCATTAGATGAAACTCATTTTCATTCTTAGCTGCTCATGCTGCGTCATCAACATATATGATCGCACCATTTATATTTGTCTTTACCCCAGTAAAATAAAAAAAAATGTAAATAACCCCCGTCACGCCAAGTGGCGTATAGGGAATATGGTGTTAGTGACCATACCTTTTACAGACCTTCGGCACATGATTTTTGGGGTAATGTGGTCGGTATTACGCCCGTACCGCTTTACTTTCCCAGAAAAAAAATCAGATACCCATTAAACCCTGGATGAAACAGAAGCCGTCGATTGGGATCGAACCCCACCTCTTGTCCTTTGAAGTCCAATTCACTAACCACTGAGCTATCGGGGCTCCCAAAACATAAACATAATAAAGACAATTCCTCTTCCACTACTCCTCCATATTTGTTATTATTTTCAATCGATACCGGCAACAACGACCACTGTTGTATGGTATTAATTGTATATTGATAACATACGCAACGAGGCCTGTTTGTTTAGCCGCCCTCAGATAGTAGGAAAAGTCAGGGTATTAATTATTTTCATAAATTAATTCATTGATTGGTTCGATCTATAGTCACGTGTGCTATTCGTGCGTAAACGACCAAGCGACATAATTATACTTCGCAGGCTGGTAACAATACTAGTGTCATTTAGAACCTTTATCTATAGCCCATAACGTATGATAGAGGTTCGAATTCGGTTTTATGCTAACATATTATTTATATAGTTACAGTTCGTGAAGATTTTCGAGCGCTGCTTTAATATATATTACCTTGAATTTTTATTCTCGTGTTGCTTCGTATCTTCCCATAATAAATATTTGTATATTCTATTTTATTATTTAATAATAAAATAGAATATACAAATATTTTTTTTGGAATGATACGAAGCAACACGAGAATAAACAAATCAAGGTCATATATATATATATATATTTCCTTTGAAATGTGAATATATAGAAGAATAGGTAGAATTGGAAGGAAAGAAAAGAAAACAAACGATGAAGTATTAAAACAACTAAAAATGAAAAGAGAACTACTAAACACAATTCAAACAGGACAAATGCGATTTTTGGACCATGTTAAAAGACATAACAGCCTACTAAAAGTAATCCTGGAGGGGAAAATACAAGGTAAAACAGGCAGAGGCAGACCAAGACTAACATGGACAAGTAACATCAAAAGATGGACAAACCAGCCTATGACAAACTGAACCATCAAAGCAAGATACAGAGCAGAATGACACTCCATGGTAGCCAACCTTCGTTGCGGAGATGGCACTTGATGATGATGATTATATTATTTATATTTTTACTCTCTACTATAAATGCGGGCGTAATACCGACCACATTACCCCAAAAATCATGTGCTGAAGGTCTGTAAAATATAGGGTCACTAACACCATATTTCCCTATACGCCACTTGGCGTGACGGGGGGTACTTTACTTTACTTTTTACTTACTATAAATGCAATAGCAGAATAATTAGCGCACGTGTGTTATGAACAAGAGAGCGAGGTTCATTTTCCAAAATGAACCGGTTATATTTTGATCTTTTCTAACCGAGACGGCCACAGGGTTTTTAATCCTCTGATAATAAGTTTCATAGGTTATGGTTTTGGTTATATAGGGTGTTTATAAAGTCTCACTACACTTGGTATCTAGGTCAATTTGAAAAAAATGTTTATGACGTCATCACAATATGTGCTCAATGGTAAGTTCACTTGTTGCGACAGTTTTCTTAATGACTTGTCTGGACTTTTAAGGATTCTGTCTTGGATATCTAAACATATTTCATCATTCACAGCAGGCCTACCAGATCGTGGAGCATCTTCCACATTTCCAGTAGCAATAAACTTATTCAACAAATTTCATTGACAGTGGGAGCACATATTGTGATGACGTCATAAACATTTTTTTTTTCAAATTGACCTAGATACCAAGTGTAGTGAGACTTTATAAACACCCTGTAGAAGGGCCCGTTATGACTACAGACGAATTAAAATTCATAATTACTTAACCGGCCGTGCCAGTAGAATCATCCGAATTAAAATCTCATCTCCCAAACAAAGAAAGGTAGCTGCAGTCCCTGTCATAGCAGTCTCAGCACGCGCTAAATGACATTAGACGAAACCGCACAGAAAGTGAACACAACCATCTGTTCCCCGTCATACGATATCATTATTCATCGTAGGCAATTTTAATATCGAAACACGATTAAACCAGATGAAACGCACAACTCACCGTGTGCATAGAACACTTAAATCAGTAGCTCCGGCAACATGCCGGACTTGGAATATGAGGAAACTGCAAGAAGGAACACTTTTCAGACACATCTTTTAACAGTCCCTGCCGCCTATCTGCCATATTGACCGGAAGTTCCATAGATTTTCTCTACGAAAGTAGAACGACCTGACAGAATATCGAGCACCCAATTTACAAATTTGCCTATAATAATTGCAAATTAGGGCTAAAATTATCCCTTGAAATAACTGGAAATGGTACCCTTCTACTTGTACTAGACGTCAGCAATAAGGACAGCAGTAAGGACAATAATGAAGTTTCAGAACAGAATTACGTATGCATGTGATTTATAGAAGAAATAGTTAACGATAATAGATTACAATAGTTGACAGCCTAAAATCATGCTGCCAAAGAAAGTTAACGAAAGAATGGATAAATAATTCATCCGTAGAAATTTGTGCTTGTCATCATTCATAAACGTATGAAAATATTTCAGTTATTCAACATAATCGCTGAAAATTTCTGAGCTAAAATTAAATGAGGGACATTCAAACATTCGATCGAGCAAACTTTCATAACAGAGGACATTTAATTATATGGTCCTTTTCGTCTTGTTAGACGGTTTAGTGGAGGCTATTGTGTATTTCATTTTTAGGTTTTGTTTTTATCGAGCAGCTTCTCTCGTGGCTAATTCTACCAATGTTTGACAATCACATACGGCCACAGAATGAACAAGTCAGACCCACTGATCCACAGGGTATTCCATCCTTTTTCATGAGTCTTTTCTCTTCTAAGTTTTGCCTTAGCACAGTCTCAAATGATGTTGTACCGTTCCTTACACATGCTCTCCATGATGTGCGATCACTTGCCAGATGTTCCCAGTCATTTTCACAGATGGAGAAATCATTCAGAGATGATTTACAGATATCTCTATATCGTAGTTTAGGTCTGCCGATTTGTCTTTTTCCGTGTGTTAGTTCATCATATAGTATTTGCCTGGGGGTGCGTTTTCTTCCATTCGCTGGACATGCCGCAGCCATCTTAGTCTTTGGCATCTGAGCATCGACATGATTGTTGGGGTCTTAGCACGTTGCAGGACAGTTAAGGTTGTTATTTTGTCCTGCTATTTGATGTGCATTATTCTGCAGAGACATCGCATGTGGCAGACATTTAGTCTTTTTTTCGTGATTTGAGTATTTTGTCCATGTTTCAGATTCATATAATAGTGTGTTAGGCACACAAGTTTGATATATTAAGAGTTTGGTCTGCAGTGTTGGTTTCATGTTGTTCCAGGCCCTTACTGTGAGTTTGCCGAAAGTCGTAGCTGCCTTACCAATTCGACAGTTTATTTCTTCATCAAGAGAAGTGGTTTGCGTATTTGTGGATCCAAGATACGTAAATTTCTGAACTGATTCTAGTGGACAATCTTTTATAGTGGTTATCTCTTTCCGTACGTTTCTACGCACTGTGCGCCATGCCGAATTCGGCCACGTACGTTTCGTCGCATAGTGCACCATTCTCAGTTTGATTTGCGTGAACCGTCATCAAACCATATTCTTTTTACATGTATTGTATCATCATGGTATTGATGAAATCTAATACCTTGTTCAATTATCTAAAAATTCATATATAATATATTATATGTTAGATAAATATATATGTGTCGATTGTTTCTTAAAACCATGAAAAATGTTGTCTCTGAAATCTCTCCCGCTGCATTGATAAAAAGCTTCTATACGGAAAGAGTTAATAGAGGATTGATGTCGCCTTGACTTAGTAGTCTGTTTTCTGAGCACTAATTGACAGTGAAATACAAATAAAATATATAATATTGCACGTGCATTAAGTATTCATGTCAAATAAAATAATTAATTCTTAATAGAATATGAACAAAGCTAGAAAAAAATACAAGAAATAATTGGGTCTATAAATACACCTATGGATCTGTGCTTCAATATCCTTTAGTCACGTGAGCTATGCGTGTTTGAATGATCAGTGATCAAAGTTCCTCCCTTATTTATGAAGGCTGGCAATGTTAGTTAGCACAATTACCTACAATTGCCAGATGGCCTGACGGAGAACATGGCTACCAGTTGTTGTATTTTGGTTTGTTATTACTTGTGGATTAATAAATGTGGTTTTACAGAAGAATGTTGAGAATACCATAGGCAACTAAGAAGTGTAATGAAAACGTTATGAAAGAGGCCAAAGCAAAAACAGAGCTAATTTCCAATAGTAGGAATAAACGATCATCATTTTTTGGCCATGTAATGAGAAGAGGAGACCAACAATATGAGAATTAATACAATTGGCAATAACCAAATAAAACTAGGAGAATTACCTCTACTAGATGTATAATTTTGCATATATCTGGGTAGTAATATAGACAAATAGGGAGGAACAGAGAATGATACCAAAATAAGAATATCAAAAGCAAGAGGAGAATTTGTTGCACTGGGAAACATATGTAAGTCCAAAGAAATTAGGTTAAATACAAAAATAAAAATTTTCAACTCCAATGTTAAGTCAGTATTATTATATGGCTGCGAAACATGGAGAACAACAAAATTGACAATCATGAAGATTCAGACTTTCATTAATGGATGCTTACGCAGAATAAAAGGATGGAAATGACAGGGCAAATTCATTAACATAGAATTATGGAAATGTACCAGCCACCACAAATACCAGTGGATGAAGAGATACAGCGAAGACGATGGCGCTGGATAGAACACACACTGCGGAAGAACACAACTGAGAGTATTACACAAAATGACGCTTTTTTGGAATCACCAAGGGAAAAGACAAAGAGGAAGACCAAGGAATTCTTGGAGAAGACAGATAGAAGCAGAGATGAAGATGGTGGGGAAGACCTGGAATGATCTTAAAAGAATGGTAAGAAACAGAACAACTTGGAAAGTGTTTGTTGAAGACCTATGCTCCACAGGGAGCTGAAAGGTAGAAGAAGACTGTGTCAGCCTTGAAGAGGTCTCTAACGATGTTTTTCTCTCTGAAATGCGTTTAACCTTGATAGGATTCTGCATGTGTGTATTTTTGTGGGCAAGTGTGTGTATGTGTATGTATGTATGTATGTATGTATGTATGTATGTATGTATGTATGTATGTATGTATGTATGTATGTATGTATGTATGTATGTATGTATGTATGTATGTATGTATGTATGTATGTAAATATCAGCAGGGCTGAAACTAAAAATGGCAAAATGTTACATCTTCTCAATATTCCTGTATAGTGCAGAAACATGGACATTAGACAAGAAAACAGAACAGAAAATTGAAGCCTTTGAAATGAGGATTTATAGAAGAATAGGTAGAATTGGATGGAAAGAAAAGAAAACAAACGATGAAGTTTTAAAACAACTGAAAATAAAAAGAGAACTACTAAATACAAATAAGACAAGACAAATGATATTTTTGGGGCATGTTAAAAGACACAACAGCCTACTAAAAGTAAGAATGGATGGGAAAATACACGATAAAAGAGGCAGAGGCAGACCAAGACTAACATGGACGAGTAACATCAAAAGATGGACAAGTCAATCTATGACAGCCTGCACCATCAAAGCAAGAAACAGAGTAGAATGGCGATCCATGGTAGCCAACCTTCGTTGCGGAGAAGGCACTCGATGATGATGATGATGTATGTATGCATGTATTTATGCATGTTTGTAAGTTTGTATGTCATTCCACGCCATAACAGACGTTGGTAATATATATATGTGTCTTAAGCTGGCTGTTGCTTCAGTGAGCACCTTCTCTTGTGACTGAATCTGCCAATATTGGATAGATAGATTCGTTCGTAGAATGAACAAATTACATTTTGGATGATCCTTTCTATTTCACCCCATTTTTCCTGATTTTAACTTAATCTCGTTCTGGATTGTTGCTGTGGCATTTTTTTGTTTTTATTTATATTTTTGTTTTCCGTTTACTCTAGTCTCAGGCCAGATTTACTCAGTTTCTTTCGCTGATAAAGAATTACCTGCAACTGTTTTTAAATATCGAAAATGTTGATTATAATTGATACGCTTCTTGGAAATATATTCAACACGCCTCTCTAATGTTAAAAAAGAGGTCATCCTCATCAAGTATCGGGCCTGCTGGCGTAGGTGATCATGTCTCTCCACAACTTTCGATCTCGATAGTTTTTTAACATTTCTGTTGTTGACCTTCTGCCAAGCCACTCTCTTAAGCTGTCTGGTATTATTTCTCTTTGCTTCCCTCTGTCTCTTCGTCAGTCAATTTTTCTTCGTCAGTCAGTTGTTCTCTTCTCATTACATGGCCAAAAAATTATTATTGTTTCTTCCTAATATTGGAAATTAGCTCTCTTGTTGCTTTGACCTCTTTAAGAACATCTTCATTACTCTTCTTAACTGTCCATGGTACTCTCAACATTCTTCTGTAAAACCACATTTCTACAGACTCCAGTGATTTTCTTGTCTGTTGTCATATTGTCCATGATTCACATCCATATGTTAAGACTGGTTCTACATAACATTTAAGAACTCTTTTTCTTGTTTCTATTAGAGGCAGAAAATACTTGCGAGGAAACCCATGCACATAAGATATCATATATATGTATGTACCATAGTGTTAGAGCATAACCTGACGATTCTAGACACAATAAGCAAATTTCATGTGTAAAAAATGTTACAACGTAGATGCTGGTGGCGGTAAGTTCATATCATTGTAATCGTTAGCTTTCAAAATAATTACTAAGATCACTATTATATTTTTTTACACAATGTACAGAAGAGTAAGAAGGTTGGAATACATCATTACAACATGCAAAATTCAGGGAAAGAAATATGGCGAACGATAAAGAGAAGGACGTTCTTCTCGAGAATGCATGGGAAAAGACCAAGACGGAGACCCCGAAGAAGATGTATAGATGCAGTGACAGAAACAAGTAACAACAAGGGAAAATCTCTAATTCAGACAGTTCGAGCAGCTCAAGAACGACAAATGATATAAACCTCGACACCTTTTCGGTACCAGTGAAAAAGAGGAAGGAAAGAAAGAAAAAGAAAGAGAAAAAATACTAGAGAGTTTAGTGTCGTGGAATGGTAAACAATCAAAAATAAAATTTGTACGATGCACTGTGGTCAGAGAATTGCGGACGGAGAAGATCGCCTACACGAATAGGTATGGAACATGATGATGATGATGTACCAGGAAACACACAACATCAGAGAACACACATTACCTTTTGCACGATTTCTTGTCCTTTTTACATACAGGTAGTCTCCTCTAGTACATTTTGGTTGCACTGGCAGATTCCTCTCGTATTGTCGCAAAGTCTCTAATTTCTCACTCAAAACTCTTCTAATGATTTCTGGAAGGCCTTGGTACTTCAAGATGAATCTTTACTTATCTCTCGAGAAACATATTCTACCTCTAGAGCGTAATCCGGTTTTTTTTTTTCTATGAATCTCGCAGAGACGTTAGTTACCCATTGAACTTACGGTTTTCTATAATGAAACATTCAGTTCTCTATGGCTTTCTCATTTCGTTATATTGTGATCCTTAGTTCTGTTTGTGCAACCTTTAGTCCATTCAAGCGGCTCTCTTATTCTTTGCTTGTGTAACCCATAGTCCTTTCTTGTGTAGCCCGTAGTCCTTTCTTATGTAACTCTTTGTCCTTTCATGTGTAATCGTTAATCCGTTCATGTGTAACTGTTAGTCCTCTCTTGTTTAACAGTTAGACCTCTCTTGTGTAACCGTTAGTCCTTTCTCGTGTAGCCCTTAGTCTTTTCTTGTTTAACCCCTAGTCCTTTCTTGTGTAGCCCTTAGTCTTTTCTTGTTTAACCCCTAGTCCTTTCTTCTGTAACCCTTAGTCCTTTCTTGTGTAACCCTCAGTTTTTTCTTGTTTAATCGTTAGTGTTTTCATGTGTAACCCTTAGTCCTTTCTTGTGTAACCCTTAGTCCTTTCTTGTGTAACCCTCAGTCTTTTCTTGTGTAACCCTTAGTCCGTTCATGTGTAACCCTTAGTCCTTTCTTGTGTAACCCTTAGTCCTTTCTTGTGTAACCCTCAGTCTTTTCTTGTTTAACCGTTAGTCTTTTCATGTGTAACCCTTAGTCCTTTCTTGTGTAACCCTTAGTCCTTTCTTGTGTAACCCTTAGTCCTTTCTTGTGTAACCCTTAGTCCTTTCTTGTGTAACCGTTAGTCTTTTCATGTGTAACCCTTAGTCCGTTCATGTGTAACCCTTAGTCCTTTCTTGTGTAACCCTTAGTCCTTTCTTGTGTAACCCTCAGTCTTTTCTTGTTTAACCGTTAGTCTTTTCATGTGTAACCCTTAGTCCTTTCTTGTGTAACCCTTAGTCCTTTCTTGTGTAACCCTTAGTCCTTTCTTGTGTAACCCTTAGTCCTTTCTTGTGTAACCGTTAGTCTTTTCATGTGTAACCCTTAGTCCTTTCATGTGTAACCCTTAGTCCTTTCTTGTGTAACCCTTAGTCCTTTCTTGTTTAATCGTTAGTGTTTTCATGTGTAACCCTTAGTCCTTTCATGTGTAACCCTTAGTCCTTTCATGTGTAACCCTTAGTCCTTTCTTGTGTAACCCTTAGTCCTTTCTTGTGTAACCCTTAGTCCTTTCTTGTGTAACCCTTAGTCCTTTCTTGTGTAACCGTTAGTCTTTTCATGTGTAACCCTTAGTCCTTTCTTGTGTAACCCTTAGTCCTTTCTTGTATAACCCTTAGTCCTTTCTTGTGTAACCCTTAGTCCTTTCTTGTGTAACCCTTAGTCCTTTCTTGTGTAACCCTTAGTCCTTTCTTGTGTAATCCTTAGTCTTTTCTTGTGTAACCCTTAGTCCTTTCTTGTGTAACCCTTAGTCCTTTCTTGTGTAACCCTTAGTCCTTTCTTGTGTAACCCTTAGTCCTTTCTTGTGTAACCGTTAGTCTTTTCACGTGTAACCCTTAATCCCTTCCATGTGTAACAGTTAGTCCTTCCATGTGTAACCGTTACTCCCTCCTTTTGTGGAAATCTTTCTACGTGTTATGGGACCTCTGGTCCTGGCTTGATGAATTCATATTTATTTTCTTAAAATTAATTGTCCGGTCTAGAAAACCACAAACTATCATCCTGAGCCCATAGTTCATATCTTAATCGTACCGCATATTCTCTTGAGACTGAACTTCTAGTCGACTATCTCCTGTAAAGACAAGTTTCTCTATAAGTGTTGGGGGTTCGTGGGAGATGAATGAAAACCCTTGTCTATGTGAAACATCGACAAGTAATCTAGAGCTCGAAGTCCAGATTCGTGAAGCACGTTAGAAGATCATCCACATGAAATGAACGACCCACGAATAGAACAGCTTGAGAAGCGAGGTTCAGAATTGTAATTGGGCAGTCATGGTCAAGCTTCAGAGAGAGTTGTGTGATTGAAACCATCAGGAGATAGTCGTTTCCATAAGTAAGGAAACTTTAGTGTTCTAGTCAAAAATAATAATAATTAGAGGAGTGAAAGCCTGTAATAAACAACTGCATCTGCTGCTTAACTATCGTCTTCCATCTCCTAAGTGTATGATGCACCTTTGCAATGTCAGTACAGCATGAAGTGTTTGAGTCATGCAAGATCTGTAATATTGACGTAAATCACGTGATAATGTGTGAACCACCGAGTAATAAAGACTGATTTACTTGCTGAGTTAACTACTGAAGCAAGTCTCAGAAGTACACCGCATAGTCAAACATTGCGTGCATAATAATAAGGCTTGAAGAACTGTCTTAATGTTTGTCCAACACGGTCATAGGACATCATTTGGTCACGTAACCTCTGACTGTATTGAACCAATTGTAGACATTTGAACCATTCATAAACTACATACAGAAACAACAAATAAACTGGTTTGCTATCTATAAATAATACCGTGTGATTCTTTACTACATAAAACATATTAAAAGGCGAGAAAGGAAAAGAGCAAGGGATGACACTGAGTAAGATGGACATACATCATCAAAGAAGCGCAATGAGCAATCGTGGCATTGAGATGGGTGACAGGTTGGCGGGGGTGGGTGCCATTGCGCTAGAAACCTTAAAATTGGACACGTTTGAAATTGCGGTACAGAGTTTTAAGTATTACTTCTCACAGAATAGCGACAATGAAGCTGAGGATCATCCACATGAAAAAGAATGGTGAAACAAAGGGTCAATTGGATCGAAAGAAAAAGCATTATCAGTGGCAAAGAACGTAACTCGTTCAATCAATGCAGGACAAGAACAATCAGTAGGCGAACACGTTCAATCAATGCAGGTCAGGAACAATCAGTAGACGAACACGTTCAATCAATGCAGAATAAGAACAATCAGTAGGCGAACACGTTCAATCAATGCAGGACAGGAATAATCAGTAGACGAACACGTTCAATCAATGCAGGATAGGAACAACAATTGACGAACACGTTCAATCAATGCAGGACAGGAACAATCAGTAGACGAACACGTTCAACCAATGCAGGACAGGAACAATCAGTAGACGAACACGTTCAATCAATGCAGAATAAGAACAATCAGTAGGCGAACACGTTCAATCAATGCAGGACAGGAATAATCAGTAGACGAACACGTTCAATCAATGCAGGACAGGAACAATCAGTAGACGAACACGTTCAACCAATGCAGGACAGGAACAATCAGTAGACGAACACGTTCAATCAATGCAGGATAGGAACAACAGTAGACGAACACGTTCAATCAATGCAGGACAGGAACAATCAGTAGACAAACACGTTCAATCAATGCAGGACAGGAACAATCAGTAGATGAACACGTTCAATCAATGCAGGACAGAAACAATCAGTAGACGAACACGTTCAATCAATGCAGGACAGGAACACTCAGTAGAAGAACACTTTCAATCAATGCAAGACTGGAACAATCAGTAGAAGAACATTTTCAATCAATGCAGGACAGAAACAATCAGTAGATAAACACGTTCAATCAATGCAGGACAGAAACAATCAGTAGACAAACACGTTCAATCAATGCAGGACAGAAACAATCAGTAGACAAACACGTTCAATCAATGCAGGACAGAAACAATCAGTAGACGAACACGTTCAATCAATGCAGGACAGAAACAATCAGTAGACGAATACGTCCAATCAATGCAGGACAGGAACAATCAGTAGACGAACACGTCGATGGTTGCTGGTCAGGCGGCTGGGCCGAAACGGGAATGTCCCGACATCGATGATACCAGTACGAACGAAAGGCTAGAACGGCGCAACAACAACATCACTTGACAATGTTAACTACCCATTTAATTCTATCTAGCAGCTAAATTATTAGAAAGGCGAGACAAACAACAACGTTTCGGGCAAAAAAACTTCATCAGGCACAAAGAAAGAATACACAAAGATCAACACGATAGTATTTTATTTTACAGATTCTGTGTAGGTCTCGACCCGGCTCCGCATAATGTTTACCATTTTATGTTTATCTCAATTAACAACGATGGAAGCCGCCAAAAGGGTGAGAACCAGAATTTGTGCCTCCTTAAACACCAGAACGGGTACAAGATGGATACAAGTATATATATATCATGTGCTGAAGGTCTGTAAAATATATGGTCACTAACACCATATTCCCTATACGCCACTTAGCGTGACGGGGGTACTTTACTTTTACTATATATATATATATAGTAAAACACTTTATATATATAGTAAAGAGAGAGAGAGAGAGAGAGAGAGAGAGAAAGAGAGAGATGCATTTTCAGACACTATTATACCTCTTCCGGAATGTATATTCCCCCCCACTTCTTTTATATTTTTCAAGAAGTAAAAATTCTCTCTCGAAGCTTTAAGCCACCTATCTCCGAACAGCGTTTGAATGACACTCATATACAAATATAAAGTGTGTATATTCCAGACTACAGTTAAATAATAATAAAACATAACACATACTCAACTTATGCTTCAACAACATAACTGTGCTGCGAAACATTGAATCGACGAGGTAACAAGCAACCTCGCCGCCTGAAGAGTCAAGACAATCAACAACTATCTGACCTACCAGTTACAAAAGATCATGTCTTACAATTATATTTTCGGTGTCCACATTGCCACATTTCTCACTCTAGTGAATGGGGATTTGAATTATGACATTGATGGTTCATGCGAACACCAGAGTTTGACAAATATTTTCTAGTGGACTAGATTTGTTGATGTTGTTTTTTGTGTTATTATTGATGATGTTGTTCATTTTGTTGTTGATGTTGTTGTTATGTTGCTATTGATGTTGTTGTTTGTGTTAATATTGATGTTGTTGTTTGTGTTATTATTGACGTTGTTGTTCATGTTGTTATTGATGTTGTTGTTTGTGTTATTATTGATGTTGTTGTTCATGTTGTTATTGGTGGTTTTGTTTGTGTTATTATTGACGTTGTTGTTCATGTTGTTATTGATGTTGTTATTTGTGTTATTATTGATGTTGTTGTTCATGTTGTTATTGATGGTTTTGTTTGTGTTATTATTGATGTTGTTGTTCATGTTGTTATTGATGTTGTTTATGTTGTTACTTATGTTGTTGTGTTGATCGTGTTGTTTTTGGTGTTCTTGTTCATGTTGTTATTGATGTTGTTGTACGTGTTCTTATTGATGTTTTTGTTTGTGTTATTATTGACGTTGTTGTTCATGTTGTTAATGATGTTGTTGCTTATGTTGTTATTGACGTTGTTGTTCATGTTGTTATTGACGTTGTTGTTCATGTTGTTAATGATATTGTTGCTTATGTTGTTATTGACGTTGTTGTTTATGTTGTTATTGATGTTGTTGTTCATATTGTTAATGATGTTGTTGCTTATGTTGTTATTAACGTTGTTGTTGCTTATGTTGTTATTGACGTTGTTGTTCATGTTCTTATTGACGTTGTTGTTCATGTTGTTAATGATGTTGTTGGTTATGTTGCTATTGACGTTGTTGTTCATGTTGTTATTGATGTTGTTGTTCATGTTGTTATTGATGTTGTTGTTCATGTTGTTATTGACGTTGTTGTTCATGTTGTTATTGATGATGTTGGTAATGTTGTTACTGATGTTGTTGTGTTGTTCGTGTTGTTTTTGATGTTCTTGTTCATGTTGTTATTGATGTTGATGTATGTGTTGTTATTGATGTTGTTGTGTTGTAGATGTTGTTCGTGTTGTTTTTAATGTTGATGTACGTGTTGTTATTGTTGTTGATGTGTTGTAGATGTTTTTATGTTGTTATTGATGCTGATGTACGTGTTGTTATTGATGTTGTTGTCTTGTAGATGTTGTTTTTGATGTTGTTCGTGTTGTTTTTGATGTCGTTGTTCATGTTGTTATTGATGTTGTTCGTGTTGTTTTGATGTTGTTGTTCATGTTGTTATTGATGTTGTTGTACGTGTTGTTATTGATGTTGTTGTGTTGTTTTTTTATGTTCTTGTTCGTGTTGTTTTTGATGTTCTTGTTCATGTTTATTTGATGTTGTTGTTCATGTTCTTATTGATGTTATTGCGTTGTTCATGTTGTTTTTTAAGTTGTTCATGTTGTTTTTAATGTTGTTGTTCATGTTGTTATTTATGTTGTTGTTCAAGTTGTTCATGTTGTTATTGATGTTGTGTTGTTCGTGTTGTTTTTGATTATCTTGTTCATGTTGTGTTTAATAGTGTTCATGTTGTTTTTAATGTTGTTCGTGTTGTTTTTGATGTTGTTGTTAATGTTGTTATTGATGTTGTTGTGTTGTTATTTATGTTCTTGTTCGTGTTGTTTTTGATGTTGTTGTTCGTGTTGTTATTGATGTTGTTGTTTTGTGTTGTTATTGATGTAGTTTCATGTTATTATTGATGTTGTTGTTCATGTTGTTATTGATGTTGTTGTTTTGTGTCGTTATTGATGTTGTTTCGTGTTATTATTGATGTTGTTGTTTCCTGTTGTTATTGTTCTTGTTGTTCATAGTGTTTTTGATGTTGTTCATGTTGTTTTTCATGTTTTTTTTGATGATGTGTTGTTGGTGTTGTTTTTTATGTTGTTGTTCTTGTTGTTCATGTTGTTATTGATGTTGTTGTGATGTTGGTGTTGTTTTTTATGATCTTGATCACGTTGTTATTGATGTTGTTCATGTTGTTTTTGATGTTGTTCGTGTTGTTTTTGATGTTGTTGTTCATGTTGTTATTGATGTTGGCGTGTTGTTCGTATTGTATTTGACGTTCTTGTTCATTTTGTTTTTGATGTTGTTGTTCATGTTGTTATTGATGTTGTTGTGTTGTTCGTTTTATTTTTGATGTTCTTGTTCATGTTGTTTTTGATGTCGTTGTTCATTTGCTATTAATGTTGTTGTTCATGTTGTTATTGATGTTGTTGTTCATGTTTTTGTTTTTGATGTTGTTATTTCATGTTGTTATTGATGTTGTTGTTCATGTTGTTTTTGATGTTGTTCATGTTGTTTTTGATGTTGTTTGTTCACGTTGTTTTTGATGTTGTTGTGTTGTTCGCGTTGTTTCTGATGTTATTGTTCATGTTGTTTTTGATGGTGTTGTTGATATTGATATTGATGTTGATGTTGTTGTTCATGTTTTTGTTTTTGATGTTGTTGTTCATGTTGTATTTGATGTTGTTGTTCATGTTGTTTTTGATGTTGTTGTGTTGTTCGCGTTGTTTCTGATGTGGTTGTTTATGTTGTTATTGATGTTTTTGTTCATGTTGTTGTTTTTTATGTTGATGTTTCATGTTGTTATTGATGTTGTTGTTTGTGTTGTTATTGATGTTGTTTCGTGTTGTTATTGATGTTGTTGTTCATGTTGTTTTTTGCTTTCTTGTTTCGTGTTGTTATTGATGTTGTTGTTCATGTTGTTATTGATGTTGTTTCGTGTTGTTTTTTGTATGGTGTTGTTGATGTTGTTCTTCATGTTCTTTTTGATGTTGTTGTTCATTTTGTTGTTGATGTTGTTGTTCTTGTTGTTATTGAGGTTATTGTGTTGTTCGTGTTGTTTTTGATGATCTTGTTCATGTTGTTTTTGATGTTGTTCTTGTTGTTTCTGATGTTGTTGTTCATATTGTTTTTTATGTTATTGTTCATGTTGTTTTTTATGTTGTTGTTTCGTGTTGTTATTGATGATGTTGTTTATGTTGTTTTTCATGTTTTTGTTTCGTGTTGTTTTTGATGTTGTTGTCGATGTTGTTTTTGATGTTGTTGTTCATGTTTTTTTATGTTGTTGTTCATGTTGTTTTTGATGTTGTTGTTTCATGTTGTTTTTGATGTTGTTGTTCATGTTGTTTTTTATCTTGTTGTTGATGTTGTTTTTGATGTTGTTGTTCATGTTGTTTTTGATGTTGTTGTTCATGTTGTTTTTGATGTTGTTGTTCATGTTGTTTTTGATGTTGTTGTTTCGTGTTGTTTTTGATGTTGTTGTTCATGTTTTTGATGTTGTTTTGTGTTGTTATTAATGTGGTTGTTCGTGTTGTTACTGCTGATGTTGTTGATGTTGTTATTGATGTTGTTGACGTAATGGCATGAGTTGAACGAGTGGAAGCTCTTAAACTCACCTTGTATGGTGGGTCAAAATGGCCTTCACGGCTTTTACTGGAGAAGTTGTTGTTCATCAAGTTCCAGAAAAAGGCTGCAAAAACTGTGACTTGTCCTGGAATTCTAGGTTTTCTATCTGGAAGAGCCACCACTACAGAGAACACGGCGATCCTAGCTTCTTTCATCAATCAGCCTACATTGACGGACGCAATTACCAATGAAGATCGTCGAGGAGGTTGATCCAGCCTAGGTCTTGGTCAGCTGATGCTCCGTCAACTTTGTTATTGCGACCGCATGTGGAATGTGCTTTGCCCCCCCCCCCCTTTTCCCTTCAGTGAACTACTTTAAAAAAAATGCTACCTGGCCCTTGATGAAAAAAGCAAATGGATCTGTGGGGACAGCCATTGACACAATAACAAGTTCACAGATGAAGTGGAGGATCGACCAATCTCTCCCACTAGCAGTAAACGGTATAGAACAACCTACCATACCTGCATCCTTTCAACAGTTATGACATAATAGGTACCGCTAACATGTGGTCCATGTAATGTATGTGATTTGAGGTTCTTACTTTACCACACCAAAAGTAACAAGCAACACAAGAAGAGATAGAATACCAAATGAAACCATAAGAAAAATGGTAGGAATAAAACCCTGCCAAGAATATATAGAACAACAACAACTTAAATGGTTGCGTCATCTGGTCAGAATGAATCCTGACCAATCACCATCAAGGGCGCTCTTCTCGAGAATGCATGGAAAAAGACCAAGAGGAAGACCTAGAAGAAGATGGATAGATACAGTTATAGAGACATGTAACAACAAAGGAAAATCACTAATTCAGACAGTTCGAGCAGCTCAAGAACGACAAATGATATAACCACGACACATTTTCGGTATCAGTGAGATAGAGAAAAGTAAGAAAGAAGAAGAGTTTACCACACCAAAGACATTCTTCAAATGGAGTTCATCTAGAGCTGATGAAGCTAGCCCAATAGTTTACTTCTTCCACTAAGTTAATTTAAGAGGGAAACTACACGAAGGGCATATGTTGATGCAGCTATAGAGGCACTGTTGACTGATGACGTAAGGGTTAGATAAACATTTTCTTATCCACCTCCTTGTGATGTTCTAGATACAAACTTTACACACAGACACAATGAGCAGGCATCGAATAGGAGATGTACATCAGGCTCCAGAACTGTTGACACCTACAACGCTGGATACATCTGAAGTAAAAGACTATGTACAACAGCATTATTGTAACTATCACTTAATGTAGCAGACATCTTGTAATGGCAATCGAAAGAAAATAAAAGAGAAAGGTTGAGTTAAAAATACTATTTTTTTAATATTGAGCTATGTAAAATAAGCACAAAATAGTATTAAGTAGCTCAACTGATAGACAGACGAAACAACTAACACAGTATAATACCATTTTGCGTTTACTTGACATTAGTTTGTCTCGTCTCTCTATTAGTTTATCTGCTTCATACCATTTTTTAATATTTATTTAACATGTTCTCTACAACTCTACTTGTGGCCCCGCATAGTATTATATATTTTATTTTTGCACTTATCTCCATTATATGGGGTTACATTTACATAAAGTAATATAGCCCCGCATACGACTCGATACCAGAATATGTCATGCCGAGGTCTGATGCTTTGAGCAGAGATGAACAGATATCGCAAATAAATTGTAACCTGCGATATTGCACAACAAATACTACTGTTGGTAGAGAGGAAGAAGGAGACTTATGTGGAAGTAAGCGGAAGTATGGATTCTGCACGGGTGGGTGAGTTTACTGTGGGGTTGGAAATATAGAATGTAAGCGCACTGTAGTCGTCGCGGAGTATACAGTTTAGGAATCTGATTTCACAACTGATTAAAAAAATATCATTGTTTTGGAATTGAACCATTTCCACCTGATTGTCTTAGCGACCGATCACCTCGGCCACATTTCAATGAGGGAATAAAGAAAAGACAATGTTTGTTGATTGAGATGAACAGCTTTATACCTCCAGCAAAATCTCGACTCACTCAATATTGTGTGCGTATCAATTGTAACCTATTTTCGCGCACAGGTACGAAACACAACATGAAAATCAACATCAACAAAACAAAAGTCATGAATGTCGTCAAAAATAAACAGAACATCAACATAACTATAGACGGTAGACAACTAAAACAAGTAGAGGAATTCAAATACCTAGGAAGTTTAGTGACAAACGACAATTCACAAACAGCAGAGGTAGACTCAAGATGCATTAAAGCTTGTCAAATCATTGGACAGTTATCACCACTATTGTCCAACACGGAAATAACTCTGGAGGCAAAATGGGCACTCTACAATACAATCTTCATTCCAACGTTGTGCTACCAATGCCAGTCCTGGACCCTAGATGCAAGAACAATAAGGAAAATAACCTCTACTGAGATGAAATGTGAATTACAGGAAACAGTCTGAGAGATAAGATCAGAAATGAAGAACTGAGAAAAAAAAGCTAGGAATAGCGCCCCCCCCCCCAACCATAGGATATATAAAGAAAAAACAAATAAAATGGTTTGGGCACGTGACAAGGCAGAGTAATCGAAACACAACACAACGAGCCCTCATTAAACGTTGCGAGAATACTAGACCCAAGGCCCGACCACGAAAAAAATGGATAGATGGAATATTAGAAGCCCTAGGAAACATAACAGCAGCAGAGGCGAACAGAAGAGCAAAAGACCGCAAATTATATCTCCCCTCGTCGTTGAAAGGCAAATGAGGAAGGAAAGAAGAAGTAGAAGATCCTATTCTCCACTCTGGCAGCTATGTGTTCAGGTATCCCCAGCCATTCAGGCAGATATTCTCCAATGTCAGAAGTGCTCTCACATTTTTATTGCCGACAGTCGTAACGTTTTGAGTAGATATTTCTCCTACTAATTTTTTCCGGTGCAGCGCCCATTTTTTAACAACTTTTTTTCCGATTTCCAAGTGCTAAAAGTCGTTTTAACTTGCGCAGAATGCACACGAAACTTTCTTTCTTTTCGCCGTTTTCCACTAAGACTAGACATTGTTTCCCTACCCAGAGATCAAGGGAGGGTAAAAACACAGAATATTATTAATTAATTTTTTTTATTTTCCACTTCCTGAATCCGGGGCCTTCTTGTCCAGAAACTGACATCCTATAACTCTAGGTCACTAAGCCCCCCCCCCCCCCCCCTTCCCAACCCAAGACAAGACAAAGAAAGTAATAGCAAGTGTGGCATAACCCAACAATCTCAAATCGACAGCTAAGCCTATCGGTATTCTAAAAATACAGTCTGATAATAACAATGTTGCTGCCGAAAGAAACAAAAGAAGTAATAAAAATCGAGAACTTTAATGTTATCTCTCTAGAACCGTCCACAATAATTAAACACTTTGACACATAACTGATGTTATTTTAGCCTTGGAGTTTCTCAAGCGGCATGAAATACAAACCAACATTTAATTCGTTTATGTATCTGTTACTTCCACTTAGATAACAGTTTTATAGCTGAGCTTCTAGAAATGTCAATTGAAACAATAAAGAAAAACAAACCAGTTAACTATAGATTACCATGTCTGATATATATAGATTATGCTCAACGCTACTCATACTCTCGACAATTTCAATCTCCCTTCATTTGTTTGTATTTTGAAAATATTTTTTGGAAAAATAAATTGATGCTTTTTTTTTTTTAAAGGAAAATGTCAGCAGGTCCTATTGGGCATGGGACAATTAACCAGATAGACAAAGATACAACATGGTCGTATATGAAATCCGATGCAGGTGAAAATAATTGAGGCGCTGTCTGGGTGTTTATGCTGAGGATACCTGCTCCGCTTGTTGGAAAGATTGCTAGAGGCATGCAGGCTTGCAGCCAGGTCTGATCAATATTGTTTCCTAAACCCAGGCTGACTGTGGCTTGTAGCGTCAATAGTGGCAGTACATTGTGAGTTGCTTCCATCATCAAGTGTCACACAAATGCGACATATCAAGGTCGTGAAGTAATCGCCATTTAAATCAATTAGTGTCGTGCCGTATATTATTGTCAGTCATGCTTTGGTGAAATATGTCAGTGTAGGTCTACCATATTTGTTTAAGTCCACCATAATTTGTTTATCGTACCATCTGGGAAATTGTATAAGATATATATCTCTAATAATCGTTCAACCTCCTTTCCTTCTATTTTCTCAAGTAATTAGTATATATATATATATATATATATATATATATATATATATATTTTTTTTTTTTTTTTTCGTTCGCCAGCTTTAACCTCTGACGAAGTCCCTGGAGACTAGGAATTGAATTAGGCACTCTAATAATATAGAATAATAAAGAATCAGTATATTATCTGACTATATGAAAAGGGAGCTGAGTTAGAGATAAGTCGTATACCTGTGGACAGGAAAGTCCGGGGTTTGTATCCTGCCTTAGACGGTGAGAATGTCTCACTTTGAATTCGTGGTTTCATTTCATAGTTACTCGACCCTGGTCTTTGGTTAGTCAGATCCGCTGTCTAGCTCTCTCAGAAAACAGCAAAAAACAGGATGACCCGTGTGCACTCCCACACGTTAAAGAACACTTGGTAGTTACATGTCACAAAGAGTAGGTCAAAGATCGGCCTCTGCCCGGGATAAATCGTTAAGTAAATATATTCATATCAAAGACGGATGTGTAGGGCCTAAAAATATATCGGCTTAGCAGTAAACTAGCGACACATTGAACCCACACTCACTTAAGGGGTACACGCTAAAAAGAATAAGAAAGTAGTGGCTCTATCAGTGGCCATGTGTGAAAAGAACACTGTTTCTATATTCATTATTGTATTTATTAGAGTGCCTCATTCTGACACTTTTTCACAGAATTTCCTCTTTCGTTTTTATATCTAAGTCTGGAATTTAAAACATCTACCTCCAGACCACATCACCTTGCTGTTAATATCTTTGTAATTTGTTTATTGACTGGTTCAAGTGGATAGCGTAGAACGGGTAAATAATGCGTTGTAATAAGTATAATAATATCTCTTGATTAATATTGATAGTCATTTAGATAACAGAATTGAAATTTGATAAAACTGCACTTTCAGCACTGTAGGAGCTAATCAACGGATGGATAAATAGGAATAGATGATTGACGAAATAAAAAAGTTTGTGTATTTATCAAGTTAGGGATAAAACAGGTGAGATCAGTGGCCTATTGGTTTCAGAGGGGAATGATAAGACGTTTCATGTTCAAGTTGAGCATACAAAAAAAACATCGGGCAGTTGTAAATAAAAATGAGAATGTTATAATACACATCCTGTGATAAATTCAAAATTAAAAGGCAATACAATTATTATCATAAATATATATGTATATATATATGAATCACTTTTCTTAAATAATTGATCCAAGAAGTCTAGTCTTTGCTACGGAGTTCGTGCACTGTGTTGTGAGATTTCTTAGTCTTCGGTTCAGACTGGAATTTTTGTGAAGACTGTCCGCATGTAAGTCGAATATTCTAAATACAAGAGCAGGAACAATTAAACAGAGAGAGACCTGTAATCGTCAATTGTGTTCTCCGCCATCTCCTGAAAAAAAGGTAAAGTATCTTTAGGTAAGTAAAACAAAGCATAGCCCCGTCACGCCAAGTGGCGTATAGGCGATATGGTGTTAGTGACCATAAATTTTACACACCTTCAGCACATGATTTTTGGGGTAATAATCCATATTAAGTCCGTGCCGCTTTACTGTCCCATAAAAACATCCGGTACCCATTAAAGGCTGAGTGAAACTGAAGCTGTCGGTTTGGATCGAACCCTAACTCTTGTCTTTTGTAGTCCAGTTCACTAACCACTGAGCTATCGCGGCTCCCATCTCCTGAAAGGGAATGTCCAAATATGAGATGGTCTCAACTACAATAAGATCGGCATAATAAATAAACAACTAATATATCCAGCAACTTGTCGATCAGTAGAGGCTTTATGTTTATAAAGTTCCATTCCAAATGAGCTGCCAATTATTTGGTTCATTAACAATATGCATTAAATGTGTGTGTGCCCTATCGGTTTCAGTAGATTACTCTTTTTGTTTACATGTGATATGATTTATGGTGCTACTGGTTCCACATATATTTTCTATATCTAATTTCATGGCCTATATGGAGTGAACAGAAACTTTCATTCATAAAGTGTACCTTCCACACAGGATGTTAAAAATGCAAAAAATGCAAAAGCAAAAAAAAAAAAAAAAAAAAAAAAAAAAAAAAGAAAAAAAAGAACCAAACTATAGAAAGCACAGAAATCATTGACATGCAATAAATTCGCAAGCGCTTTCATTCTATTTTATCCTGAACTTGAAAAGAGAACACAATATAATACAATCTTCCGACTCTGAATAGGATATTGTAGATTGAAAGGGATGATGATGATGTCAAATGAAAATGATGTTGCAGACTGAGTATGAATTTGTAGACTGCATCGGTTGTCCTAGACTGAATAGGATTTTGTAGATTAAATGGGATAATTGTAGACTGAATAGGATGTTGTAGACTGAATCGGATGATGTGGACGGAAGACACCATAACCTGAACATTTCTACAAATTTATCTTTTTTTCCCCTTTCTTCTTCAATTTTTACTATTTTCTTTTTCAAAATAGCTGTCTGATTTAATACTTTGTTTTCTCTTCGATTTGAAACTCTTTTTGAACTTCTCGTTATGTTTTCTATATACTCTGTCTACTTGACTGACTATCTAGGCACTTTATTTCTCCACTACGGTCAACCGGGCGGACGTCGTCAACGCGCTTCGAGAGGTTGGAAGGGTACACAACCTCCACAATCATGAGTCCACGTCACTCCTTCGGATGAAAGAGATGGGAAATAAGATGGGCACTGCCAGAAACGAGAAACTTAGTGGGCGTGTAAGAAGACTTATCAACCAACACAGAACTGGAGTCGTCAGTCGCTGGACACTGCGGGACATGCTGAGGAGGGGATTTGGACAACAATGGACATGTTGGGAGTGCAGTGATGATGACACGCAAATAACTCAATAACACCACTACATTTGATCATCTTTTCGCTGTAATTCATCTGACATTATATAAGACTATTGGAGACTATTTACGCTTCTCTTGCTCGAACTGCTGTTACTTTGAGACCTCATCATCTTGAGTTTTCTTCAAACTCTCTACAAGGAACCACGCTTATTAGTGGTTGGTTACCTTCTGGAATTATTCAGTTTCTTGCTGTTCGACTTCTGTAAACTTCTATCTATCAGCCTTTGTACACAATAACTATCTTTAGGCTCTACTGAAGACTTTATTGAATCATCTTTATATCACGTGCAATTAAAGGTCAAAACTGAATACGGAGTCAAACAGTAGTAGATTTCCTTAAGAAGCCATGGCTACTTGCCAGCTCCTTGGTTTTTGTTAATTAACCAAGGCATATATACAAATGTTAACAAAATCGTTCGTGCTGAACTCACAATAGAAATTACACAAAAATCTCCGACTGACCATCTAACGACTGCTACATAATCGTATTAAAGACTTATTAGTCGAACTCGATCGAACACAATCCTTTTGGATTTAAAATACTAATTACTAAACTTTGTTTATTAAAATATCGCTTCCTAGTTTTATCCTTGTTTCTTTCTAGATGTTCCGACACTTTCCACCTTGCCGGTCTTATGTCTCCAGCACTAAATCACGACCTGGCTGTTCGAATGCTCCGTCCAGTCTGTTGTTGTTGTTGTTGCGTTCGCCAGCTTTCAACTCTGACGAAGTCTCTAGAGACCAGGAACTGAATTTTTTCCTGTTAATTTCATTTTTCCCTGGCAGCCGTGTGCACAGGGGTTCCTCGCCGCCCAGGTAGATAACTCCGACTTCGGAGGTACTCATGTTTTTTCCGTCGATGTGTAACTGACGTTTCAAGCCGGGTCTCGCTATTGAGACCAGGGGTGGTTGCCGCAGAGAGAAATCATAACTAAAAATTCCAGCTGGTGTAGCCGAGATTTGAACCTACAACCTCTCTGTCCCAAGGCCGACGTCTTGCCTCGAGACCAACAAGTCCCTCATGGACTGGGAATATGAGGAAACTGCAACAAGAAACACTTTTCATGCATAGTCTTCATTGGTTTCCGCCGCCTATCCACCATATACCCCGAAGCCCACGTCCTCCCGAAAGTGATGATCGTCATACTTCTTTAAAAATATATAGCGCTTGATGATGTTAGACCATCGTTGTTGACTCCAATTCCGAACATACAAACACACAGTTAGTGGTCAGATCATCCCCGTCGCACATCAAACAACAGACCGTAAGATTAGCGCAAGGCCGGTCTAGGGATTTACGATGGGCCATTACGATGGCGTAGCACACATAGCAATGTCGCAAGCACAGCAATGACGCGCCCTTTAGATTCTTGATTGCTCTAGTGAATGCAGCCTAAGACGAACAAAACACAGTGCAAATTCCCTAAACAGGATAAAACTGCGACCAACGAAGCATTTCACATTAATAAGTAACATGTAAATAACTTGCGTCAAGGAATTCCAACAACGGCCATGAAGAACACCAATGTGACGTAAAGCGCAGATCAAGTCTAGACGGTGGAAGGTCTAATTCACAACACTTGATTTGTCAAAAAGGGACTGTTGTTGGTCTACGACCTCGCTTTAGCGGCGCAGATGTATTAAGTATATCATCCTTTTGACTTTAACGCAGAAAAGTGCAACAGAGAACCGACATTAATCAGACCCTGGATGCACTTTCTGCAGCGATCGAAAGGACGTGGACTAGATCCGCCATCTTGGAGACGGAAGTCCGTATTTTCAGTCTTACCACTGCCTTTAGATGAGCTTTGTGACATCATATAAGTGGCGCGAAAATGTATCCATTTCATTGGACGGCTTTGATGATTCCATCGTTACAATTGAGCTGTGTTCAAAATAGTCTCGCAATTTCTAATTCTATTGTTAGATTTTGAGGGATTAGTTTGTTATTTTGGCTTAGGCGAGAGGAATGAAAGAGGTGACAAACTTATTGACTGGGTAAGAACACACAACATGATGTTAGGAAACATTTGGTTTAAGCAACATCCAAGACGTCAGTGTACATGGAAAAGCCGAGGAGACAACGCAACGCACGTAATCAAATTGATTAAATAATGATAAACAACATATTTAGAAACAGACTTGTGTGTGGGAAAACTAGACCAGGGACAGATTGCAATAGTGATCATGTACCAGTTGCGGGAAAGCTTAAAAGAGTAAAATTAAAAGGGAGAATTGAAAAAAATATAGAAAAAATGGTATGGTAAAAGCTTTACGTAATCAATAGACGACACACATTTGAACGACGTTTCGGCTCAATAGTCTTTCAGCAGGAACAAACAAACAACACACACACTGATGTGTAAGTAAATAAAACTAATCCTACATAGCTAACTGGTAATGAACATCCAAAACAAAATAATCCAAATTGGTTTAAGAAAAGAAAAAAGAATCTTCCCTGTATTGTGGACAGTGGACGGAACGAGAAAGAGAGAGAATCCGCGCGGTGGCACGCTGTACTTACCCTGATGGTCAGATGGTCAAACAGTGTAAGGGTTCTAAAAATATTCGAGTGGGGAACACTGTTTAGGTTACCAGACTACAAAGACACTGACAATTGTCTATAACTATCTAAGAGGCCACACATACATGTTTACACTCGCACAAAATAGCGCCTATACATATCTACAAACATAACTACACACACACACACACACATATATATATATATATATATATATATATATATATATGTATACACAAAGTGCCCAGATAGTCAGTGAAGTAGACAGAGTATATAGGAAACATAACGATCCGGAAACGTCCTCGATAGATACATTTTGATAGCGAAGGTACTCTGATAATGCTAACGTGCTCATTGATCTCTTTCCTGATTATGCACGGATATTGCATCACAGTGCCAAACATGTACCATCAGTGACTGCCCCTGGGTAACACTGGAAATGAAGAGACTTTAATTTTCCAAAGTTTAGTGAATTATATTTGTGTATGGAACATGTTATGCGATTGAGCAGTGGTTTGTGAACTTGTCTACTATGTGTAAGAGTTAGGGATCGATTCCATTAGACAACGTTTAGGTTTTCACTTGACCATAAACGGATACCAGGTAATTCTTCTTCTGCCTTTTTAGCTCCCAGTGGAGCATAGGTCTTCAACAAACACTTTCAGCTCCCAATGGAGCATAGGTCTTCAACAAACACTTTCAGCTCCCAATGGAGCATAGGTCTTCAACAAACACTTTCAGCTCCCAGTGGAGCATAGGTCTTCAACAAACACTTTCAGCTCCCAGTGGAGCATAGGTCTTCAACAAACACTTTTTGCTCCCAGTGGAGCATAGGTCTTGAACAAACACTTTCCAAGTCGTTCTGTTTTTTGCCATTCTTTTAAGATCATTCCATGTCTTCTTCATCATCTTCCACTTTGCTTCAAATCTGTCTTCTCCGAGAATTCCTTGGTCTTCCTATTTGTCTTTTCCCCTAGGGATTCCAAAAAGGGCCTGTTTGCAATACTCTCAGTTGGCTTCCGTAGTGTGTGTCCTATCCAGTGCCATCGTCTTCACTGTATCTCTTTATCCACTGGTGTTTGACTGGTACATTTCCATACATAGAATTATGGAAATACCAGGTAATTACTTGGAAAAAAGGTAGTAATGGCGTAAAGTATCACTCTTATATTTACTAACTGTAAAACAAAACATATATGGATATTAACATTATATTTCCCGATATACCAAGTCGCGTAACGGGGTTCTTTCTTATATCTGTGGCGACTGTTACCATGGAGACTAAGCCGCAAGTGATAGGATAGGAACTCAATGGATATCTAGAAAACAACATAACAATGGATATGAACTCGACTTCTGAAAGAGTGGTGATTACAAAAATAAATCAAACAAATGACACGCTGAAGGACAATTGTAGAGGCAGAGACGCAAAAATCGTCCAAAATGTGGGGACTCTGCAACAATGATACACGGACAAATGAATGAAGAATGCGTGTTGTCGTCCTACAAGACGCCACAGGAAGCATGGACCACTGCTTGTTTTGTTAGCTGCCAAGGACACGTTGAAAGAAAGAATAAACAGGTTCCAGAAGAAAAAAAAACCAACAAAAAATTATCCATACAGGTTACTAATTCACGTCGGTTCGGCAGAATCTATATATCCAATTCAAGCTGCCCTCGATACAGTTCAATAAGAGAAAGTGGTACATGCGCATTATGCATCTAAGCGCGCTTGAGGATATCAATACTTAATGTCTATTTTTTCAGTTTCACACTCAATGATCTGCCTCAGCATCAAAGGTATTACAATATCTTTTAGAGAACGCAAGTGAACGAAAATATCAATTGATTAGCTCGGTGACATGTCGGTGTTTTAATTCAGTAATCACACGAGATGAGTGCACATTCAACATGCAAGGTTGATTGTTGTGCACCGCTTCTGTGACGGATGTACAATTGGTGGGATTGTAGGATAATCAATTTTTATTTTGTGGGTATATCGTTTTATTTTTATTTTATAGCGATCTGGATGCTGGGAAGGTGTTCGTTTGTAGTTGATGTGGTCAAACACGGTGTTTTTCCCCCATTTTTTTTATAGAGGATTGTTTGATTAAATTGAGTGAGCAGGGTGAGGTAGGAGTGTTATGGATTACGTGAGGGAATGTACGAGAGCTTATGTATAAAGCTGTGTGATGAATTGTGTGGAAGATGGTGGGAAAGATTATGCCTTTGATGACTAATAGACTGTGTGAGGGATAATGAGAGGGATTGTGTGACGTTTGGTGAGAGGAATTGTGTGACGTGTGGTGAGGGGGATTGTGTGACGTTTGGTGAGAGGGATTGTGTGACGTGTGGTGAGGGGGATTGTGTGACGTTTGGTGAGAGGGATTGTATGACGTGTGGTGAGGGGGATTGTGTGACGTTTGGTGAGAGGGATTGTATGACGTGTGGTGAGGGGGATTGTGTGACGTTTGGTGAGAGGGATTGTGTGACGTGTGGTGAGAGGGATTGTGTGACATGTGCTGGGAGGGTGGGGATAGAGATTGTGCGAAAGGTGATGTGAGAGATTGTATGAAAGATGGTGAGACAGATAGCCATATCAATTTTCAGCATTTAAAAGCTAGCGGTTTGTATGGAACTTGTGAAATTTTTTCCTCATGAATAATTATCTAAAAATTCATTCCTTTCCATAAAGCGTAATAGTGTAAGTTGTGGAGATGATATCAATGATCGTCAGTAGCTCCCTGATCGTTTTGTTTTCTCCCCTTGTACTTGTGAAATGACAATTCTTGTTCATTGTCGTGTTTTTTTTTCCATATTTACTTCTGTCTTCAACGTGGGTAGTGTTGCCAAGTTGATTAAACCTTCCCATTGTTAAGTCAATTTGACGCCAGTTCGATTCTTTGCAGAAATAAAAAAAATACAAAGTAAAAAAAAAATACTTTGACATTCTACGCTACCTGGTGACTCCTTTGGAGTACGCAGCATTTACTCTACAGGCTTCAGGCAAAACTCCAAGCAGGCTCCAGATAAAGGGATAAATTCTGCGACGGGCGTACTTTCACTGTGTACTTTCTCAACCCAATTACGTATATTGCCTTTTCCCAGCTTCTGCAAGAGTGAATTTGGCGATTCTGTTTGAATTGATTATGGAATCATAGAGGGACAAACAAAATAAAAATAGCTATTTCTCTTTATTATCTACCAGTTTATATCTTACAAATAAATATATCTTGTGTCAAGGAAGAATATTCTTAAACCAAATATATCCGGAAATTATGAATCAGAGCTAAGATTGGAGCAGATACGCCAAAATAATACATGTTTAGATGATGGTGGTCGAGTTGACAATTCGGTTAACTTTAACAAGCCACGGATATCAGCCAAAAAAATAAAATAAAATAAAACCCACCGAATCCGCACTTTAGAGGTAAACAAGGATCCAATCCCAAACAGTTTATTTTGTATTACAAGTTGGAAGATCACAAAGATTCCCTGGGTGAGGCTATGCGCTGTTCGGAAGATAGAGAAAGAGACATAGATCAAACAAGCCGCTTTATCTTCAAGTCAATTAATGACATCTTGGAATGATTGGCTCCCTCTCAAAAAGTTCATACTCTGAAGGAAACAAATAATGGTGCAGAGAGCTGTAGCACTTTATATTGGCATTAAGCTGTCTGTGGCCACCACACATCCCACTAGCCTTTTCTCACTTATTTTGGGTTCGATACTATACGATAACGGTTCTATATAGAACACTTCATCATCGATATCCAGCCTAAGCTACTCAAATTTTATTATATGTCTTTTATATGTCTTTTATACATCTCTTCTTTCTTCCTCTTCTTCTTCTACCTTTTTAGCTCCCATTAGCACATGTCTTCAACAAACACTTTCCAAGTCGTTCTGTTTTTTGCGATTCTTTTAAGATCATTCCATGTCATCCCCATCAACTTCATCTCTGCTTCTATCTGTCTTCTCCAAGAATTCCGATTTGTCTTTTCCCCTGGGGATTCCAAAAAAGGGCCTGTTGTGTAATACTCTCAGTTGGCTTCCGCAGTGTGTGCCCTATGCAGCGCCATCGTTTTCGCTGTATCTCTGTATAAAGAGAATTAGTAGGTGCTACACTACTGGTGTAGCAGTGACACCAGTCACTGGTGTATGACTGGTACATTTCCATAATACTATGTTAGTGATTTTGTCCTGCCATTTCCATCCTTTTATTCTGCGTAATCATCAATTAATGAAAGTCTGTATCTTCGTGATTGTCAATTTTGTTGTTCTCCATGTTTCACAGCCATATAATAGGACCGCCTCAACATTTGAGTTGAAAATTTTTATTTTTGTATTTAACCTAATTTCTTTGGAGTTTCATATGTTTCCCAGTGCAATGAAAGCTCCTCTTGCTTTTGGTATCCTTATTTTGGTATCATTTTCTGTTCCTCCCTCTTTATCTATATTACTGCCCAGATATATGTAAGGTTGTACATCTAATAGAGGTATTTCTCCTAATTTTATTTGGTTATTCCCAACTGTATTAATTCTCATAATGTGGTCTTATCTCTATTAATCTTCAGTCCTAGCTGTTGTGATCTCTCATCAAGTATGCTCATTTTATCCTGCATCTGTTGATGGCTGTGTGATAGGAGAGCTATGTCATCAGCAAAGTCTAAATCATCAAGTTGTTTGGTCAGTGACCGCTGGATTCCATTTCTGTTGTTTTGAGTTATTTCATAATCCAATCTATGGCCAGTAGAAAGAGAAATGGGGACAGAAGGCATCCTTGCCTTACTCCTGTTCTTATTTCAAATGCTTCTGTAAGCTGTCCTTCATGCACCACACTACATTTCGTTCCTTCATACATTGTTTTTATCAGGTTAATAAACTTTATGGGGATTCTATTATACATTCTCTCCGTTTATTCCTGTCTTGAATATTTCACATTTTATCGATGGCCTAATGTCTCTTTTATGTTTGTTTGTTACCCTCGCCTTCATGTGTTTTTGTTTGTTTTTCTGTGTTTTGAATTCCCATATATTCCTCAATAAATCACACCTTGTAATTTGTATGGATATATTCGATTCAATGGAGGTGATGGCAGTGACCAAGGCATTCAAATGGTTAGTCACAAGACTACATCCACGCATTTATACTGAGTGATTCGATGAGCATGATAAAAAAAAAAGTGGAGGCGGGCTATGTACGCATGCAATGGGTAGAGTCGTTGCAGAAATCCAAAATACGTAAGGTCACCTTTGTCTATGTCCCTGGACATGCGGGAGTACGGGGAAATGAGAGAGCGGACAGGTTGGCTAGCTGCGCTGTCGTTGAGGACGGGCAACCGATGGATCGGGCGGACATCATCAATGCCCTCCGAGATGTGGGAAGAGCACAGGACTTCGACAAACACAGAACCACGTCACTTCTTCGGATGATGGAAATGGGAGTTAAGATGGGCACGGCCAGAAATGAGAAACTTGGTGGCCGTGTAAGAAGACTTATCAACCAACATAGAACTGGAGTCGTCAGTCGCTGGACACTGAGGGAATTGCTGAGGAGGGGATCTGAGCACCTATGGACATGTTCGGAGTGCAATGATGATGACCCGCAAATAACTCAATAACTCAATAACTCAATAACTCGATTCAAGCATGTTGAATATAGCGCATTTTGTTATCATCAAGTAGATAATGGCATTCGTTGGCGTGTTTTGCTTAAAGCTTTTAATAAATTGTTTAATAGTAAATCTTATATTATCCAAACCATTACTTGTATGTTTGCTTCCACATTAGGTTGGTCTATTTTCTCTTTATTATGTTTATGTTTTATGAGCCGCGATAGCTCATTTGTTTGTGAACTGGACTATAAAGGACAAGAGGTTCAATCCTGATCGACGGATTCCAGGTTCACACAGCCTTGAATGGGTACTGGATTTTTTATTCTGGGAAAGTAAAGCGACACGGGCGTTATACCGATCACATTACCTCACAAATCTTGTGCCGAAGTACCGTAAAAATTATGGTCACTAACACCATATTTTCTATATGCCACTTGGCGTGACGGGGCTCTTTACTTTTTTTTAAAACCATGTTTATTTTTTCCTATAGATTTTGTTTTTGTTTTATATTTGCAACAGTTCGTCATTATTATAATGACAGTACACTTGATATCAATTTGGAACGCTGTCACGATAATGAACATCAGTTGTTTTGTGGTATCAGGCTGGTCATGCGATAAAATGAACGTGGGTTATCCTTTACTTTACAGTCGTCTCAACCGAAAAGAGAATGGGCACGCGGGATCTCTGAGTTAGAGAAGATAATGCCATCGAGAAAGTGCACTGATCCTTAACCTCCAAATGATGTGTGAAATGTACGTTGAAATTAAACGCTTGACTTGATTAGGGCTAAGGTTTACCAGACATCCCCGGATTTCGTGACAAGTCGTCGGATTTAGCGTCGTTTCCCCGGAAAATATTTGTCCCCGGATGTCCCAGATTTTACAAATTGTCCCCGGAGTTTCCGTGTTTATTATTAGTTTGGTTTTAAGTCAATAAGCTTGTTCACTCTATACACTGAGCAAATCTTTAAAAATATATCAGAGATGCCAGGCCTACAAATTACTGGAAAGATAATCAATAACCTAAGATATGCTGATGATACTGTTCTACTAGCAGAAAATCCTAAAGACCTACAACAATTGCTTAATGTGATAAACATAACAAGCAAAAAATATGGACTCGATATGAATATCTCTCTCTCTCAATCAGAGTAGGATTCCAGACTCTCACATGAAGTCAGCTGTCAGGTTAAGTGTGTTGATCGCCCCCACAGACAGAACATCACAATTAGAGTCCGCCAGATCCACTCTGATTGAACACCCGTTAAAACGTTGCACAGTGTTAGATATGAATATTTTTAAAAAAAAAGACTAAAACTATGATCATAAACAAAGAAAATTCTCAAGACCTACAAATAAATATCGCAGTTAAAGGAATACATCTGGAGACAGTTCAGAGCTACAACTACCTTGGACATACTATAACCAATGATGGAAAAAGTAAAATTGAAAGAAACAAAAGAATAGGTATAGAAAAAAGTAATTTTAATGCCATGAAAAATATACTAACAACAAAACAAATAACATCATGGCTGAAAGTAAGAATAGCAAAATGTTGCATCTTCTCAATATTCCTGTATGGTGCAGAAACATGGACATTATACAAGAAAACAGAACAGAAAATTGAAGCCTTTGAAATGTGGATTTACAGAAGATAGGTAGAATTGGATGGAAAGAAAAGAAAACAAACGATGAAGTTTTAAAACAACTGTAAATAAAAAGAGAACTACCAAATACAATTAAGATAAGACAAATGACATTTTTGGGGCATGTTAAAAGACACAACAGCCAACTAAAAGTAATATTGGAAGGGAAAATACAAGGTAAAAGAGGCTGAGGCAGACCAAGACTAACATGGACGAGTAACATCAAAAGATGAACAAGTCAATCTATGACAACCTGCACCATCAAAGCAAGAAACAGGGTAGAATGGCGATCCATGGTAGCCAACCTTCGTTGCAGAGACGGCACTCAATGATGATGATAATTTAGTCAATAATAACACTTCATGGTATGACGGGCGGTTGAGCAATTATGGATTTTAATTCGTTTGCAGTGATACCTAGGCCTTCCATAACCAATAACCAATAACACTTCATGGCGCGCCATTTTATTTTTACACCAGCACGCATTTATAGTTCCTTTTCTCTGTGTTCTAGGTGTACTCCAGCAGCACTTGTGCTCTTTCGAAACAAGACAATTCTCTTTTTTTTTTTTTTTTTTTATTTGAGCGTACATAATTTCCGCTAAGTTTGAGCAATTCGTGAATGTCTTTTTTCTTTTTTTTTCAGTTTCAAAATGTCGAAGAAACGAAAGTGACAGTAATTGACCCCACCTTGAAGAGTTTGCCCTGTCTCCCGTATAAATGAATCTGTTGCCTTTTGTTCTTTCTGTCAGGCAACAAATATTTTCGTGAGAAACGGTAAAAGGTCTACTGTAGAACACAAATGAAAAAAAAAAACAATAAAAGTGTTTCTAGTTGTGAAGTTAGCACGAAAGTATCTCAGTTATTAAAAAGTGTAATTCCAGTTAAAAGCGGTTTAATAACTCCATTAGAGGAAGGAACATTTGTATTTTATACTGTAATACAATAACATTTTAAATCGATAGACTGTACTGCTGGTTTAATTTGGAAGTGTAATGAACCTATATTTATGAGTGCTAAAAGAAAAAAAATGAAGCTATTGTAGAGTGCTTTGACATTTGATACAGTGATAGAAGAAATTAAATCTGCGTTTTCTGTAACCAAACTTTTTGATGCTTCAAACCTTGCCAGTTTGAAAACATTGTCCGTGCTTAGATATGTTAACACAAGCAGGGAAAAGATGATTAATATTTATACTAGACTGATTGACTTTGTTGAGATAACAGCGGAAACGGCAAAAATTCTGTCACATGTTTCATTGGAAACCAGTAACACATTTTGACCTTGAAAATAAAATCGTAGCAGTTTCTGGGGATGATACAAAATCAAACTTTCTTCTTCTTCTTCTTTCCTTCCGCATCTGCCTTTCAGCGTCGTGGGGAGATATAATTTGCGGTCTTTTGCTCTTTTGTTCGCCTCTGCTACTGTTATATTTCCTAGTGCTGCTGATATTCCATCGACCCATCTTTTTCGTGGTCAACCCTTGGGTCTGGTGTTCCCACAACGTTTGTTGAAGGCTCGTTGTGTTGTGTTTTGATCTTTCTACCTTGTCACGTGGCCAAAACATTTTATCTGTTAATTCCTTATATATTCTATGGCGAGGTAAAACTGGTGGTTTGAAAAGAAAATGAAAAGACATTATTTTACCGAAGTGAGGGAACAGCTGCAATGGGAAAGTTTTTGGTTTAGGATATACAGCTCACATGATACACAATTGTACCCATTTAGCTATTAATTCAATCTCCCTTGATGTTCAAGGAATTGGTGTGAAGGTAATTCGCTATTTTCTCATATTTACGGTCACAGTAAAAAGACAAAGGATATAAAGGTGTAGAAGTTCTGTGATTTTGGTGGACATGAATATATAAAATATTTTGATCTACAACGTTAGATGGCTGTCCTTACAACCAACAATCAGAAGAATTGTGTGTGAAATTTACGTTGTACTTAAATCATTCTTCCTCTCTGAAGGAACGTGCCATGTGATGTCAAAGAAGTGATCTAGTTATCCTTCCTCCTTGCTGTGGATGTCATATTTGCTCAGGTAACTTTGTCACTTTTTATGATGTAATAATAAGCATGAATTGTTAGGAAACATTATAGCGCTATATAACAACTGTCAATGTATGAACTTTAGAAGAAATGACAGACTGGTTCCAAATCACATCAGGAGTAAGACAAAGCTGTATTCTCGTGGCACTGTTATTTATAACCTATATGGATAAGACTAGATAGCTGGGTGTCATGGCATGGAAAACCGTCAACAACAGAACTGATGCGATCGCCTGACACAACCGGTATAGCACATGATGATAATGATGATGATCACTAAAGAAGCAAATCAAAGAATCAAGGGTTATGATCAAAAGAACATCGATGAATTACTTTTTCTTCAACAACATGAAACAGCCATAAATGCCATATGCAATGAATATATATATGATATGATAATTACCATGGATTAACAATAAATAATGAAAGTGAGCAAGGTGTGAGGCTTTCAAATAACCAAATGTCATCAAGAGCATTCTATCTAAGGACATCAAAACAGGAGGGAGGGGGTGGGGAAGAGGAAGGCCAAGAAAAAGATGTATAGATGGAATACAAAACAAATGCAAAAGACCACCACATTTTCCTTTCAACAGCAGCCAGAAAGGCCAAAGAAAGACGTTCCATTTACGAGAAAAAGAGAATCAAACAAGAAACCAAATATCTAGAAACACAGTAGTATAATGAAAACCACCTCCTTTCTATGAGAAACTTAAAGGCATCAGCAGCTAGTTAAAAGAAGACAAGCATTGAAGGCGAGGAAGCAATTGTAGTAGAGTCTTCAATATTGTATCACATTTAATAAAAAAATTATTGAACTGCAAGAAAGAAGAGAAGCTCATTCCATCATCAGTTAAGCAACTTCTGACATCTTTAGAAGAAAATAGCTCCTACTCCACAACAGAATTTCTCAGTGTTTCTTTCGAATTGTATAACAATGCTGCTCAATATCTCTGTGCCTGCGTTGTTCTTTCACAAGATAACAAATCTACGTATACTAATTGAGATTGCCTCCGGAAAGAGAGAAATGTAAAGAAACTGCGCATTGTTTTTATTTAAATTTAGATGGCCTTGACTGGAATGACGATAATTTTCTTGACGAAGTTTTTTTCTTTGGAGCAGTATCTAAGGTCAGAAAAAATAGCAAAGTGAAATGAAGAAAATGCCACACTTTGTTCAAAATGGAGTGAATTGTTAAATTCTTCTCTGAAAAAATGATTTCATGTGCAGAACTCCAGAAGCTCACAGAACTGTCCCTGTATCTTCCTGGAAGAAATGCTTTGGCGGAGAATGTTTTCTCTATAATAAACATGATATAGATATATAATAAACATGATATATATCCCAAAAGTTCAACATGAGTTTAGGAACTACTCAAGCCATGCTTGCCATTTTGGCAAACTATAAATTGACCTGTCAATAATTTGCCATAAAACTGGGACCTAGAGAAGACTTAATGAAGAAGATATACCCTTCAGTAATTGGAAGAGGTGAGTAGTGTGTATGTTATGTGAGTAGAACTAAATCTTTTATATTATAAATATAATGAGTATTTAAATTCTTTAAAACGTGTCCGAAACTATATAACCGATTGGTAAACTAAGAAAAAGTATATTTCAAATGTAGTTTTTGTTATGTTAATATCTGTTCCCGGAAATTGTGCAAAACAAAATCTGGTAACCTTAGTCTAGGGTATAATATTTTATGGGACATCATCTACCTCTGAAGAGTGATGAATGTTAAATTCATTTTGTATTATTCTTTCATAAATTCCAGAGTTGCTAAAGAGAAGACATGATATATTTGAGAACTATAGTAATCTAATACAATCCGCCTGAGGCAAATTCTCAGAGTATTTAGACCAAAGAAAACCAACAATCAAGAAGCTACTCAAGAGTAAACTCGGAATGCGATAACAGACAGCCCCTGGGAATGGATAAGTCACCTAATCAGGAGAGATTCAGAAACCAGCACAAGAACTGTCATGTAGTAGACGCCGGAGGGAGACGGGAGATTGCCAGATCAAGAATAACCCAGTGGGGAGCAGTGAACCGGGATGTTCAGTTAGAAAGAAGACCACAAACAGTGAGAGAAGGACAATTGGGTCTTGTTACCATGAAATACATTATGATATATTCCATGAGTGATTTAACTATCCGTGACAAAAGCCAACATGAGTTTAATAATACTTTTGCAGTAGTAAGTATGTTGCTATACGATTAGACAATCTATAGGAATCTGCTAATCTTATTAAGATTATGTAATTTATGAAGTCTGCCATTTTGATCATTCTTGAGAGCAAATATTAACTCATGATTAAAATTGACGGTTTTAATATTTTAATATCCGGAGTAAAAAGTTATTTAACTTGAACACTCTAAAGCAAAGGGAAGTGAGGAAAATTTAAGTCAAGAAGACATGGATTAATGAATAGCATATATTACAATGATCATTACACATCACTGAGCCACTACTGAGCAATAATCAAAGCAATCTATTTATCCAACAGCGCTGAAGAACAACACATGCAAAGTAAAATCAGCAATATTTTGTTTATTATGGTTGCTTTCTTGTGTTTGTGTCACTTTTGTAACACAAACATATACATAGTTAATTATATATTTGCATTTTAAACATCTTCACTGATGGGTCTGTGATGTGAGATAACAACAATAGATAAGAGCTTCTAACCTCAAGTGATGAATGAAACAATTTAACAAATATATAATGAATTGAGTGGGGGATATTCTGCAACAGCCTTTAGTATGAGAATGAGGAGTAGTATTGACATCTTCCTGGCGAGTCGGCTTCAAGGACATAATTGAATGGCGCAATTGTAGTGACAGATGCTCAGTCAATGCTTCCAACAGTTTAGATTCAATGTTTTCGGCATGAGTGGATGACATACATAGAAGCCTCAAGCCTTCGGAAATTCGTATGGGTTTGCTACAATGGTCACGCGGATGTTCGTGACAATGAAAGAACTGGTAGACTTACCTCAGGTGTGTCTGCCAATGATGAGAGACATGTACAAGGCTGACGTCATGAAGCGGCTCATTGATTATGCATTAAAAGTTGATATGTCTATCAATGATAGTTACATAAAAAAAATACGTCGTCGAACAATATACCAATGGCTATTAACAGGAACATGATAGCTGTGTGGACTGGCAACAAGCTACTGGAACCGTTAGTACGTATACTCAACGCCATCTGTTGCAAGCGACTTAGCACATTCTCGTTTTTCCCTGTATGTGACGCAAATTACTACGACAGTTATATTGCATTTTCAAAGGGAAAAATTTAAATGATAAAGGTCATCTAGTCCTTTAGGATATTTGTCTAAAGACGATCTTGCAGATGATCACATTACGTATTAAATAATTATGACTACGCTGGATAATTTGGGAAAGGCAAACACGTCCGCAAACATCGAGTACAAAAGCTACTGGTTATCGCGTCTGTGTGTTTCTTTTTATTATAGCCAAGTGAAGAACTTCTCCTATTCATCTTTCTTTAAGAACCTTATTAAAAGGGAATGTTACAAATCAGCATTCAATGAAAACTGAACAATACTTCATTCAGTTAGAAATGACCAGTTCACGAACGTAGGAGAAATAGTGAGGGTCGTATTTTCAATGCATTTTTGTGTGGCTAGTAGTTGTGACGAACTTTGTTTTCCATCGACAGATAAATCTTTTAGTAATAGATGTCTCGTATCTGCACTGAGAAAAATAATGCGGTCTGGTGTGGTGTCAGAAAATATCACCTTGTCAATATTCCATGCATCATGAACAAAGAAATATAATTAATAATCTTTACACTTCAAAACGCCGTGACAAATACTTATTTTATGTCATTAGAGTAATAAAACTTACATTTTTATAGACATAGTCGCTGCATGCTTATTTTCACATAAGAAAGACTATATTTTAATTTGCTCTCTTTTGGAATTTTTATTTATTTTTAATAAGAATTCAACAGTCTAGAGTTAAAGTGGTGTCGAGAAGAATAGATCTACCGAAAGGACGGAGAATAAGTGTTTGTAATCAACGAGCTTCATGAGATATCATTATACACCAAGAGTCTCATATTAAAGATGCAATTATGTAAAAATACAGAATCCTGTTACCACATTTTCATACCAGAAGAGGACCGGCAGTAAAAGTTCAGGAGAAACTATGATAAAATTAAGTCCACGAGTTTGACATGGAAAAACCAGAGGTACAAATTTAGCAACCAGAGTTTTTCATGACAAGATTTATAAAACGTCATGCCAATCTACACGTAAACTAGAACCAAGGCCAAAGAAAGATAAGCCAGTATGTCAATAAATAAAGAGAACTACTACATCCTACATAATAACAGCGAGCATTAGAGAACATGAGGCAAGGCAATTCTTGGAGAAATGTTAAGATAAGCGAAACACTCTGGTATTGAAGCAAAAATGGAGGGCATCGCCAGAAGGAACACCACCGCTACTTTTGCGTTTCGCTGCTCTTGTCTCCATCCTTGACAATATCCACGTTCCAGGAGGAATGAAGCCTCATGCGGGATACCAGGACCACCCCAGCAAACCAAAGTATCTTCAGGAGAAGCGAACAATTTCCCGTTTAAAAAGGTGGTATGCTCTCTAGCATAACCTAGAGAACTCAGTGTGAGGTTGAGTAAAGTGTGGCTCACCAAAACCAGGCGAAAATCTAAATCAATTAAATTGTCATTAAATTGTCATTATTTTGTGCTTTATTTTTTCATGTTGTTGTTAATTGTCATTTTTTTCTGAGTGCTGTAAAACATACCTCTTCCTCCTATGAATCTCTACATTGTCATTATGCGTGATATGCATCATCTGTTTAGGAGTACATAACACCTATAGGTCTCAGCATGGAGTGCAGTGAGGTAGACTCTGATAAACAATAATCGTAAATAAAATAACAATTGTACTTTGCGAGAAGATTTTACTATTACATTTTTTTTAAAGTGTAGAGCATTTGTGGATACCCTGAATATTTAACGGTTATGTTTCGTGTGTACACGCGGAAGAATGGCGATAAATAGGTTTTCAATTGGGCGGGATCCCGTGCCAAATAGCACTCAAATGGGCTAAATCTACTCAGTGTCGGTTACTGAATGGGCTCCTATTATTTCTTGATAATGGCCTCTTGTTTTCAAGTTGATAGAAAGCGTGTACTTTTGATAAAACATAAACTTGTATTGACTTTTTCGCTCACTTATTATCACGATTAATTTGCTTGTCGTAGCTTTTATAATTTTTTTTTCTTTTTCCCTCTGGATGGTCTATGCTGTGTTTTGTTACACTTTTGCTATGGGTTGTCTGTTTTATGATAGGCCTTCCCGCATGGGCGTATTAGACGGTGGGAGTTGGTGCAAGCTGGAGAAACTTGAGCGTGGGAAATAATGCGTTTTGTGTGGGAACCAGTGTCCTGGAACCTGAGAGAAGAAAAATGCGTGTACGTGTTCAACAGTGGGCTTCAGCAGCAAAAGCTATTTGGATTCGGCGAATATTATGTTTCTTTATTTTCATTTTTATTTTTTATTTTGCCTGGATGATGTTATCAATTATCAGTGCTATTCATTTTTCCAGCCTCTCTCTCTTTTAATCATTATGTCTATCTTATTTAGTCCTTTATATATATATTTATATATATACACATACATTTATATATATATATATTTATATACTTATTTTCATTCATCTTCATACTATTTTTCAACCTATCTTACGATCATTCAGTCACTCACTATCACTCACTCATCACTCGTTCACTAGCACTCACTCTCTCGATCCTTCTCACACTCTCACTCATTCTTTACTCTTATATATATATGATGGATAGAGGACTCGTTCATGTCCTCTATCCATCAATCACACCCTGGAGCATTCTCTCTCTCTCTCTCTCTCTCTCTCTCTCTCTCTCTCTTCTATGCACACACACATAACAACCTACGTTCTGATCTGCTGAAAACACCACACAAAAGATGCCATTTTGCCATTTGTATCTACAATTTGTGTGCCCCACCAGCCAAATTTAATAATTTACGCTGAACAAACAGTAAGGTTCAAACTATATCACAATGTATACATCATCGATGTAACTGTATTTTCTGGACTGGCCACAAAGTCAGAGGTGACCTGGCCAATTTGAGCCTCATGACAGATAATCAATTCTACTGACACACAATTATTAATTAGTTGCATGCATCAGTGCTGATTCTGCTATGTGTCAGCGAGTTCTGTTTGGTTTGAAAACTCTTATTTAGCTGTGAAAGTTATTATTATTATTATAACTGTTTTTTTTTTTGGTTACAAATGGGGAACATGATTAAATATGAAAATATCCAAATGCCGGTTTGTCACATCAACATTTTTATACGAGTAATATTTTTATCCAAATTTAGCATCTAGGAGTGCAAGGATTAAGCCAATGGTTTTAATAAGATGGCAAGATCACTTTGGTGAGCGGAGGGATAAATGATGTTCTGAGAGTGAGGACAGTAGAAACGAACGTATGACTATCTTAGATTTACTTACAGGAAAGTTGAATGATTGCATTTTGTGTTTTATCATTGTTAACAGTTAGTTTAGAAAAATCGCCAGCTTCAAGTTTTAACTGAAAAAAAAATAACAATAAATTACAGGGTGTTCAAAAATGTGACGCAACACTATGAATAAGGTGACCATTCGTCCCGGATTGTCCGGGACAGTCCCGGAATTTGACATTTTTTGAACCTTTGTCCCGGATTAGCAGCCGTACCGGTTTTGTCCCGATTTTGGCATATTTTTTAGCTTTTGTCCCGGATTTGATAAAAAATAATTTGGGACACAAACGTTTACCAATTTTGCCATTTTGGTATACGGTGTACATTTCTTCAATTAAAAAAAATATTATTCCGTTGCTGTGTAGACAATTTTGTTTAATATCAAAACAGTAGAATGCGCTCCTAGTTTTACATCTCGTATATATTCGTTGTGTTACTAACTTTCACTTTCACTTTCGCAAAAAATGGCACCGAAGCGTAATTGTAGTTTTAATCAAGATTTACAAAAGGAATACCCTTTTATAAAAAAAAGTCTACATCGTCATCAGACTTCACTGTAAGATGTAATATATGTTCATCCGGGTTTACTATTAACCATATGGACGTGGTGATATTAAGAGCCACATAAATAGTGATAAACATAAGAGAGCCGTCGCTACTGCTGCATCAAGCTCATCCTTGACAAATTTTGTTCGAGCTGAACAGGTTGGTGACAAAGATGAACAGTTAGCTGCTACAGAAGGTGCCTTTGCATATCATACAGTGATGCACAATCACACGTTTAGATCTATGGACTGCACATCAAAATTGCTTCAGATAACTTTAGAACCAAAGTTTGCTTGTGCACGTACGAAAACAGAAGCTATTATTCGGAATGTGTTCACACCCCATGCTCTAAACGAGTTGAGATGTGACCTAGAAAACGTAACATTTATCTCCATACTGACAGATGCCTCCAACCACAAAGAAATCAAGATTTTTCCTTTGCTTGTCAGATACTTTGATCGCAATAAGGGACTGAAAGTTAAAATATTAGAGTTGAAGTCATTGCCGGGTGAAACATCTGATATAGTAAGTAGTTTTCTTATTGACTGTCTAACTGAAAATGGTTTAAAACTGAATGTAGTTGGATTATGTGCAGACAACACAAATTCTAATTTTGGGGGCGCTGAAAGAAAAGGACAGAACAATGTTTTTCAAAACTGAAAGAAAACCTTGGACATAGTTTGATAGGTGTTGGGTGTGCTTGCCATATTTTCCACAACACTGTTCGAGCAGCTGCAGACGTATTGCCTGTTGATGTTGAAATGACTATTGCAAAAATGTATCTGTACTTCAAATGATACACAGTTAGAGTTGAAAGTCTCAAGGAGTTTTGTCAGTTTGTCGACACAGACTTCCAGATGATTTTAGGTTATGCACAAACTAGGTGGCTTGCGCTCTTGCCTGCTGTTGAAAGGGTTCTTTACATGTTCCTGTCTCTAAAATCATATTTTCAATCTCAAGACAGATGCCCAGTTTTTATATAGGAATTCTTTGAAAACCCACTGTCTGAGGCATGGCTTATTTTGGTTCACAGTCAGGCATCCTCTTTCCACGAAACAGTGCAGAAAGTAGAGGGACAGATGGTCACTGTATTTGAAGTCATTGACAACATCAATAGGTTGAAAGCTATCTTGGAGTCCATGCTGGAAGACGGCTTCTTGCCATCAAGAGTTCAGATAATCCTTAAAAAGCTGGAAATGGAAGGATTTCCACGTGATGATGTGAAAAAGTTTAACGCCAGTGTTTCTTCATTTTATGAAACAGCTTTAAGTTATTTGAAGAAATGGGCTGCAAATAATTTTCAAAACCTAGAGTCTTACAGCTGGGTAATGCTGAACAGAACACCAAATTGGGAAGATATTAAGAAGTCTTCATCATTAGTGAGTCAAAACAGTGCCTTCAGTCGACTTTCCAGAAAATGAAATGTATGACGAATATGTCTACATGAAACAGTTCGTTACTTCACAAAAAATTAGTGAGTGGAGTCTTAATAAAACATTACCAGGGCAGCGTTGGGTTGAACTAGCTTCCCACTTCAGAAACAATCATGTGCCCGCTTCACATATTCTGATGTTGGCAGAGTTCTTTTTGTGTCTACCTGGAACAAATGCTGCAACAGAACGAGTGTTTTCTCTGATGAACAGTTTGTGGACAAATGATAAAACACAACTAGGTGTTGAAACTTTAAAGCTATGTTGATCACCAAAGTGAACTATGAGGGAACATAGTCGAATTTTATAAGATGCTGCATACAAAGAAGGACATTTTACAGAAAATTCACTCATCTGAAAAGTACAGCATCTCTGTTTCACCTTCAATTTAAGTGAGTATCACTGTTTTTTTTTTATCTCCTGATTATCCTGATAGCGTATTGTAGGTCTATATTATTAGATGTTTTAAAATGTATGTATTATTCACTTGAAAATGACAGCAAGAAGAAATGTAATTTTATTGGTGGAAAATTGAAGTAAAATTATTCCGTCCCGGAATGGGATTTCAAAAATATGGTCACCTTACTATGAACCATCGCGTGTAATTATTTTCTTCTCTTTTCCAGGTGCTACAGAACACTAAACTGCGGAGTCATGGGTTGCGTCAGTGTTTCAACACCCTGTGATAGACCTAATTGTTTCGGCAGAAAGTTATGTGTGCTGTTGTTCAAGATTGTTTTGATTTTTTTTTTAACGGCACTGGTAGTGATTATACAGGACGGTTATAGAACATCACACACGTCCGCAAAGATTGCGTGTGGAAGAAAAATGGTGTCTAGTCTCTCATGCCTCTATTGTTCACATCAAACAATTGATGCTAGATCATTGTGGCGGTTTCTCTGTCAAAGCTTCACAAGTTTCAGAATCGACGTCTCCGACAAAAGCAGACTAATTATATAAGAGCTTAAGATCTTGACACGACTCATATGGGCTTTCTGCCATGGTTATAAGGGTATACGTAGCAGCGAAAAAGCTGTTGGCAGAAGGTACATTTGTGAGTGATGGGGATGATGGACATGATGCATGCCCTTGACTATTGCATATTGTTTGACATGTGAGAATGCAGTCAGAGACAAAAACAATTTGGAATGCCATGTCAAACATGTGGAAATCGTTCTTTTTCTTTATGACGTTCACACGATGACTACTAAAGGAATTGATAGTTCGTTTCACCATTCATCCTTAAAATGACGTTAAGTTAGAGTAGATACCTTGTGCTGTGGTTTATTTGTACCTTTCAACCCAAAACTCCGACTTCACCATAGTATTTTGTGAGTACCAGGTTGCCTTCCCTCCTTGATCATTACTTACTTGGCGAGAATAGACAGGTCAGTCTGTTTCTAGAGGCACCGTAATGAGGTGGGGTAAGGTTTGGATGGTTCTTATTAATCGACCCTGGGGCAAGCCATCAACTATTTGTGACTGGCAGCTTCCAACTTTGTTGTTGTCTTACCTCCGAACATGTAGTAAAAAGTAAAGAGCCCCGTCACGCCACGTGGCGTATAGGGAACATGGTATTAGTGACCATAAATTTTACAGACCTTCGACACATGATTATTGGGGTAATGTGGTCGATATTACGCCCCTGTCGCTTTACTTTCCCAGAAAAAAATCCGGCACACATTTAAGGCTTGTTGAACCCGGAAACCGTCGATTGAGATCGAAACCTACCTCTTGTCCTTTGTAGTCTATTTCACTAACCACTGAGCTGTCGCGGCTTCCTCTTCGAACATGTAGAAATAACAAATTGCGAAACCGATCTATGTCAGGACAGAAACCACCAAGCTACTGGAACTCGTTCACTCTTCGTATGAACAAATCAGAAGTGAGAACATGCCTATTCAATAAGCCATTGCGGTGAGATTTGTAGATTAAGATATAGTTTTACGATAACTTCAAAGAGTTTCTTTTCGACAAAGAACAAATAACACAAGAAATGGAGTGAAACAAACACGAAATAAATGATTTTAACAAAACATTTAAAATCGTAACATAAGAATCAGCACAGACAAAACACCAGGGTCACGGTTTAGCAAGAAAAGAAAATGACGCACATATTTTCATCAAGAACGAAAGACTGAAGAAGTGACAATTTTAAAATACTTTCTAATGAGGAAACGCTATATCACCGAAGCCAAGTTGGGAAGACAAAAGTTCATCACATCTAGGAAATGAACTTGAACTTGGCCGGTCAAGTGCAAGAGCACTAACCATCAAGATAACGTTGTTTTATGTCAAGTTCTTCAACGTCAACCATAGTCTTCAAATTTCCCTTGGCTTTTCCTCTTTGTAGTAATCTGTTGCTATTTCTTCTTAGGGAAAGAAACAAATAAGGTAGATTTTGTGTGATTTCTTTCGCACATTTTCTTTTGTCTTACTAAAATATGTTAAAGTTCTATGTATTATGAGAGCCGCGGTAACTCAGTGGTTAATGAACCGGGCAACAGAAGATAAGCGGTTGGGTTCTGTTCTAATCAACGACTTTCATGTTAACCCAGACTTAAATGAGTTCCTGCTTTTAGTGTGATAGAATGACGGGACTGGCGTAATACCGATCTTTCTCCCCAACAATCATGCATCGAATAAGCATTAAAAATATGGGCATTAACACTGTAGTTTCTATGCGTCACCACGTGGCCTGGTGTGCTCTTTCTATCGGTATTAAATATAAACATATACATTTATATATATACACACGCACACACATATATATATAATTGTTATTCTGGCTTACATTTTTTGAACATGTTTATTTCAAATATAGATTTCTTACATTTTATTTTCTGAACTCCTCAATGTGTTTTCCTTATTTCATAACATGTTTTTTTTTTTTTAAACTTAGGGTTGATATGTTTTGCAGAGTGTCAGTGCTTCTTCAATTGCTTCTGTTCCGTTTGAAATCGTCCCTTCTAAAATGAGGTGTGATCGAAAGAATAGCTCATCTCGAGAATTAAGAGAAGGCAGAACCTCTTTACAAATAAAAAAAAAGAATATTTTTTCCAGCTAAACAGATTGATTTCTAAACAGCAAACGCGATATTTTCTTCAGCGTCTGATCTTGTTTTCTCAAGCGTAGATCACTACAAGAAAACGGAGAGTATTGCCCTGAATACCTTGTAACATACGTAAGCTTGTCCAAATATATTCCTTGCTGTTTCTCGTATTGCTTTCTTGTTTTGGATTATTCCCCTTCACTAGTTTGTTTGCTGCATCTGTTTGACAATAATACTTTGTCCTCCTCTCAGTGTATTATATATTAAAGTCAGACAGTGTGAACTGCAGCTGCTGTATGCTCAACTCACATCATTTTTCCTTCGTAATGTCTTGATTCCACTTCGAAAATAAATTATTTTCTGAATTTCTCTCTCCAATACACTAATGACTTCTATTTTCCAATCTCTGTACTCACCTAGTGTATCTCTTCTCTATATATACTGTCCTGTTATCTCTTTTCTCTACACTTCCATTTCTAACATTCTCAGCCCAGATTCAGTTTTCTCCACTCCGTTACTCTAATCCTCTCCTCTTCTAAAATACTCCGTTTCTCAGCAAATCTAAAAACCTCTCCAGCTTTACTCATCTTCTCTACCTGAGTTTCCTTTCATCTATCTCCCGACTTCTTCCTTTAACAGACTCTTCTCCATTCTTTTTCACCACCAAATTCCTCCACTCTTTTACCTTAGACTTGTTCACTTCTAATCAACTGCCCTCTCCCTAAAAATCTCCTACTCTGTCCTTACTTCTTCCCTGTGTCTTTTTTTTTCTACTTCTTTTATTTCCCTCTTTAATAATAAATAACTATAAACGTTAAGAGTTAAAATATTTTATTAACATACTCTTCTTACTGCCATTAAAGAAATGTAAGATTTGTAAAACGTACCACAAATATCGCAGTAGAAACCAAATCTTACAATACCAAATTACACCTACATATACGTTTCGACTTTTCCATCATCGATTCGCTCTAAATGATAGTTTTAAAATCGCCGAAGACAACATCTGCCCGGAGATGAAATGTTAAAGAGACACTTTCCTCTGAGAATTCTCCAGCGACCTCGGGTGATGCAGAACTGTTTACCCCACAACGTTTATTCTAGCCAGGAATAAAAGTTTTCCCGCGGAAGAAAAGAGAATCGACATCCTAGCTTCTAGCTCCCTCGCTAAGGAGTGCAAGAAAACCCATCAGAGATGGGGGCTATTACATTTCTGTGTTGAGCCATCTTAGCCCACGCCGGTCCTTTTCATGCATATTCATTTTTCCTGCCAGAAGTCATCACAGTTACATTTCCTTGTACCTGAAGGGCTGGCTGGGAAAAATGCGACTAACATTTGCCATCATGGCTGTAGCTAAAGATAGACAAAAGAATTGTGTTTAGCAATTTCTGGAATAAACACGCGCATGGAGAAAACTCACGTTGCTTTTTGAACGGAAAGTCAAGCTTTGTTATTTTAAAAGCTTACCAAACTCAAAATGATGGCACTTTTGGTTAATATCTAAATAAATTCAGCATTCGACATCTTAATTTAATGAAGAAATGAAAAAAATATATATATTTAAAATTTAAATATATATATAAAAGAAAAATGGGTATGCTTAAAGCCTCTGTGGCTGAAAAGTTAGTGTGCTCGCTTTCTGACCTAAAGGATCCGGGATCGATCCCCCTCAGTGGCGGATTGTTTTTCGAACTGACAAAGCTCCGGGGTTCACCCAGTCTCTAAAAATGGGTAGAATACATTATCCCGGGAAGTTAAAGCGGCCTGGCGTGATACCGACAACATCACCCAAAAATGTGTCATGGTCATAGAAAAAGTATGGTCACTAACACCATATTCCTCTTAAGCCTAGCAAGGCGTGGATGGGTACATTTACTTACTTTACTTAAAGCTTTACAAATAATAATTTCCAACTAGAAGGAGAAATAAAAGGAAAATAAAAATAAGCTCGTTCCTGTATAATATACTCTGATGTAGCAAAAACGGAAGTGCGCACGTGGTATGTGTGCGTGCACAAAAGTGAAAATATTGCGAACACAGCATGCAGTAACAGAAGTTTCCAAAAATAGGCCTATGTGCATACAAAAAGCGCAAGAAACGGACTAGAAAAAAAAGACTAGAAAAAATAGCGTATCGGAGAGGAGGATAGATAGTGGTGTCTCGTAGAGAGGGGTAAAAGATATAGGTGACAGTCGAAGTGGTGCAGTGTGGACTAGTAGAGAAGAGATGTGAATAGCATAGCTTGTGTATATGATAATGTGCTCAAAGATGAGTTATAGAGAATTTGCAATAGGGAATCGGCAGCCACAGGGAAATATGTGTAAGAGTGTGATACATTAATGCCTCATGCGGTCAGAGAACCAATATCATCTTAATTTAAATAAGCACAAAGTAAATTTAAAGTTCTCAACTTTTAAAAACTAATATCACCACAGAGAAAACAACTGATTTTTTTTTAAAAAAGCACATTAACAAAGTATAGTGCGCTCCAAAACAAAGTAGGATACACGCCAAGTAATTGGTGAATATTCAATAATTGCTGACCGATCTCTTATCAATATTAGACGAGTAAATCCTCTATACCGCAGTTTTCTTAAAGTGACATAATATAAAGGAGCCGCGATAGCTCAGTGGTTAGTGAACTGGACTACAAAGGACAAAGGGTAGGGTTCGACACAATCCTGACCAATTATAGGTGTGGACATTGTACTCGTGATTGGAAAAAAAAAATAATACCCCCGCAATCGACCCCGCCGCTGGCAGAAATGGGTATCAGGGTAGTACTCTTGGAAGGCGAGGAATGCCGCTCGCATTGTGAATTTCGATGCTTGAAGCGACAGTATCCAGAAGTCTCCGAACTCTTCTAGATAGGCCACCGAGCACATATGGGTGAAAACTGGCGTGCTAAGACGCCGATTCAAGTCTCGTACTTTACCTTTACCTTTCATGAGATGTTTGGAGTTGAGTCCATGATGTGATGAAAGAATTAGGTGTTTGGGTTCAAGATGTAATGAATTAATTAAGTGTATGATTTATGATGTAATAAATGAATTAGGTGTATGAATTTAAGATGTAATGAATGAATTAGGTGTATGATTTTAGGATGAAATAATTGAATTAGGCGTATTAATTTAGGATGTACTGACTGAAAAAAGTGTATGAATTTAGGATAGAATGAATGAATTAGGCGTATGAATTTCAGATGTGGTGAATAAATTGAGCATTCATTTTGAAATCATACGTTTCTAAATTCATTTTTTTCGCGTTTGTCTATATTCATCACATGATTCACTTTCTCCAAATGATTATAACTCCATGTTGCCTGAGATGGGGGTAGTTAACATATTATTTAATTCGATAAAAAGAAATATAAATTCACTCCACATGGATTGTAACCACTTAGACGCTGTAGCCAAACACGGACGGGTCAAAGGGTTATTATCCTAAGAGGAAGTCATGACTCAGGTGTGCCCTCTTCCTCTAAAGTGTCAAGAAGCTAAGGGTCGACACTTGTGCTTGACAGGGACCATATATGATGGTCAGATTAGCCCCTGTTGCGCAGTTCTATATAAAGAGTTTATTATATATATATATATATTATATATAAAAGATATATATATATATATATATATATATATATATATATATATATTACAGACACCTACCCACACAACAGAGCTTCGTACTTCGAATGACCCTAACTTCAAACATTCCAGAGTTCGAATGCAAAACTCGATCAAGAGAATTTTTTTAATCCAAAGGTCAAGGGATGTTTCTATTTCTAAAGTTCACGTGCGCCGGCGCAGTGAAGCAGCCTTTGTTCTTTATCGTAATCTCTTGCTCGTGTGTTTCCGGTATTTTTTTTTTTTTTGTGGTCTAATTTATGGTGCATTTTGTTTTATTTAACTGTTAACTATAACATCCATAGCGTGTGTGGAACTAACAAAGACGTAGGGGATGGTTATTGTATCGACGATTGAAGTTATATATGAACTTCAATCATGAATATTGTAATTTATGAAAGTGGTATACATATGAATGATCGGGAAAAGAGGTCTGAGGCGGTAGATAGGACGGAAGAATCGGAAATGATCAAAGGCCCAGAAAGAGAAAAAAACAAAGTGTGTGGTGCACAAGAGGCATATTCAGAGCACGAGAGACGAGTATGGCTGACCACCGTGAAAGAGATTAGAGCCTCATCACGTAATATTCCAAAGAAAGCCATGGAGAAATTCTAATCTAAGCATTAATGGAAAGATAATCAAAAACCTAAGATATGCTGATGATACTGTACTACTAGCAGAAAGTCCTAAAGATCCAACAATTACTTAATTAAATAAACATGACAAGAAAACATTATGGATTAGATATGAATATCAAAAAGACTAAAACTATGATCATAAAAAAAAAAATATTCAAAATCTACAAGTGGATATCAAAATTGAAGGAATAGACCTGGAGACAGTTCAAAGCTACAACTACCTTGGACATACTATCACCAGTGATGGAAAATGTAAAACTTAATTTAAAAAATAGGCATGGCAAAAACTAAACCCATTTGCCATTTAAAATATACTAACATCCAAACAAAATACACCAGGGCAAAAACTAAGATTAACAAAATATTATACCTTCTCAACATTCCTGTATGGTGCAGAAACATGGACATGAGACAAGAAAACAGAACAGAGAATTTAAGCCATTGAAATATTGATATATAAATGAACCGTTAACCGTCTTTCTGGCCTCCCCTGCACATTATTTCAATTCCGAACCTATGGACTACCTCTCTCCTTCGGAAATTCTAGAAACGAAGTCGAGAAGGGGATAGTGCGACTGGATAAATCACTATCTCCATATTCCGTGCCCAGGCAGAGCAGACAAAGTGAAATGAGGAAGAAAGCACCAATGTTTAAACTTGGCACATGGACAGTAAGGACCATGTGCCCCGGACTTGTTAAAGCAAACACACTAAAAAATGGCAAATTAGAACAACAGTCCTCGTAGATAAATAACTAAATAGGCTACATGTCGATCTTGCTGCCCTTTTGTGCATTAGAATCAGTTCAGAAATTTACGTATCTTGGATTCACAATTACACAAACCACTTCTCTTGATGATTAAACAAACAGCCAAATTGGTAAGGCAGCTACGACCTTCTGCAAACTCAGAGAAAGTGCCTGGAACAACAATTGAAGAACAGATCCATAAGTGCATTTATAGACCCAATTATTTGTTGTATTTTTTTCTAACTTTGTTCATATTCTATTAAGATTAATTATTTTATTTGACATGAATACTTAATGCACATGCAATATTATATATTTTATTTGTATTTCACTGTCAATCAGAGTTCAGAAAAGTGTAATACTAAGTCAAGGCCACATCAAACCTCTATTAATCACTTTAAAATATTGTCCACTAGAATCAGTTCAGAAATTCACGTATCTTGGATCTACAATTACACAAACCACTTCTCTTGATGATGAAATAAACAGCCGAATTGGTAAGGCAGCTACGACCTTCGGCAAACCCACAGTAAGGGCTTGGAACAACACGAAACTAACACTGAAGACCAAACTTTTAACATATCAAACTTGTGTGCTTAGTACACTATTATATGAATCTGAAACCTGGCTGGACAACATACTCAAAACACGAAAAAAGACTAAATGTCTTCCACAAGCGATGTCTCCGCAGATTAATGAACATCAAATGGCATGGCAAAATAACCAACTTAACTGTTGTGCACCGTGCTAAGACCCCAACAATCATGTCGATGTTCAGATGTCGAAGACTAAGATGGCTGGGAAAAGTCCAGCGAATGGAAGAAAAACACATCTCCATGCAAACGCTATATGGTGAACTAATGCACGGAAAAAGACAAATCGGCAGACCTAAACTACGATATAGAGATATCTGTAAATCATCTCTGAATGACTTCTCTACCTGTAAAAATGACTGACAACATCTGGCAAGTGATTGAACATCATAGAGAGCATGTGAAAGGAATGGTATAACATCATTTGAGACTGTGCTAAGGCAAAACTTTGAAGAGAAAAGACTCATGAAAAAGGATGGAAAACCCTGTGGATCAGCGGGCTTGACTTGTTAAGTCTGTGGCCGTGTGTGTTTGTCAAAAGTTTGTTGAATTAGCCACGAGAGAAGCTGCTCGATAAAATAAAACCTAAAAATGAAATACATAATAGCCTCCACTTGACCATCTGACAAGACGAAAAGGGCCATAAATAATTTTTGTAAAATTAATTTTAAAAATATAAAAGAATAGGTAGAATGGGATGGAAAGAAAAACGTGAAGTCTTAAAAGAGATAAAAATAAAAAGAGAACTACTAAATACAATTTAAATAAGACGCGTGAGATTTTGTGGACATGTTAAAGGGCACAGTAGCCTACTAAAAGTAATCTCTGATGGGAACATCTAGGTAAAAGTGGCAGATGAAGGCCAAGACTAACATAGACGAGTAACATCAAAAGATAGACAAGTCAGCCAATGACAACAAAGCAAGAGATAGAGTGGAATGGCTCTCCATCATAGCCAACCTTAGATTCGGAGACGGCACTCAATGATGATAATGAGAAAAGAAGAAAAGTGAACGAAAATATTCTACTTTTGTACTTAGACGCAGAAAAGAGACAGAAAGAGAAATACTCATAATAAGAGACTACCTTTCCAAACTTTTCGTTTTCTCTCTCCTAACCACATGAATCATTATCACACTACACTGAGTTATAGTAAATGCAACGTTCACTTTATCATACAGTATATGCATATACAGTCTTAATCGCTATAAGTGAAAATGAGTTACAAGAAATATTATACATTATAGTAAAAGAAGGCAAAAATAAAGGACTCGGCCTTAATAGCAAAAAAACAGAGGTAATGGTAACAACAAAGAAAAAGACATCACCTCAGTGCAAAATAAAGACAAGTGGAACAATATTAAAACACGTAAATGAATTTAAATATTTGGGAACTTTGTAAACCTCGGACGGAAGAAGTACAAAAGAGGTGAGATGCAGAATGGCTCTGGCAAAAGCAGCATTCCAAAAAAATGAGGAAGATCCTATGCAATCTATTTTTGACAATAGTGTTATAGAGTGAGCTAATGAAAGCATGGGGGCAGGTAACTTAGTTGTTATCCTCTTCTCAATAGATAATACAGTAACAGATGGTAGCGACAATCAGTGTTAGGTCATACATTTAAATATGGAAAATTTCCAGCTAGAATAACAAGTTAGGGGATAATAGAAGTTCACATAGGGGGTAGTGGATACACAGAAAGTGGGAAGGAGGTAATGTCCAGAATTACTGGACGACACGATGATGAGTTTAGGTCCATATAAATTTTCACTTCAACTTTTAGGCAAAGCATGACAATAGCATACATTGACCCTATGACTTTCGTCCATCTGATAAATAAGTTGTCATCCAACTACCAGGATAGGTCATTGTCATGTGGTAATACTAAATTTAAATTGGACATAGAAATTCACGAAAACAATGTGTTTTCATAAAACCATGAGAATAGTTTAAGTTTCGGTCACAGAATAACGAGGAGTGACAAACTCAAGTGATCAGAAGAGTGCAAATTGTCACTTTGCGACAGTTTGATTGGCTGCTGATTTTTAGGAGAAGAGTTGTGGTTGGAGTATTTAAACTTCAACACAACAGATTTAAGACGGTTACAGAGTTACATTTGGTTAGAGAGAGAGAGAGAGAGAGAGAGAGAGAGAGAGAGAGAGAGAGAGTCAAGATTTAGAGTAAGTAAGCTTAGTCCGGCTTCGGCCGAACCGCCGAATGTAGTTAGTAGAAATTAAGTTAAGATTAGAAAGTTGAGCCAGTTAGTTAGGAAGTTAAAAATCTTCAAGTTGTAGATTAAGTCAGTTGAAAAGTTATTAAGCAAGTTGATAGAGACTAGTGAGTATAACAATTAAAATATGAACTTTAGTGTTTGTGATAGTGCTTAGGAGCATTTCAAGTTGTTTCACATTCCTCATGAACGTAAGTTGTATAATGTTGTATGGAAGATATGCACTTGGGACTGATCATATCCATCGGCGATTTCCCTCAGAGAAGTCCCGAATTAATTAACATTAATTTAAGATAAGTGCATCCACTACAGCACGATCATAGGCCAAGATTAATAATAGAGATCAATAAACTGATTATGATTATATAATGAGAGAAAAAGAGTATGTCATGATTTATCTGTTGTGATCAACTATAAATGTGATGTGCTGTCAAGTTATAATATAATATCAGAAACAAGAAACAATAAATATATTATAACAAATAGAAACAAGAAAAAGAGTTCTTAAATGTTATGTAGAGCCACTCTTAACATATGGATGTGTATCATGGACAATAGGACAACAGACAAGAAAATCACTGGAGGCTGTAAAAATGTGGTTTTACAGAAGAGTGTTGAGAATACCATGGACAGCTAAGCAGAGTAATGAAAATGTTCTGAAAGAGGTCAAAGCAAAAAGAGAGCAAATTTCCAATATTAGGAAGACACAATCATCATTTTTTGGCCACGTAATGAGAAGAGAACAACTGGAGTATAATTGTAACAACTGGAAAAGTTGAGGGACGAAGAGATAGAGGGAAGCAAAGAGAAAAAATAACAGACAGTTTAAGAGAATGGCTTGGCAGAAGGTCAACAACAGAAATGATAAATAACTGTCGAGATAGAAAGTTGTAGAGAGACATGGTCACCTACGCCAGCAGGCCTAGTATTTGATGATGATGATGATGAAATACATATTTAGTGTATTGTTTTAATGTCTTACTGTATTATTTAGGGCGTTTAACTTGGTTATATTTTCCTCAGATTATATAAATATTTGCTGTTTACATTTATCGAAATGGGTTTGGTTTAGTCTAGGAAGGTTATGTTAATTTGCCACCACTTGTTTTGATAAAAATGATGATTCGGACTTCGAAAAATTCAGAACTGAAATTAACGCCCAGGTGGCTCCGGTTTACTTAATATATTGATACTTTAAATGTGCACAACATGTCCCACAGTGAAAAACGTCTGATGGCCATATTGACACCTTATGATATGCTTTTATGATATAAAGTGTTTCCTTTCACTTTCGTCAAATTGTTTATGTGTCTGCACTTAACACTTTTATTTCGCAATTTCTAACCTGTTTCGTGGTTTTGAAGTTTCTTTGCTGTCACTGCTAGTCCCTCATTCTATTCATTTAAAGAACTTTTTTTTCCTGAGACCAAAACAGTTACATTTGACTCTTTTGAAGCTCAGCCTGCTCCTAAAAGTTTAATTTTACAAAAAAATATCTGCATTTGAGTGGCCTTTGGTTGCTACGTGTTTTATTTGAATGTTTTCCCCATTTCTATTTAAATAAAATTTAAACTGTGATTTTGAAAGGAACAATCTTTACTTTAAACTTTCTTAAGAACTTTCAATTTTTGCAGATGTTATGTTGTTTTTGCCTGCATCTTTCTCGTGCAATGCACAAAGAACAAATTCTATATGGTTTCGTTTCTTAGTGCATGACTCTTATAAGGAAACGATGTTGCGTCGGTATCATAGATAGCGCGTACATCCACTAATCACACCGTCTGGTATTAAATTCCCTAAAGTATTGTATCAATTTTTTGGATCCGAGCCAAGATGGCTTCATGGTTACCCGTCCTCCGTTAAAAGGTACCAGATACATGTACTTTGTATGAAAAGTAGGTCGACCTGGCTTTACACGAACCATGTAGCCTATAACTGTGTTAGTTGTATTTAAAAATAATATGGGTACTAACATCATATTCAATGCGGGTTCTATGCAAGGTCTGACGTTTAATAATAAAGATAGTCTTGCTTAGAGCAAAAACATTCTGCCGTTTGTGCCGTCTTAGACTCGAAAGGAAAAAAGACAGACAGTTAGACAGACAGACAGACGGACATACATACGGACAGACGGACGGAATGATGGAAGGGCGGAAATACAAACAGTGACAGAGACAGACAGATATACCAAACAAACCAGACCGGACAGACAGACATGACAGGACAGACCAGACAAGACCAGAAGAGACCAGACCAGATAGACAGACCAGACCAGACCAGACCAGACCAGACCAGACCAGACCAGACCAGACCAGACCAGACCAGACAGACAGACAGACAGACAGACAGACAGACAGACAGACAGACAGACAGACAGACAGACAGATAGATAGATAGATAGATAGATAGATAGATAGATAGATAGATAGATAGATATAGATAGATAGATAGATAGATAGATAGATAGATAGATAGATAGATAGATAGATAGATAGATAGATAGATAGATAGATAGATAGATAGATAGATAGATAGATAGATAGATAGATAGATAGATAGAACATATTCAACATAGACGCGACTAGGAAAAGCGAGAATACTTTGCCTGGAGTTTACTTGCGTAAGAAAAGTCAAGAAGCCCGTGAGAAAATACATTACAAGTTCAATTTGTTGTCTACGCAAAAGAAAACTGGCTACAATGAAATACAGTTCTATTCTGTTTGTTTGCTTATATACTTTATGACTGATTTCACAGTCAATCTTCTGCCCTGGTGCGTTTCCTGGGTCTTAAAGTTAAGAGGGATGTTACCTGAATTCATGAGAGATACAGGGATGCAAAGGACAGTCTTGTGTACCAGTTTAGTCTTATTGTTCAGCTGACTCACGATGCGGGATTTGCTGAGGATGATATCTGATCACTTGTGGATTCTATGTAAAGAAAGTAAAGTGTCCTGTCACGCCAAGTGGCGTATAGAGACTACTGGTGTTACTGACCATAAGATTTATAGACCTTCGGCACATGATTTTTAGGGTAATGTGGTCGGTATTACGCCCGTGCCGCTTTACTTTTCCAGAAAAAAATCCGGTAGCCATTTAAGGCTAGGTGAACCTGGAAGCCGTTGATCAGGATCGAACTAGACCTCTTGTCCTTTGTAGTCCAGTTCACTAACCTCCGAGATGTCTCGGCGCGTGGACTCAATGTGCCATGAAGATAATTCAACGACTCACTTACTTCTTCATATTATCAGTATCAATATATTATTTGTATCTGTGCTTGCTCTGTTCTGTTCATTCTAAGATGCCTTTCACTAGGTTCTAAAGTTGTTTTTTTTTAATAATTCAAAGCCAACCGAAATCATCATCATTAGTTTACTTGTAATTGTAAAAAAAAAAAAAACTATGAACATCTGGGATCTGTGGTAAATCAAATGTACTATCAACCCTTACGTATGCGTGTGAAAGCTGGAAAACAAGAGACATAGATACAAAGTTGAACGCATTGGAAAATAAATGTCTAAGGAAAATACTTGGTATAGCGTGGAACGAATTCAATTAGAGAAATCGCCAATCAACCACTAATATCTTCAGTAATCAAGAAAGAACGATGGTCATATGGTGAACATGTGATGATAGGAGATAATAACCGAATAGCAAAGCAAGCGTTCATGAAGGAAACAGCAGGTAAGAGGAAAACATGATGACCCAGACAGACACTGAGAAAAACGTTGATGAGAGAGGCAAGAGCAGCATGAATCGGCTCCCTCAATGAGATAGTGGCGAGATTTGATAAAATATCTTTAAAAGAATTGAAAACTGCTAGAACAAAAATTTATATAAGAGAAGGAGTTTCTTGGTCTACGCCCTATGGGCCGGCTACGGCTCGAAAGATCAATAGATAGATAGATCTGTAGTAACTAACAATTGAGACTGTTAGAAAAAGGTCAAAAGAAGATTAACAATAGCAACACAAAAGTTATACGCCATGAAGAACACGCGACTCAATACCAACAAAGCAGTAACATTGAAATCGCTCTCTCTCTCTCTCTCTCTCTCTCTCTCTCTCTCTCTCACTCTCTCTCTCTCTCTCTCTCTCTCTAGCCCCCGTCTCGCCAAGTGGCGTATAGGGAATATGGTGTTAGTGAACATACATTGTACAGACCTACAGAACATGATTTTTGGGGTAATGTGGTCGGTATTATGCAAGTGCTGCTTTACTTTCACAGATCCGCTACACATTTAAGGCTGGGTGAACCCAGAAGACGTCGGTTGGGATCGAACCCTACCTCTTGTCCTTTGTAGTCAAGTTCACTAACCAACGCGGCTCCCTAAAACTGAAATCACTGAGGACATATATCTTTCCGATAGCAACCTATCATTGTGAATCATGGAAATCCTGCAAACATCAAGGAAGAAAATTGATTCATTCGAAACAAAATGCTTCAGAAAAATCCGTAATATACTTTATTTACTATGGAGCCGGAATAGCTCAGTGGTTAGTGAACTGGACTACCACGGACAAGGGGTAGTGTTCGATCCCAACCGACGGCTTCCGGGTTCACCCAGCCTTAAATGGGTACCGGATTTTCTTCTGGGAAAGTAAAGCAGCACGGGCGTAATACTGACCACATTACCCCAAAAATCATGTGCTGAAGGTCTGTAAAATATAGGGTCACTAACACCATATTTCCCTATACGCCACTTGGCGTGACGGGGGTACTTTACTTTTTTTTTACTTTATTTACTGAAACAGATCAACGAAGGTCTATTACAAGATTTAAACATTATTTAAAAAACTGGCTTATAAACACCATTTAACAGATGAAATTAAAATACTATGGCCATGTCAGAAGACACAGCGGGCTGGAAAGAAAAATAATGGAAGTCATAGTTCCTAGACGCGTCAGGGGCAGACCATGAAGAATTTCGTTTAAAACATTACGGAGCCATTGAACATGACAACAGAAGAAGTGGGTGATCTAGCTAGAGACAGAGATTCTTTCAGACGGCCTGTGGTGAATGCAACTTTGTGCAAAGAACATGCGACTCTATGATGATTCAAAATGTCATATTGGAGAAGCGTGGCCAAATCGATAACTTGTCGGGCTCCAAGCTAACGAGAACGCGGGTTCAGATCCCGGCAGCGTCGAAAGATAATTTTTTTTTAAAAATCCAGGGTGAAATAAAAAATCGGACTCGAGTACCTCGTGGTGTTTGTACTGGACGATTGGCTTAAATCTCCGGTCCTATATCCACCCCCACCCCTCTTGTGGCAGAAATTAGTAAACGGAAAGTGCCGTAAAGATAGTTTTTAAATTTAAAAAAAATGTTAATGTTCTATTTGTTTTACCTTTATTGTATTCAGTACTTCAGATATTTTCATTTCCCGTTTTCGTTTTTGCTCTGCCATAACCTTTCATTTATCAAAGCTAAATTTACATTTCTAGAGCTTCACATGTCATGACTAGTGTCTTATTCACAGTCTATGTTTCTGATCTATCTAAAAGTGTTGAAAATATATAACATTTTTCACTAATTTTAGTTTCAGATTTCATCATTTTTTTTTTTTTTTTTACATTTTAGTTGTTAGAAAGTATTCGCCATTGTTAAGGGAGCTTTTTGCTATTGTTCTTTATTCTTCTCTTTAAATATATATATATATATATATATATATATATATATATATATATATATATATAAAGTGTACGCCATTTTATGTTAAAAATCTCAGGTAACTGTAACCTGGTACCATTTCAAGTTTTTCCCAATTTGTTTTGTTACAGACGCGCAAATTCTGCTTTTTGTTGTTGTGAAGAATGTTTCTTTTTTATCTGCCTTTTCATTTATTGTATCCTTAAATTGATCCTTTCTTCCATCTTCAAAGTGCCAAATCATAGGTATGCAACAGCAAGAAGAAAAAACATTTATTTTTACAAACATACATGTTAAGTGTATCCTTTTTGAAAAGGTAAAATAAAAATAGTAATTTGATATGGCACGATTGTGCTTGTTATAATAGTTCTTGATACAGCTGGGCCCAACACTACAGTCAGCACATGGGCTTACAGATTACAGCTGGTCCCAACACTACAGTCAGCACATGGGCTTACAGATTACAGCTGGACCTAGACTACAGTCAGTACATGGGCTTACAGATTAAAGCTGGACATAGACTACAGTCAGCACATGGGCTTACAGATTACAGCTGGGCGCAAGACTACAGTCAGCACATGGGCTTACAGATTACAGCTGGACATAGACTACAGTCAGCACATGGGCTTACAGATTACAGCTGGACCTAGACTAGTCAGTACATGGGCTTACAGATTAAAGCTGGACATAGACTACAGTCAGCACATGGGCTTACAGATTACAGCTGGGCGCAAGACTACAGTCAGCACATGGGCTTACAGACTACAGCTGGACATAGACTACAGTCAGCACATGGGCTTACAGATTACAGCTGGATCTAGACTACAGTCAGCACATGGGCTTACAGATTACAGCTGGACCTAGACTACATTCAACACATGGGCTTACAGATTAAAGCTGGACATAGACTACAGTAAGCACATGGGCTTACAGATTACAGCTGGATCTAGACTACAGTCAGCACATGGGCTTATAGATTACATCTGGACCACGACTACAGTCAGCACATGGGCTTACAGATTATATCTGGACCACGACTACAGTCAGCACATGGGCTTACACGTTATAGTAGGAGCGAAAACTATAGGCAGTACATGGGCTTATAGATTACATCTGGGACCAAGACTACAGTCAGCACACGGACTTACAGATTACATCTGGGACCAAGACTACGGATAGCACTTGGGTTTAAAAATTACACCAGGAACCAGAACTACAGACAGCATATGGACTTCCAAATTACGTCTATGGCCAAGGTGCGGACAGCACATGGGCTTACACGTTACAGCTGGGGGCAAGCCTACATACAGAGTATGGACTTACAGCAACTGTGGGAATCAAGATCAACGAACCAAAACTGATCAAGAACCTATTCTACATCCCCGTTTTGGCTCTATAAACAGATTGCTTAATCTGTCCGGCGAAAATGACTGAAAACGAAATGCATTCCGGTACCCATAAAGGCTTTTCTGAGGTCGGATTGTTGGATCAAAATGAGGAAATATTGCAGATTACTGTAAACTAGGAAATACTATCTCCATATTCCGTGCCCAGGCAGAGTAGGCAAAGTGAAATGATGAAGAAAGCACGAATGTTTAAACTTGGCACATGGAACGTAAGGACCATGTGAAAAAAGGAAAAATTAGAACTACAGCCCTCATAGATAAAGAACCAAATAGGCTACATGTCGATATTACTTCTCCATATGTGAATATGACTGGGAACATCTGGTAAGTGAACGCACATCATGGAGAGCATGTATAAGGAACTGTATAACATTATTTTAGACTGCTAAGGCAAAACGTAGAAGAGAAAAGACTCATGAAAAAAGATGGAAAACCGTGTGGACAGGTGGGCCTGACTTGTTCATTCTGTGACCGCATGTGTTTGTCAAACATTGGTAGAATTAGCCACAAGAGAAGCTGTTCGACAAAAAAAAAACCTCAAAAAAAAATACACAATATCCTCTACTAGACCGTCTGACAAGACGAAAAGGGCCATACATACTGTAAACTACGATGCAACATAGATGAGGCTGTTTAACGCCCACTAAGAAGGGAATCTTATTTTATTTATCACTGCACTTGAAACACATTCATTGGTGCTCCGATCTTCTCCTCGAAATACTGAAACTCTTTGGAGGTGAATGCGCGCCTCACAGCAGCAGAGCTGGAAGTTGGTAGTGACCCACAGCTGGTGGCTTGCGCCAGGATCGATGAATCAGAACTATCCAGACATTTCTCCGCCGCTCCGTGGTGCCAACAGTAACAGACTAACCTTTCTAGTCTGGGCAAGAGAGTAGGGATCGAAGAGGGAAGACAACCTTGTACTCAAACATATCGTGCTAAAGTCGGTTGTGTTGGGCCGAAAGGCGTAACCATCACAGTTATACTGCAAACCATAACACAAATCAGACACGACCACTTAACGTCCTTTTAAGGACGGATGACGAAGAGGTGTACTTCTTTAGTTATTGGGCGAACGAACGCAAGTAAGCAGCAAGGAAGCAAACTCTTCCCAAGTATTATCCTGGTCCACGTTCACAAACTCAGTTTCTATGTCCATAACAATCGATCCTTTAATTGTAAAGATGTGTTACTGGTCATTTTTCAATTCATAATCTCCTAACTTAAGTGCTCACCTATTGAATGTTCATCATCAACATTGAGTGTCGTCTCCGCAACGAAAGGTTGGCTACCACAGAGCGCCATTCCACTCTGTTTCTTGGTTTGATGGTGCAGATTGTCATAGGATGACTTGTCCATCTTTTGATGTTACTCGTCCATGTTAGTCTGCCTCTGCCTCTTTTACGTTGTATTTTCTCTTCCCATATTACTTTTATTTTGGGCTGTTGTGTATTTTAACATGCCCCACAAATTGAGTGTTACATAGTCTCAAATCTGACAGGCCATAAAGAGACAGTCAAGACTGCCTTAATCATAAGAATGCAACAGAAGAGAAGTAATTGCCGAGCGAAGACAGAAAACTGAGAATAAATTAAAGCTCAACAATATGTCAATTTCTTTGTTAGAAATCCTTTCCTTTGCCTCTTCTTAAACAGAAAGACGACCATAGTTACTCAAGAATTAAAAATTAATTTAACCATTACTGTATTGTTAAATATACAATATGGCAAAGGAGCTGAAAATAATAACAAATGGTGGGTGTGTAGCCAAGAGGTTCATACACTGGACAGGGGAGGATCCATGTTCAAAGGCAGGCCATGGTGTTTAATTTTTTTTTTTTATAGGGAAAATTAATTCGTGGTTTCTTCGTGGTGTTACTCTCCCCTGATTTCTGGATAGTGAGATTCGATGTCTAGCCCACTTGGATATCGGCAATAGTCTGGACGGTTCTGTGTGCACTTACGCACGTTAAAGGACTATTGGCAGTTAAAATCGAAAAGAGTAGACTATACATTTGGCCTTTCTCCGGACAAAATTGTTAGCAAAAACGTGCTCATATCATGGATCCCAGGACGTGTTATGGAGTTCGTGCACGTAAACCTTGATTTCCCTTGGATTTCTCAACATTCTTGCGGTAGATATCGGAGCATCCATAGATTTGTCCGGTGTGCAGAGATGATAATCTTAGAAACAACTGGTAGGAGCGTTAGGGTTTCACACAAAACACAATAAATGCTCGTTCTCTCGACATGTAGAAACGCGTTCAAATGCTTGGCTGTGGTAAATTGTTATTGAACTGACACGGTTATCGAATTTCACCTGTCTTTCAAAATCAGTATCAAAATTGTATTGTCAATAAAGTAGAACGAGCGTCCTGTTGTAATGCTGTCATATCATCAGGAAAATGTGTCGTTGGTCATTACTGAATAAAGTGGAAACTAACAGTTTATATTCCTCAAATGCTTTAAACTTATCTTGAAAAATAAACTTCAAGTGTAAAATCAAGCCACTATCGCAAACTCCTGGCTACGCCTACGCAGCAATTGACTCTACAACAAAAGTTGAATGTCATGGAACCACACTTAGCTGTGGATTAACTCTGCAATCTAAGGGAATAAACTCTCCTATAAAAGTCATGGCCATTGAACTATAAGATCATTTTATACTTTGATGATGGCATCTATTTTATCACCACCTGTTAAAAGATAAAAGGAACCTTAAATTGCGTGTTTTTATTAAAAACAATTCTTGTGTTGGTAACAAGTAGTTTTATTACGATAACATCATTTGTGTGTAATGCAATTATGAACATGCACGATACAGCAGGTTACCAAATGTATGTGTTTTATAAAAAAAGAATTGTGAATTTTCAAAGTAGGTGACTGGCATTTAATTTCCTTGTCCTCATTGCTAATCTAAGCACACACAAAAAGGTGTAATATATTGTATTTGAACTTTTTAAATTGTATTTAATTTACTTTGACTTAATTATATAAAATCGTTTTTGCTTACCACCATATTAACACTCATTTTGAACATGTTTTTTATTAGAAACGATGACAGATTATGAGGATCTATCCTTTCACAATAAATGACATCAGAACTCAGATACGCTGATGGCATAGATCTCCTCTCAAACACTGCATAAGGATTAAATTAGACAATTGAGTGTGTTAAAAAAACACAGTAAAGAGGAAACAAATGGTGAAGTCTTGCAACAAATAAAAATAAAACAGCGCTACTGAAAACAATACACATGAGGCGTTTGGGGCATGTTAAAAGATACAGCAGGCTACTAAAAGTAATCTTGGAATGAAAAAACACAAGATAAAAGAGACAGAGGCATACCAAAACTAACATGGACAAGTAACATCAAAAGATGGACATGTAAGCCTATGACAACCTACATTATCAAAGCAAGAGAGAGAGCGAAATAGTGCTCCATGGTAGCCAACCTTTAATGCGGAGACGTTACTCAACGATGAAAGAGCAAAACCTCTACATAAACACACAGATACCTAAGATGCATATCAACACAACACAAAGCCAACCCAAAATCATTAACAATGAAGAGCTTGAAATTGTAACTATGAATGTCTGGGATCTATAGTAACTAACAATGCAAACTGCCAGAAGGAGAATAAAAGAAGATTAGCAATAGCAACACAAAAATTTGAATGCCGTGAAGAACATGTTGCACAACACCAGCAAGGTAGTAAAATTAAAAGTACTAACTAAGGACATGCATCTTCCCGATTGCAACATACGTTCGTGAATCATGGACAATCTCGCAAACAGTAAGTAAGAACATTGATTCATTCAATAAAAAATGTTACAGAAAATCATTAAGATACTTATAGAATAATTTAAAAAGAGCAAAGAAAACATAGAAGATTTAAACATTTAAAAAAAAAAACTGTCTTATAAACACCATTCTAGGGAGGAGATTAAATAATTTGGTCATGTCAAAAGTAACAGCGGGCTGGAATGAAAAATAATGGAAGGCATAATTCCTGGGGGACACATCAGGGGCAGACCAAGAAGAAGCTGGTTTCAATATATCAAAGCAACCTTGAACATGACAACAGAAGAAGTGGGAGATATGGCTAGAGAGAGAGATATTCTTTCAGACTGGCTGTGGTAAATGCAACGTTCTGCAAAGAACATGCGACTTATTGATAACATTTTTTTTGTGGTATGTTTAAATCGCTAATCTTACATCAGTGGTTTTTTTTTTAACTCTGCAAGATTGATTTTACCCGCTTTTGTTCAAAGGTATCAACTTATGAATATTTTTTTTAACCTTGTTCATTTAAATAAGTTTGACAATATGTGAAAGGTTTACTGACAAAAATATATTCTTGCACCACAATAATATGTGTATATGTTTCGCTATATTTTTAACATAGCAATGAAAAATACAGCAGAATGGTTCTATGTGTGCATATCTGGAAATAAAAAGACATATGTTTGACTGTTTTTTAGACCAGTTTTTGCAGAACCTCCTGCACTGCGTAATCGCAGATAATAGCATAAAGCTCACACACCTGTGGTTCGCCTACACCTGTGGTTCACCTGTCTGACTGTGTTTGCAAAGCTTTGGCAATTAAATAACTTTAAAAAAAACATTCAAAATGCATCACGTGTTATTTATCGCCGTGTGTTTTTCATATGAATTATGGGTAAAATGCATTTTAACAGTCGACTGGGACAATATTTTTGTTTTATTTGTGTGTGTTCTATTTTAATGTCACTAATTTTAGTGTTTAGAGAAAACAAATTGTCAGTAATGATTTGTTACATTGTATTTGGTTGATCAGGGATACTTGGTTACGTATGTATTCGAATGGTTCCCATGTTCATGATCTAATAAAATCATTGGTCCTTTTATTCGTATAGATTAACTTATGTATATTTATTACGTAACTGTTCTCGTTGCTTAATTTATTTGTTTGAATTATTTATAAGTGACTTTGCTGATTGATGATCAATTTAGTCTCCCCCCCCCCCCCTTTTTACGGTTGGTCAGCACCTAGTTCATATGTTGACTGGAAGATTGTAGCTTCAAAAGTATGGTAGGGTAATATGATCATTGGTGTTTAGGGTCTCAAGATAGCTCTTTAGTCGACTTGTTATTTTGTGTTCTGTTAAAAATCTGTTTACATGAAAAGCGTGTTAACGATTGACCTCTCAGTTTATTTTTTGATTGAATTATAAGTTAGCTGGTTCAGTACTTCATTGGTTGGTATGGACTTTAGCTGATTTGTGGGAGGTAAAGATGATTAAAGGATTTGTAAACGGTTTATCAATAATTTTGCTTTCACTGCACAGGGCATTCTATATCTGATAAAGTAAATAAAGTAAAGGTTCCCTCCACGTCTTGATAGTCGTATGGGGAATATGGTGTTATTGACCATAAGTTTCTATGAACATTTTTAGGTGATGTATATATGATGAAGGCAGTCACTGTATCTCAGTGATTAGTGAACAGAACAACTAAGAACTAGTGGTCGATTCGAACCCAGTCAATGGCTTCTCGGCCGACCGAGTTTTAAATTGATACAGATATTTCTGGAGAAGTTGATCGACCAGGCGCTGTACCGACCTCATGAAACATAAAAATGTGCCGTTAGTTTTTTTTAAAGTAGTGCACTAATGCTGTAAACCTCCTGCTCATCTGTAATAAAATCTTAGTTTAGTGTTATCAATTCTATTTTGTAACTTGTGGTACTGAAAAGTAATGAGAAATAATATTTTGGTTTGCAAAAACAAAAGGAAAAGTATAAAGCAAAGAAAAAGCATGTATCCCTCAAATAGGACCAACAAAATATAATAACTAGAAGAGAAGTACTCCATATTTAACAAGTTCTAAAAAGAACAGTCAATAAAAGGGCGGAAGTCTGAGATGTGCCGAGCTATCGGCGAGATTGTTATTTCTCCGAGATACAGAGAAAAGAAATTACTTTAGCAGTAAACGTGTTCTCCTTGGACTGATTGCCTGTGAGTTATGATTATTGCGTGGCTGCTGTAGTTGATATGCTGGCGAGGAAAGCAATCTGTGTCTTTCTCTTTATATCGTTGGCGTATTATTATAGGCGAATGTTTAAAGTAAACTCAAAAAGAGAAGAATATTTACTTTTCTTCTTTCTGGAATTGTTTACATAACATCTTTATTTCTAGAATTATAAATATACCCTTCTTGTTTCTATTGTTGTTAAATAATATTTAGATTATAATGTTATGAATATGTCATATTTGTTTTTTAGAATTGCCTATGTAACTTCTTTGTTCTAGAGCTGTTTTTATACCGTTCACTTTTCTAAAAAAGTGCATACATAACTAATTTAATTTTTGTTCTGCACCTATCTATGTGCCATTCTTGTTTTTAGAATTGATTTGATATTATCTTTTATCTTTGGAGCTATCTACAAGACTTCTTGGTTCTAAAACTTATAACATAACATTTTTGTTTCTATAGCTGTCTATATACCATTTTTAAAGACTTTTTATGAATTTTTTATTTTATTTCTATAGGAGATGTATTATACGGACTTTTGTTTCAATAATTATTTACATACCATGGCTGTTCCTGAAACTATCTCCATACCCTTCTAGTTTCTAGAACGTGTCAAACATTATCTTTGTTTTAGAATTCCCCATACACCATGGGTGATTGCCCATAAAAAGCTGTGTAAAACTCTCGTATTTCTAGAGTTGTCTACACATCTGTGTTATAAAGTGAGCTAATGGAAGCATGGGGGCAGGTAACTTAGTTGTTACCCGCTTCTCAATAGACAATAGCAGTAACAGATGGTAGCGACAATCAGTGTTAGGACATACATTTAAGTATGGACAATTTTCAGCCAGAATAAAACGTTAGAGGATAATAGAAGTTCACATATGGGGGTAGTGGATACACAGAAAGTGGGAAGGAGGTAATGTCCAGAATTACTGGACGACACGATGATGAGTTTAGGTCCATGGAAATTTCCACATCAACTTTTAGGCAATGCATGACAATAGCATGCATTGAGCCCATGACTTTGGCCTGTCTGATAAATAAGTTGTCATTCAACTACCAGGAAAGGGCATTGCCATGAGGTAAACATTATTTAAATAGGGCATAGAAAGTCATGAAAACAAAGTGTTATTTATCAAGTCGTGGATAGTTGAGACACAGGTCAGATTTTGAGTCACAGAACTACGAGGAGTGACCAACTCAAGGGATCAGAAGAGTGCAAATTGTTACTTTGCGACAGTTTGAGTGGCTGCTGATTTTAGGAGAAGAGTTGTGGTTGGAGTATTTAAACTTCAACACAATAGGTTAGTCAGGAGTCAGGGTTATATACAGTCAGAGGTACAGACAGTCAGGAATGAGAATTAGACAAGTTAGGAAATTAGACACACATTTAGAAAAGTTAAGATTAGAAAGTTCAGCCATTTAGTTAGGAAGTTAAGAATCTTCAAGTTGTAGTTTCAACTCAATAGAGAAGTTATTAAGTAAGTTGATAGAGAGTAGCAAGGATAGCAATGAAAATATGAACTTTAGTGTTGTGAAAGTGCTTAAGAGTATTTCAAGTTGTTTCACATTCCTCTGAACGTAAGTTGAATAACGTTGTATGCAAGATATGCACTTGGGACTGATCATATCCATCGGCGATTTGACTCAGAGAAGTCCCGAATTAATTAACATTCATTTAAGTTAAGTGCATCCACTACAGAACGATCATATGCCAAGATTAATAATATAAATCAATAAACTGATTATGATTATATAATGAGAGAAATAGAGTCTGTCATGATTTATCTGTTGTGATCAGCTATAATTTGATGTGCAGTCAAGAGAGTACAAAGATAATATAAAGAATAAATAACATCACAGCTTTATAACACCTGGTTATATGGCTATCTACGAAACCTCATTATCTATACCAGACAGCTGATTCAATGGATGTCTACAAAACATCATTATCTATACTAGACAGTTGATTCTATGGCTGTCTACAAAACAAACATCGTTATCTATACTAGACAGTTGATTCTATGGCTATCTAAGAAACCTCATTATCTATACTAGACAGTTGATTTTATGGCTGTCTACAAAACAAACATCGTTATCTATACTAGACAGTTGATTCTATGGCTATCTAAGAAACCTCATTATCTATAATAGACAGTTGATTCTATGGATGTCGATAAAACCTCATTCTCTATACTAGACAGCTGATTCTTTGGCTGTCTACAACACATCATTATCTATACTAGACAGCTGATTCTATAACACTGTCTATAAAACCTCATTATCTATACTAGACAGCTGATTCTATGACCGTCTACTAAACCTCATTATCTATACTAGACAGCTGATTCTATGACAGTCTACTAAACCTCATTATCTATACTAGACAGCTGATTCTATGACAGTCTACTAAACCTCATTATCTATACTAGACAGCTGATTCTATGACAGTCTACTAAACCTAATTATCTATACTAGACAGCTGATTCTATGGCTGTCTACAAAACCTCATTATCTATATTAGACAGCTGATTCTATGGCTGTCTACAAAACCTCATTATCTATACTGGACAGCTGATTCTATGGCTGTCTACAAACCTCATTATCTATACTAGACAGCTGATTCTATGGCTGTCTACAAAACTCCATTATCTATACTAGGCAGCTGATTCTATGGCTGTCTACAAAACATCATTATCTATACTAGACAGCTGATTCTTTGACAGTCTACTAAACCTCATTATCTATACTAGACAGCTGATTCTATGAAAGTCTACTAAACCTCATTATCTATACTAGACAGCTGATTCTATGACAGTCTACTAAACCTCATTATCTATACTAGACAGCTGATTCTATGACAGTCTACTAAACCTAATTATCTATACTAGACAGCTGATTCTATGGCTGTCTACAAAACCTCATTATCTATATTAGACAGCTGATTCTATGGCTGTCTACAAAACCTCATTATCTATACTGGACAGCTGATTCTATGGCTGTCTACAAACCTCATTATCTATACTAGACAGCTGATTCTATGGCTGTCTACAAAACTCCATTATCTATACTAGGCAGCTGATTCTATGGCTGTCTACAAAACATCATTATCTATACTAGACAGCTGATTCTTTGACAGTCTACTAAACCTCATTATCTATACTAGACAGCTGATTCTATGAAAGTCTACTAAACCTCATTATCTATACTAGACAGCTGATTCTATGACAGTCTACTAAACCTCATTATCTATACTAGACAGCTGATTCTATGACAGTCTACTAAACCTAATTATCTATACTAGACAGCTGATTCTATGGCTGTCTACAAAACCTCATTATCTATACTGGACAGCTGATTCTATGGCTGTTTACAAACCTCATTATCTATACTAGACAGCTGATTCTATGGCTGTCTACAAAACTCCATTATCTATACTAGGCGGCTGATTCTTTGGCTGTCTACAAAACATCATTATCTATACTAGACAGCTGATTCTATGGCTGTCTACTAAACATCATTATCTATACTAGACAGCTGATTCTTTGGCTGTCTACAAAACCTCATTATCTATACTAGACAGCTGATTCTATAACACTGTCTATAAAACCTCATTATCTATACTAGACAGCTGATTCTATGGCTGTCTACAAAACATCATTATCTCTACTAGGCAGCTGATTCTATAGCTTTCTACAAACATCATTATCTATACTAGACAGCTGATTCTATGGCTGTCTACAAAAACTCATTATCTATACTAGGCGGCTGATTCTATGGCTGTCTACAAAACCTAATTAGCTATACTACACAGCTGATTCTATGGCTGTCTACAAACCTCATTATCTATACGAGACAACTGATTCTATGGCTATCTACAAACCTCATTATCTATACTGGACAGTTGATTCTATAGCTGTCTACAAAACATCATTATCTATACCAGACAGCTGATTCTATAGCTGTCTACAAACCTCATTATCTATACTAGACAGCTGATTCTATAGCTGTCTACAAACCTCATTATCTATACTAGACAGTTGATTCTATAGTTGTCTACAAACCTCATTATCTATACTAGACAGCTGATTCTATGGCTGTCTACAAACCACATTATCTATACTAGACAATTCATTCTATGGCTGTCTACAAAACGTCATATATAGAGCTCTCTATGCGCTTTAGGTCATGGAAAGTGCGGTCACTAACATCAACGCCTGGCATGGCGTGGCGGAATCCTTTGGTTTACTCACATACACCTTATAATGTAAAAATTGCCAACATTTGCTCATTGTGTTTATAGTCATCTAAATTCATTTCATGGTGCTAGAATTTCTATTCTTCTTCTTTCATCTTTTCTCTTTTCACTGATACCCAAAAGATGTCGTGGTTTATATCATTTGTCGTTTTTGAGCTGCTCGAATTGTCTGAATTAGTGATTTTAATTTGTTGTTACATGTCACTGTCACTGCATCTATCCATCTTCTTCTGGGTCTTCCTCTTGGTCTTTTTCTATGCATTCTCGAGAATTTCTATTAGACACTCCATATCCTTATAGTACACTATTTGTCTACATTTTAAAATAAATAATATTATAACTAAATACCATTCTTGTTACAATAATTGTCCATATTCCGTCCGTGTTGTTTTAGTTGTCTGTATACCATGATATTCTTGTGATAACATTTTATGGTAAAAAAGAACTAACGTGCCCCGTCACGCCAAGTGACGTATAGGGAATATGGTGTTAGTGACCATAAATTTTACAGACCTTCGGCACATAATTTTTGGGGTAATGTGGTCGGTAATATGCCCGTGCCGCTTTACTTTCCCAGAAAAAAATCCGGTACCCATTAAAGGCTGGGTGAACCTTGAAGCCGTCGGGTGGGATCGGACCCTACCTCTTGTCCTTTGTATTCCAGTTCACTAATTACTGAGCCATCGCGGCTACCAACATTTTATGGTTCTTGTCCATATTTCACCCAGGTTACCATAGATGTAAACATTCCATTCTTGTTACTACAGTTTTGTCATATTCTATCGTGTTACTACAGTTGTGTCATATTCTATCGTGTAACTACAGTTGTGTCATATTCTATCGTGTTATTACAGTTTTGTCATATTCTATTGTTTACTACAGTTGAGTCATATTCTATCGTGTTATTACAGTTTTGTCATATTCTATTGTTTGCTACAGTTGTTTCATATTCTATCCTGTTACTACAGTTGTGCCATATTCTATCGTGTTATTACAGTTTTGTCGTGTTACTACAGATGTGTCATATTCTATTGTGTTACTACAGATGTGTCATATTCTATCGTGTTACTACAGATGTGTCATATTCTATCGTGTTACTACAGATGTGCCATATTCTATCGTGTTACTACAGATGTGTCATATTCTATCGTGTTACTACAGATGTGTCATATTCTATCGTGTTACTACAGATGTGCCATATTCTATCGTGTTACTACAGATGTGTCATATTCTATTGTTTGCTACAGTTGTTTCATATTCTATCGTGTTACTACAGTTGTGCCATATTCTATCGTGTTATTACATTTTTGTCGTGTTACTACAGATGTGTCATATTCTATCGTGTTACTACAGATGTGTCATATTCTATCGTGTTACTACAGATGTGTCATATTCTATCGTGTTACTACAGATGTGTCATATTCTATCGTGTTACTACAGATGTATCATATTCTATCGTATTATTACAGTTTTGTCATATTCTATCGTGTTACTACAGATGTGTCATATTCTATCGTGTTACTACAGATGTGCCATATTCTATCGTGTTACTACAGATGTGTCATATTCTATCGTGTTACTACAGATGTGTCATATTCTATCGTGTTACTACAGATGTGCCATATTCTATCGTGTTACTACAGATGTGTCATATTCTATTGTTTGCTACAGTTGTTTCATATTCTATCGTGTTACTACAGTTGTGCCATATTCTATCGTGTTATTACATTTTTGTCGTGTTACTACAGATGTGTCATATTCTATCGTGTTACTACAGATGTGTCATATTCTATCGTGTTACTACAGATGTGTCATATTCTATCGTGTTACTACAGATGTGCCATATTCTATCGTGTTAGTACAGATGTGTCATATTCTATCGTGTTACTACAGATGTGTCATATTCTATCGTGTTACTACAGATGTGTCATATTCTATCGTATTATTACAGTTTTGTCATATTCTATCGTGTTACTACAGATGTGTCATATTCTATTGTTTACTACAGTTGTGTCATATTCTATCGTGTTACTACAGTTGTGTCATATTCTATCGTGTTATTACAGTTTTGTCATATTCTATCGTGTTATTACAGTTTTGTCATATTCTATCGTGTTATTACAGTTGTGTCATATCCTATCGTGTTATTACAGTTTTGTCATATTCTATCGTTTTACTACAGATTTGTCATATTCTACAGTGTTGCTACAGTTGTGGTAAATTCCACCTCGTTACTACTATTGTATTCCATTTTGATACTACGGTTGTGTCATACACTATCTTGTTACTACAGTTGTGATATAATCCATCCTTGTTACTACAGTTGTGTTATATTAAATCCTTGTTACTTCAGTTGTGTTATATTCCATTTTGTTACAACAGTTATCATATTCCATCTTTGTTACTATATATATATATGTACATTTTCCATCGTTGTTACTATAGTTGTCCATGTACTGTTTGTGTTACTACAATTGGCTATATTCAATTCTGGTTGTAATAGTTGTTAATACACCGTTCTTGGCACGGTTCCTTTTACTGCAATTGTCTATTATATATCATCATGTTGGCTGTAGCTGTCTACACACCATCCTTCATATAGTTGTCTTATTCCACCCTCACTAATGCAATTGTCAATTTACCGTCTTAGCTGCTATAATATTAATATTCCACCCTTCTTCCTGTAATTCTCCTTATAGAAAGTAAAAGTAAAGTACCCCCGTCACGCCAAGTGGTGTATAGGGAATATGTTGTTAGTGACCTTAATTTTGAAAGACCTTCGGCACATGATTTTTCGGGTAATGCGGTCGGTATTACGCCCGTACAGCTTTACTTTCCCAGAAAAAAAATCCGGTACCCATTTAAGGATGTGTGAACCCGGAGCCGTCTGTCAGGATCGAACCCTACCTCTTGTCCTTGCAGGTCAGTTCACTAACCCCTGAGTTATCGCGGCTCCTAATTCTCCTTATACCTTCCTTTTTATTATAGCTGTCCCTATCTGTCCTTGTTGCTAAAGGTATTCACATAAATGTGTAAATATAAGTCGAAATATTTTCGCTTTTATCAACGTGAGTAGAATTGCCAAATGACATTAATGTAGTTAACTTATTGATTCCGTCTTCCACAAATACAAAAGCATATATATATATATATATATATATATATATATATATATATATATATATATATATATATATATATATATACATATATATATTTATCAATGACAAAAATTGTATACAGTATAAACATAGACAGCAAAGATCAATAAAGAACATGTACTGGCAGCAAACAGCGGTTATAAGATCTGGAAATCAATTAGGAATGATTCAACAAATAAGACAGTGTGATAGGCAAGGTTGAATGCTGTCACCAGATTTGTTTAATATGTATAGTGAGATTATTTTAAGATCCATAACAGGCATGCCTGGAATAACAATCGAAGGTCATGGCATAAATAATGGAAGGTATTCTGATGTAGTAGTAGCCTCCGTCAGTCATAGTTGACTATGGATTTTTCAGCGCCCCTAGAAATGTTATTTTTCCTTTATTTTCTTTCGCCGCGTATTCTCTTTCTCTATGAATCTGTCTGCTTCTTCTTTGAGGTGAACCTTTAGAGTGTGTTTCCAGAGATTGCGGTCTGCAGCTATGCCTTCCCATGCTGCAGGGTTTATGTTCAGATTCTTCATGTCGCGTTTACACACATCTACAAATCGAAGTTTTGGGCGCCCCCTAGTTCTTTTACCATATGCCAGTTGCCCGTAGAGTATATCTTTCGGTACGCGGCCATCTTTCATACGGTGTACATGGCCAAGCCAGCGTAACCTACGTTGTTTGAGCAGCGTGTAGATATTCGGTAGGCCTGTGTGAGTCAGGATCTCCACGTTTGTCACTTTATCCTTCCAGGTGATACCAAGAATACGGCGTAGACATCTCATATGGAATGCATTTAGCCTCCTCTCCTGCTTTACATAGGTTGTCCAAGATTCGCTGCCATACAGGAGGATACTAATTATGCAGGCATTGTACACTGCAGATTTTGTTTTAATTGTCAGTTTGTTGTTTTGCCAGACACGCTTAGAAAGACGGGCAAAGGTGGTAGCGGCTTTACCAATACGAGTGTCAATTTCTGTATCTAAAGATAGCCTGTCGCTGATGATGGACCCCAGGTAGTTATACTGCCTCACGTTGTCAAGTTTATAGTTGTCGATAGAGATTTCAGGTGTTGCTTCGACGTCCTGACCGAGTATGTTAGTTTTCTGCAAACTTATTGTTAGACCGAAGTCTTGGCAGGCATGCGCAAAGCGATGTACCATGCTCTGGAGTTCTTCCTGGCTTTGCGTGACAAGTGCAGCGTCGTCAGCAAATAACATATCTCTAATATAGATATCTCTGACCTTAGACCTTGCCTTTAGTCTTGAGATGTTGAACAGTCGGCCATCGGATCTAGTATGCAGAAAGACACCTTCATTTGAATGTGAGAATGCATGTTTTAACAGAACAGCGAAGAAGATTCCAAATAGAGTTGGAGCAAGAACGCATCCTTGCTTGACACCGCTGCGTATGCCGAAGGGTTGTGATGTGCTGCCGTCATATTGGATGGTGCCCTTCATGTCCTCATGAAACGATTTGACTAGCGACAGTAGAGTATGTGGGCAGCCTATTTTGGAGAGTATTTTGAAAAGACCTTCTCTGCTGACAAGGTCAAATGCCTTTGTAAGGTCGATAAAGGCGATGAAGAGAGGCTTTTTCTGCTCTCTAGATTTTTCTTGAAGTAGACGTAAGGAGAAAATCATGTCTGTAGTTGATCTTCCTGATATGAAGCCTCATTGCGATTCAGGATATACGCGTTCTGCGAGTTTTTGTAGCCTTCCTAAGATGACTCTGGCGAAGGTCTTGCCGACAATGCTGAGTAAGGAGATGCATCTGCAGTTGTTGCAGTCGCTTCTATCTCCTTTATTTTTGTAGAGAGTTACAATAACGGAGTCTCTCATATCTTGAGGAATGGTTTTCTCTTTCCAGCATTGATGTAGCACTTCAAGCAGGGGATGTAATAATGCACTTTTGCAGGATTTAATCAGATCGGGAGGGATCCCATCTTGTCCTGGAGCCTTGCCGATGGCCAAGCTATCTATGGCCTTGCTAAGTTCCTCTACATTTGGTTCAATGTCCAACTCTTCCATAGGTGGGAGACATTGTATGGTGTCGAGGGCGTTTGATGTAACAGTGTTTTCTATTGAATAAAGTGAAGAATAATGTTCCACCCATCTTTCCATCTGTTTGCCTCTGTCTGTTATTTTCTCCCAGTGGATGACTTTAGTGGGGCAATAGTGCATTTTGTTGGCCCAAGGCTTTCTTTATGCCATCATACATTACTTTTAGGTTTCCAGTTTGAGATGCAGTCTGGATGCCGTCGCTAAGCTGGAGCCAGTACTCATTAGCACAGCGTCGAGATGTTTGCTGGACTTTGTTTCTGGTCATTTTAATAGCATGCAGAGTATTTGCATTTGGTGCGCGCTTGTGATCTAAGAAGGCCGCGCGTTTAGCCTCGATTACGGGTGTCAAAACATGGGAGTTGGCTTCAAACCAATCGTGAGACTTAAATGTCTGTTTTCCAAAGATGCTAACCGCGTTGTTGTAGATGACGTTGCGGAGATGCTCCCATTTTTCCACAGCGCTGTTGTAGTGTTCATGAGCGCTTTGCGACTCCTTGAGGGTCTTGTTGAACTGCTCGACCAGTCCAGAATGTGTTAGCTTGCTAGTGTCTATGCGAGGTCTCCTCTTTGGCTGCCTGGCATAGTGGAACCTCCTGGGCAGTAACTTGAGTTTGCAGCAGACTAGAGAATGATCCGAGTCACAGTCTGCACTGTGGTATGACCGTGTGTGAATTACAGATTTGAGGAAAGGCCGTCTGACAAGTATCAAGTCCAGCTGGTGCCAGTGTTTCGATCGTGGGTGTCTCCAAGATACTTTATGCTGAGGCTTGGTTTTGAAAAAGTATTTGTGGCGCACAGGTTATGATAGGCGCAAAACTCTAGAAGTCGTTGGCCGTTTTCATTTAATTTACCAACTCCAAAGCGACCGATGCAGGTTGGCCACGAACTGTGGTCTGCACCAATTCTAGCATTGAAATCCCCCAGTAGAATAATGTGATCTTGTCCTGGTATACTTTCCATGATTTCTGTCAAATTTTCGTAGAAATTGTCCTTGGTTTCAGATGACGAGCACAAGGTCGGAGCGTACACACTTACAAGAGTAACTGGTCCTGATGTTGTATTGAGGCGAAGTGTTAGTATCCGCTCTGATGCATTCTGACCGAGTGTAACCAGACCTTTTAGAGATTTTTTCACAGCAAATCCCACACCGTGTTCTCTGATATCGTCGCTGCTCTTTCCTTGCCAATAGAACACGTAGTCCGCCTCGTTCAGCATGCCTGATCCTGCCAAACGTGTCTCTTGAAGTGCGGCTATATCCACCTGAAGTCTTTTCAGTTCATTATTAATTATGGCTGTCTTTCTAACGTCGTTTATATCACGCAAATTGTCAGATAGGCCAGTTTGCATTGTGCGGACGTTCCAGCAACCCAAACGTAGGTTGAGTTTCTTAATTGTTGGTTTCACTTGTGTGGCAGGTGTGGATGGTATCCTGTCGACACAAAATGGCGATTCTGGAGTGTTCTCTCCAGGGCGCGAGCTTGGGCAGAAAAAGAAAGAGACAAGTTGTTGCCCATGCAGCATGTTTCTTCACTCCGCGCAGCCGAGCGATCCAAAGGTCTAGCAGGGCAAGAACAGTTTGGTGCCAACTGCGCCGCAGGAGTTGCCAGAGCAATGTTGAAATCAACACTGGACTGCCTTAGGGACTCCATCTCCGGATTTTTCCTCAGGGTTTACTCCCGAAGTCTATTCCGTGAACGGGTACCTGCTAGACAGCAGGGGTTTATAATCAGAGTTGACCTTCTCCTAGATGCGTTGCCATCTTTAGGCTGACGGGTCGCACCTACCCGGGGAGGAGGTTAGAGGCGCCTCCGTTTCGCCGGCGAAAACGTCATAGGGCATTTGGGGCATTTTATAGAATTAGCTGCCCCACGCAACTAATTCACCCCACCCTCTGTATCGCCACTTGACTTCATTTTGCGGAACGCGGCTGGTTATTCTATATTCTCAGCACGCCTCTATATCTAGAGGCCGGCCACTGTGTTCCACTAGTGGACACGTTTAGAAGTAGGTCAAGCCGCCTACTCCTAGGCGACAGGTAAGATAGTGCCTAAGCCTGTCCACGCGTGAATCCGCCGTTCATATTATCGAAAATGGGTCAACTTACATTGAGTCCACAATGAATGAAAATACCATCCAATCCTTATCAATGAAATTACACAATCATCATCGAAAAAATAAAAAACAATCACAGGAATCATGTAGGATAACTGCTGCAGGCAAAAGGTCCTTCTGCTATCGTCTCAAATCGGAATACACACGGCATAACGACAATCACGTCTAGCTAGGACGCCATCTTAGCATCACTCTCTGATGATACAGTCTTAATCGGTAAGAGTTAAAATGAGTTACAAGAAATGTTGAAATTATAGTGAAATAAAGCAAAAATAAAGGACTTAGCCTTAATAGCAAAAAGACAGAAGTAATTGTAACAATAAATAAAAATAACATCACCTCAGTGCAAAATAAAGACAAGTGGAACAATATTAAAACACGTAAATGAATTTAAATATTTGGGAACTTTGTTAACCTCAGACGGAAGATGTACAACTGATGTGAGATGCAGAATGGCTCAGGTAAAAGCACCTTTCAAAAAAAAAAAAAAAATAGGAAGATACAATGCGATCCATTTTTGACAATAGAAACAAGAAAAAAAGTTCTTAAATGTTATGTAGACATACGCAAACATATGGATGTGAATCATGGACAATAGGACAACAGACAAGAAAATCACCGGAGTCTGTAGATATGTGGTTTTACAGAAGAATGTAGAGAATACCATGGACCGCTAAGAAGAGTAATGAAAACGTTCTGAAAGAGGCCATAGCAAAATGAGAGCTAATTTCCAATATTAGGAAGAAACAATCATCATTGTTTAATGAGAACGTAAAGAGAAGAAAGCAGCTGGAATATATGGTAACAATAGGAAAAAGAAAGGGACGAAGAGATAGAGGGAAGCAAATAGAAAAAAATAGCAGACAGCTTGAGAGAATGGCTTTGCCACATGTGATGAGCGGAAATGATAAATAACTGTGGGGATCGAAAGTTATGGAGAGACATAATCACCGACCCCAGCAGGCCCGGTACTTGATGAAGATGATCAATGTATAAATTTTGATTGGCCTTACATGTGTCAATGTCTTTATTCCTAATAAATAAATCGTGGCTATCGGGCTGGCTACTGACCGTAACGTTCCATATTCAGTTTCCAGACGTGGAGCGAATTCTTATTCTGACAGAAACAGCTTCGTTGTTTACAGAGCCTCTTAAAATGTGTACCCTGGATATTTATTTTTTCATGAGAAAGTACAAATTGTGGGTGAGATAATGATTATAAAAAAAAGTAAAGAGCCCCCGTAAACGCCAAGTGACGTATAGGGAATATGGTGTTGGTGACCATAAATTTTACAGACCTTCGGCACATGATTTTTGGGGTAATGTGGTCGGTATTATACCCATGCCGCTTTACTTTCCCAGAAAAAAATCCGGTACCCATTTAAGGCTGGGTGAACCGGAAGCCGTCGGTTGGGATCGAACCCTACCTCTTGTCAGATAATGATTAAACTACCCGCAAAATGTGAAGCTGATTATATAAACAAAAATATTGGCACACACGCCACATTCTCTAAATTCGTTATGGCATATGTGGAACCTATTAGTTTAACACATTAATAAAATAAGTGTAACTTTATTACAAGAAAAAAAAAAACCTTTATTTCCGTGATTATATATATATATATATATATATATATAACTCTTCAAAGGAAAGCAAATTGCTTAACAATAAACAAAGGCGGGTGTAGGACTAAAAAACGTCATTGTATGGTTTTGCCTGAATATTTGAAAGAGTTGGACTCAGAAATCGATCATATCTGAATGCACTATATTTCTCACTCTCTCTCTCTCTCTCTCTCTCTCTCTCTCTCTCTCTCTCTCTCTCTCTCTGTGTGTTTCTCTGCCACCTGTCACTTTCTCTCTCTCTCTTTCTCTCTCTCTCTCTCTCTCTCTCTTGTTGCATTATAAAATTGTGTGATATTTAATATCCGATTTTGTAAAATTCATGTTCCCCTTATTCAGTTCGTCAGTTATTATAACTATTATAATAATTGTAATACCTGTTAAAAATAAAATGATTCCTTTGTTTAAAAAGGCATTTAAGAAAGGCATTCTATACATGTGAGCGCTACATATATCAATGCACTGATCGAAGTTGATAAGCTGTAGTCAGTTATGTTCGCTGTAGATTTAGGATTCTGTGGACATTCACTATTTATTATAATATCCCATGTATTTCTCTATATTACTTTGATTAAATATTAATGAACTATAACACCGTGCTTTTCAACGACACCGAATGACAAACAATAACAAATATTTGATAACACTTTCTTTAAGGCGACCAGGGGGTATTGAAACTAAACTCGATCAAACCACAGCAGATTAGAAACGGAACTATTTGGAGTGTAAATCGAACGCTTTATTTCAACGTTGAACTGAGTCCCTTCCTCACGCTATAGTAATGTCGATGATTAACTATAAACTATTAATTACAGTTTAATTTATTGAACGATTACAGATAAAGAGGCCTGTCGCGCATAAAATAATTTAAGAATAAAAGACAAGAATATGAAGATCCAAAAAGGAGAGAATGGAATAATGTGAGAAGAGCCGGATATTCCCATTGATATAGAAGCACGCAATCCCTTGTTTTCCAATCCAGTTTTTCACTCGTTACGATAAACACATCTGTTTTAATTTATCTGCGAAGCACCCCCCCCCCCCCCCCCCCCCCCCCCCGTGTTCGTTACATTTCGGTTCACTTATTTGCATATTGTCTGTCAATCAATAAACCTAACAAGCTAGTGAAAACAGAAACAAGTAGGAATTAGTCAGCTATAGATAAATTATAAATATGACAAACCAAAAAGTGAGTTTCTGATAGTATTTTCAGTTGATATAATAGGATGTCGAACAATAATCAGTGTCTCAAATGTGACCGGTTGTATCCAAGATGGAGAAATTAATTTTCTCCGGCTTGGTATAGAACCGTTGATCACAGGTTTAACAAGCTGCTATCGTAAACACGATTTTTTTAAGGAAACGTAGACCTGATATCGCCAATCAATCACTAATATCTTCAGTAATAAAGAAAAGTCGATGGTTATATGTTGGACATGTGATGAGAAGAGATAATAACCGAATAGCAAAGCAAGCCCTCATGTGGGAAATAACAGGTAAGAGAAAAAGAGGAAGACCCAGAGAGACACTGAGAAGAACATTGCCGAGAGAGGCAAACGCAGCAGGAATCGGCTCTCTCAATGAGATAGAGCAGCTCGCAGAGAATAGAGACAAATGGCGAGATTTGATAAAATATTATTAAAAGAATTGAAAACTGCTATAACAAAAATTCAGATAAGAGAAGGAGTATCTTGGTCTACGCCCTATGGGCCGGCTACGGCTCGAAAGGTCAATAGATTGATAGAAAATGTGAAAATATTTTGGTTTGGCAAGTAAATACCAGTGACTCAAAAATGACAAGGACAAAAATGGGAGACAGTGATGCATAGCGCAAGATTTGACACGTGTCCTAGCCTCTTATACTCTAGCCTACCTCGCCTAGCAGTGGTGGACAATAATACTATCCTCTAGCCAGCAATCTTGTCTCTCAACTTCAGAGGTAGGCAGGTGGAACAGCAGACGATATTCAGGAGCAGCCAAGACCGCGACCAGACAGGGTGTCATGACTCGGTACAAATAATAATACATAAATATTATTATATGGGGAACTTCCGAGGCGATAATAGGGAATAATAGAACAAAGAAGTATGTGTTAGCACTCGGAAAAATTGACAGACAAACAACAATAGAAAAAAACGAAGAACAATATATGGTCCGAAGTGGGATCGAACCCGTACTCAGTGGCACCGCGCCTTGCCACGAGAAGCCGAACGCTTGGTACACTGCCACGCAGCCAACTAAAAAATTGGCTATTGCAGTAGTGTCTTCCACGAAAGGCGATCTCAATGACTATAGCATAGGGTAACGATCACAGACCGGAAATAAATTGTATATTTGTACTTTCCTATTAATGCAAGTATCTCCCAGTAGGGCTGAATACTTGTGTTGTAGACAAACATTTATTGGACGAAACAGCACGAATAGTAGTTCCCAGTGGTTATATACTGGGTACAAATAATAATACATAAATATTATTATATGGGGAACTTCCGAGGCGATAATAGGGAATAATAGAACAAAGAAGTATGTGTTAGCACTCGGAAAAATTGACAGACAAACAACAATAGAAAAAAACGAAGAACAATATATGGTCCGAAGTGGGATCGAACCCGTACTCAGTGGCACCGCGCCTTGCCACGAGAAGCCGAACGCTTGGTACACTGCCACGCAGCCAACTAAAAAATTGGCTATTGCAGTAGTGTCTTCCACGAAAGGCGATCTCAATGACTATAGCATAGGGTAACGATCACAGACCGGAAATAAATTGTATATTTGTACTTTCCTATTAATGCAAGTATCTCCCAGTAGGGCTGAATACTTGTGTTGTAGACAAACATTTATTGGACGAAACAGCACGAATAGTAGTTCCCAGTGGTTATATACTGGGTACAAATAATAATACATAAATATTATTATATGGGGAACTTCCGAGGCGATAATAGGGAATAATAGAACAAAGAAGTATGTGTTAGCACTCGGAAAAATTGACAGACAAACAACAATAGAAAAAAACGAAGAACAATATATGGTCCGAAGTGGGATCGAACCCGTACTCAGTGGCACCGCGCCTTGCCACGAGAAGCCGAACGCTTGGTACACTGCCACGCAGCCAACTAAAAAATTGGCTATTGCAGTAGTGTCTTCCACGAAAGGCGATCTCAATGACTATAGCATAGGGTAACGATCACAGACCGGAAATAAATTGTATATTTGTACTTTCCTATTAATGCAAGTATCTCCCAGTAGGGCTGAATACTTGTGTTGTAGACAAACATTTATTGGACGAAACAGCACGAATAGTAGTTCCCAGTGGTTATATACTGGGTACAAATAATAATACATAAATATTATTATATGGGGAACTTCCGAGGCGATAATAGGGAATAATAGAACAAAGAAGTATGTGTTAGCACTCGGAAAAATTGACAGACAAACAACAATAGAAAAAAACGAAGAACAATATATGGTCCGAAGTGGGATCGAACCCGTACTCAGTGGCACCGCGCCTTGCCACGAGAAGCCGAACGCTTGGTACACTGCCACGCAGCCAACTAAAAAATTGGCTATTGCAGTAGTGTCTTCCACGAAAGGCGATCTCAATGACTATAGCATAGGGTAACGATCACAGACCGGAAATAAATTGTATATTTGTACTTTCCTATTAATGCAAGTATCTCCCAGTAGGGCTGAATACTTGTGTTGTAGACAAACATTTATTGGACGAAACAGCACGAATAGTAGTTCCCAGTGGTTATATACTGGGTACAAATAATAATACATAAATATTATTATATGGGGAACTTCCGAGGCGATAATAGGGAATAATAGAACAAAGAAGTATGTGTTAGCACTCGGAAAAATTGACAGACAAACAACAATAGAAAAAAACGAAGAACAATATATGGTCCGAAGTGGGATCGAACCCGTACTCAGTGGCACCGCGCCTTGCCACGAGAAGCCGAACGCTTGGTACACTGCCACGCAGCCAACTAAAAAATTGGCTATTGCAGTAGTGTCTTCCACGAAAGGCGATCTCAATGACTATAGCATAGGGTAACGATCACAGACCGGAAATAAATTGTATATTTGTACTTTCCTATTAATGCAAGTATCTCCCAGTAGGGCTGAATACTTGTGTTGTAGACAAACATTTATTGGACGAAACAGCACGAATAGTAGTTCCCAGTGGTTATATACTGGGTACAAATAATAATACATAAATATTATTATATGGGGAACTTCCGAGGCGATAATAGGGAATAATAGAACAAAGAAGTATGTGTTAGCACTCGGAAAAATTGACAGACAAACAACAATAGAAAAAAACGAAGAACAATATATGGTCCGAAGTGGGATCGAACCCGTACTCAGTGGCACCGCGCCTTGCCACGAGAAGCCAAACGCTTGGTACACTGCCACGCAGCCAACTAAAAAATTGGCTATTGCAGTAGTGTCTTCCACGAAAGGCGATCTCAATGACTATAGCATAGGGTAACGATCACAGACCGGAAATAAATTGTATATTTGTACTTTCCTATTAATGCAAGTATCTCCCAGTAGGGCTGAATACTTGTGTTGTAGACAAACATTTATTGGACGAAACAGCACGAATAGTAGTTCCCAGTGGTTATATACTGGGTACAAATAATAATACATAAATATTATTATATGGGGAACTTCCGAGGCGATAATAGGGAATAATAGAACAAAGAAGTATGTGTTAGCACTCGGAAAAATTGACAGACAAACAACAATAGAAAAAAACGAAGAACAATATATGGTCCGAAGTGGGATCGAACCCGTACTCAGTGGCACCGCGCCTTGCCACGAGAAGCCGAACGCTTGGTACACTGCCACGCAGCCAACTAAAAAATTGGCTATTGCAGTAGTGTCTTCCACGAAAGGCGATCTCAATGACTATAGCATAGGGTAACGATCACAGACCGGAAATAAATTGTATATTTGTACTTTCCTATTAATGCAAGTATCTCCCAGTAGGGCTGAATACTTGTGTTGTAGACAAACATTTATTGGACGAAACAGCATGAATAGTAGTTCCCAGTGGTTATATACTGGGTACAAATAATAATACATAAATATTATTATATGGGGAACTTCCGAGGCGATAATAGGGAATAATAGAACAAAGAAGTATGTGTTAGCACTCGGAAAAATTGACAGACAAACAACAATAGAAAAAAACGAAGAACAATATATGGTCCGAAGTGGGATCGAACCCGTACTCAGTGGCACCGCGCCTTGCCACGAGAAGCCGAACGCTTGGTACACTGCCACGCAGCCAACTAAAAAATTGGCTATTGCAGTAGTGTCTTCCACTGGGAACTACTATTCGTGCTGTTTCGTCCAATAAATGTTTGTCTACAACACAAGTATTCAGCCCTACTGGGAGATACTTGCATTAATAGGAAAGTACAAATATACAATTTATTTCCGGTCTGTGATCGTTACCCTATGCTATAGTCATTGAGATCGCCTTTCGTGGAAGACACTACTGCAATAGCCAATTTTTAGTTGGCTGCGTGGCAGTGTACCAAGCGTTCGGCTTCTCGTGGCAAGGCGCGGTGCCACTGAGTACGGGTTCGATCCCACTTCGGACCATATATTGTTCTTCGTTTTTTTCTATTGTTGTTTGTCTGTCAATTTTTCCGAGTGCTAACACATACTTCTTTGTTCTATTATTCCCTATTATCGCCTCGGAAGATCCCCATATAATAATATTTATGTATTATTATTTGTACCCAGTATATAACCACTGGGAACTACTATTCGTGCTGTTTCGTCCAATAAATGTTTGTCTACAACACAAGTATTCAGCCCTACTGGGAGATACTTGCATTAATAGGAAAGTACAAATATACAATTTATTTCCGGTCTGTGATCGTTACCCTATGCTATAGTCATTGAGATCGCCTTTCGTGGAAGACACTACTGCAATAGCCAATTTTTTAGTTGGCTGCGTGGCAGTGTACCAAGCGTTCGGCTTCTCGTGGCAAGGCGCGGTGCCACTGAGTACGGGTTCGATCCCACTTCGGACCATATATTGTTCTTCGTTTTTTTCTATTGTTGTTTGTCTGTCAATTTTTCCGAGTGCTAACACATACTTCTTTGTTCTATTATTCCCTATTATCGCCTCGGAAGTTCCCCATATAATAATATTTATGTATTATTATTTGTACCCAGTATATAACCACTGGGAACTACTATTCGTGCTGTTTCGTCCAATAAATGTTTGTCTACAACACAAGTATTCAGCCCTACTGGGAGATACTTGCATTAATAGGAAAGTGCAAATATACAATTTATTTCCGGTCTGTGATCGTTACCCTATGCTATAGTCATTGAGATCGCCTTTCGTGGAAGACACTACTGCAATAGCCAATTTTTTAGTTGGCTGCGTGGCAGTGTACCAAGCGTTCGGCTTCTCGTGGCAAGGCGCGGTGCCACTGAGTACGGGTTCGATCCCACTTCGGACCATATATTGTTCTTCGTTTTTTTCTATTGTTGTTTGTCTGTCATGACTCGGCCTGCAGAGATTTCTTTGTCCTCTATCATGCTTAAAGATATCCAGATCTGCAGTAGTCAATAGTAGATTGTGGGCGACATCTTGCTTCTCTCTTTCTCTGGGTTTTCCGTTCTCCCATTTATCTGGAACTATAAAAAGTAAAGAGCCACCGTCACGCCAAGTGGCGTACAGGGAATATGGTGTTCGTGACGATAAATTTTACAGACCTTCGGCACATAATTTTTGGGGCAATGTGGTCGGTATTACGCCCGTGCCGCTTTACTTTCCCAGAAAAAAATCCGGTACCCATTTAAGGCTGGGTGAACCCGGAAGCCGTCGGTTGGGATCAAACCCTACCTCCTGTCCTTTGTAGTCCAGTTCACTAAACACTGAGCTATCGCAGCTCCTATCTGGAACTATACTCTCCATAATAATTTTATATTTTTAGTACTTTTACGTTGCCCGAAATATTTTGTTTTCTTTATTTTTATGTTCTTTATGAATCAATTTTCTAGAATATTAAGTTCTAGAAATGTTTACCGGTTTTTTTTTTCGTCTAGACTATTCTGATTATTCCTCTGTAACACGTTCGTAGATATTGATGTACTTCTCTGTAGATCTGTAAACTGTCCATGTTTCACGGTCATATTTTGTAATGAGAAAAAATAAAAGGTATAAAAACCTATGTTGTGTTGCTATAGCTGTCTCTTGTCACATGTTGCCGAGTTGTTTTAATTAATTCATAATTATGTTCAGTCGTCTTTTCATATCTTTGATACTCTTTCCATCGATCTGTATCAATGATAACAATAATGATATCATTGAACTTGTCTCCACCAAGCATAAGATGTACCCCTTTCTAACTCCCTGTTCTATACGTAACCAGTTTGATGTATCATCGTCAATGCACACAGCTACTTATTGCTCCTTATAAATCATTTTTATTATATGAACTAGATGTGGCTAAAATCTAATATATATCATTATTGTCTTTAATATCGTATGTAGTTCGCTCTCAAATGCCTTCTAGTAGTCAACAATGTATGTAACCAGATTTGTATTGTGTTCTCTGCGTTTTTAAATTTATGCTTTTCCAATTAACCTTTCTGTTACAAGAGACACAATTTTGTTACTCTGCCTCTCCCAAAATCAGCCTGAACTATGTTGATTTCCTATGGGTTTTTAAATGGTAATTGTAAGCATGATCTTCATCGCATGACTGATTAATGCAACTGCTCTGTAACTGGTGCATTCTCTTAGGCTGCTTTTTTGCATTGGAATAAATATAGTTCGTTTCACATACATCCCTTTGTTCCAAATCTTGTTACATAATGCATGGTATACATTCACTCAGTTACCCTGCTGCTTTAATTAGCTCTGTTGCAATCTCAACGCATCCGTTGCTTTATTATTATTCTAAATTCATATGGCCTGTTCCACTTCATCCAATGTCTGATGTGGTTCCTTTCTTCTGGGTTGTTGTCATAATTATCAGTTATGGGTATAGGCTTCGGCAACTATTTTCCAGCAACTTTTCTTCATCATAGTTTCATTCAAGCATATGGCCAGTCTGGAGCCGTGATAGCTCAGTGGTTAGTGAACTGGACTACAAATGACAAGAGTTAGGGTTCGATCCCAACCGACGGCTTCCGTGTTCACCCAACCTTTAATGGGTACCGGATTTTTTTTCTGGGAAAGTAAAGCGGCAAGGGCGTAATACTGTCCTCATTACCCCAAAATTGTGCCGAAAGTCTGTACAATTTATGGTCACTAACACCATATTACCTATACGCCACTTGGCGTGACGGGAGTACTTTACTTACTACTTTTATATGGCCAGTATGTTATTGGTTGTTTTATATTTTGGTATAAATCAACCAACTATAAATATCCTTTCTCTGAACATTTCTTGATTCCGCCCATTTTTTTTTACGACCTTCTATGTTGATCCAGTAGTCTTGCAGATGCTGCTTTTTATGTTTGTCTTTTCTAATCTTCTATTTGATTCACCCCGATGAGTTTTTGATTTCATTTCTTATCTGTGTCAGTTATTCTACCCCTTGTTTTCAAATCTATTCTCAGCTTTAACAATTTTGACCTATCATCTATATCCATTTATTTCTGTGATTCTATGCATTTCTATTATTCGTGGAATTAGCTTCTTAGCTGCTCATATTAACGACAGCTTAATAGTGTTACTAAAATATGTTTATAAACTGCTATTCCACATTTCCCTGTTTTATCCTTGCCACAATAGGTACACAATTCCCCCATTTTCTATTTTGAAGTGGCCTTATCCTGCCAATCTGTATTCGCAAACGTCTAAAATGTATATTTCATACCTTTCTTTTTCTCTTATTACTATATGATATCTCTACCTAGAAGAGATCTAATATTCCATTTTCCCAAATTGTGTTTGTTCTAAAGCAGCGGTGGATGGAAACTCGGAGATTCGAAACGTGGGGAAGATGAGACCAAACTTTCAGGTGACCTTTAACTTGATAATTTGCGATGTAAAGATTACTGTACTTTAAGATATGTAAAGGATATCAAAAGCAAGAGGAGCTTTCATTGCACTGGGAAACATATGGAAATCCAAAGAAATTAGGCTAAATACAAAAATAAAAATTTTCAACTCGAATGTTAAGTCGGTCCTATTATATGGCTGTGAAACATGGAGAATAACAAAACTGACAATCACGATGGTACAGACTTTCATTAATGGATGCTTGCGCAGAATAAAGGGATGGAAGTGGCAGGACAAAGTCACTAACGTGGAATTATGGAAATGTACCGGTCAAATACCAGTGGATAAAGAGATACAGCGAAGACGATGGCGATGGATAGGACACACACTAAGGAAGCCAATTGAGAGTATTACACAACAGGCCCTTTTTTGGAATCCCCGGGGGAAAAGACAAAGAGGAAGACCAAGGTATTCTTGGAGAAGACAGATCGAAGCAGAGATGAAGATGATGGGGAAGACATGGAATGATCTTAAAAGAATTGCAAAAAACAGATCGACTTGGAAAGTGTTTGTTGAAGACCTATGCTCCACTGGGAGCTAAAAGGTAGAAATAGTTCCTTCGATTATTGACCTGACTTAAGATAAGTTTACTACATCATTATATCTTAGCTATTTGCATATACGTTATGAAAAACCATGGTTTTGTTGCCAATTAACATCGCTTACAGATTTGTTGAAGTTTTATATATATATATATATATATATATATATATATATATATATATATATATATATATATATATACAGACGCATCGCGCCAATTCAAAGTAGGCACTAGATAAGCCTACCGCCTTATTGGCTCTACTCCTAAATGTTTCGATAAAGAGATAAGACATCAATTATTAGTTACTCGCATGTTGTCATGATAACCAGGAGCTGATTGCAGAAATAACATAACTAGTTCTTATACACACTGAAACGTCGACAGATGACGTTGAATGGTTGTAGTAGGTTTGAACTACAAAGGCATTAAAACCTATTTATTAGCAACAGCTCAAATAATTTGGACTGTGAGATCATAGAGATCACTATGGTACGGTGTTTAGTTGTACATCGACATTTAACTCATCATAACATGATTGTGTTGTGTATTTTGATAAAATATTATGAGTCATGACCTCCATTGTCTTCTATGAACATTTGCCACTGTTATGAAGTTTGATGCGAGTGTTTTCTTGAATAACACCGTCAGGCTTTGAGTCGTTATCACGTTAACTGTTACTAGTTCTTGTATCATACAAATCTCCATCTCGTATTTCTAATCTGTCTAGCCTGGAGAACTCCCTACCAGATATTTCTACATCTATTTCTGTGCTTCTCAAGTCATTGTAATTGTGAATATTTTTTTTTTTTACTCAAGAATTAAGATCTGTGTATAATTACAAAATGATATTGTGATGACTAATATGATGTTGCACATCGTAAGAGCGAAAAAAAAATCACGGAGTATTGTCATCAAAGAGATACAGTCATGATCGTGCAAGTCTATAGGATGTTTGCAAATTGGTGAAATCAAAGCGAAAGCGGAGGCGAAGTTGACATGTGCGTATCAATATTTTTTTATATTCCGAATTATTCTTAGACGTAGCCATTTTCCGTTTCACGTGGGGTGGACTAGATAATATAAATATATCCATGATCACGTAAAATCATCATGGTATGCATGAAGTGTGTGTTATTATGAACGTAACTAGCTACGCTGCATTGATCGCAGGATGTGTGCAATTAAGTTTATATGGTTTTTGGGTGGTTACAATTAAAGTGCATTATTGCTGAATTTTTACAATCATATTACATGGCTGGTTTGATGTTTACAACTAGGATGCGTTGATTGTTAGATGCTTACAGTAATATTACATGGATGGTATATTGTATTGTATGGCATATATTGTAACAACTGGGAAAATTGAGGGACGAAGAGATAGAGGGAAGCAAGGAGAAAAGGATACCAGACAGCTTAAGGGAATGGCTTGGCAGAAGGTCAACAACAGAAATGATAAATAACTGTCGTGATCGAAACTTGTGGAGAGACATGATCACCTACGCCAGCAGGCCCGGTACTTGATGATGATGATATCGTATTGATTGTTGGTTCTCTACAATCATGTTTTGCATCGTTATTCCCAACATTGTTTGAATGTATAGCTTCAACGAACCTCAACACCACAGTGAATTCTTAATTTGAGTAAATAATTTAGATTAATCTCAACATTATAGTGACTTCTAAATTTCATTATGTAATTTCAACTAGCCTCACCACTGTAGTGACCTTTAAGTATTACTATATAACTTCATCTAGCCGCAATAGCTCAGTGGTTAGTGAACTGGACTACAAAGGACAAGAGGTAGGGTTCGATCCCAATCGACGGCTTTCGGGTTCACCCAACCTTTAATGGGCGCCGGATTTTTTTTTCTGGAGAAGTAAAGCGGCATGGGCGTAATACCGACCACATTACCCGAAAAATCATGTACTGAAGGTCTGTACAATTTATGGTCACTAACACCATATTCCCTATACGCCACTTGGCGTGACGGGGGTACTTTACTTACTATATAACTTCAACTAACCTCAGAACTATAAAGATTTCTAAGTTTGAGTATATAACTTCAATTAACTACAAAACTACATTACCTTCTACCTGTTGTATAACATTGTTTGAACTTTCCGTCTGTAAAGTCAACACTAATTTGTGTCGTGTTTCTATACTGTAAAGCTGTATTTATTCATTTTCTATATTTTAAGTTTTTAATCAACCACATTCACTTCACCTCCGTATTCTAAAGTTAAGTCGCACACAAGTTACGTAATATGTATTGCTGTATTTTTAAGCTGCATATGTCAGTCTCTGATATCTTTGTTCTCTGTAGAATGCCTTTTGCACCGCAGTATAGATATATCGCCACGTCACCTTTACACACTGTAAAACCTTGATAATATATTATTAATAAAATACTTTCTACATTTTGCTCTACCTATCACAATTTGTATCACCTCAGTGCAGCATAGTTGTATTTCTTTGCTTCGTTTATCTCTCTCTCTCTCTCACTCTCCGTGTCTCTCATATCTCTCTCGCTCTCTTATCTATTTCATTCTTCCCCCCACCCCCCCCCCCCTAATTTATTCATAAGCGCTTGATTGGCAACACCACAACTATTGAACGCGTTACTGAACTGCATTTACATTTTACCTCTGTTGTTAAAAATAACATACTTCTGATTGATACCACATGCCTCATTTTAAAAACATAAAGTATACAAATCAGTAGCCACTAAGGAACGCATTCTTTCTCTGTGCACCAACGCAGACATCGACAGTATAAGATATTTTCTTACATGGATGTTATAAATCTCTGCTAAATTTATATATAATTTTATAACTTCACTAAACGAATTTAGACACTTCTGTCATAAGAGGCGCCATATGAAAGTGAACTGATTGTTTATGGTACTTCCTGTGCAGAAAATTCATAGGAAATGTCAGAATTATATTGGATTTATAAGATTCCGTAAAAAAAATGCCCCTTGTACAAAAATTGAAGAAAATTCAATGAATAATTAATGAATGTTTTTGGGAGAAGCAAGTATTCTGATTTCATGAAATGATATTTTGTTGCAAGCGGACAAGAATATCGATTGAAGAAATGTGTTGATTTGTGATCAGAAGAATGACTTTTATCACTCAAATTTAGATGTATCTGATCACTGTATTCTATTGATGTTATTGTTGTTGCCTCTATTATTAAGGGGAAAGGAGGCTGTATTTTGATACATGTGGAATGAGAGACTCTTCGAGTCGATTGGTCTATTGCCATTCAGCTTAAAAGAAATAAAATGAACCTTGTCATGCCACGAATGTTGATTTTATGGAAAACATGATGTTGATGTATTTGTTATGAAATCTGCACATTTGTGAGTAATATGGTCAGATTGGCAGCAGACATTCATTCTTTATAATATAAGAAAAAGACTGCGGTACCCATTTCTGATTAGGTGAGCTTGGAAACTAATTGGTCGGGAATCGAACCGGACCTCACTAGACTGCTATACTATAAATATAATTTATAACAACTGCTCTAGAGCGGATCCGTGATTGTAGTAAATAGTTCAGTCTTTAAGAACACCGTCATGAAGTGGACTCCGTGATTGTAGTAAATAGTTCATTCTTCAAGAACACCGTCATGAAGTGGACTCCATGATTGTAGTAAATAGTTCATTCTTCAAGAACACCGTCATGAAGTGGACTCCGTGATTGTAGTAAATAGTTCAGTCTTTAAGAACACCGTCATGAAGTGGACTCCGTGATTGTAGTAAATAGTTCATTCTTCAAGAACACCGTCATGAAGTGGACTCCATGATTGTAGTAAATAGTTCATTCTTCAAGAACACCGTCCTGAAGTGGACTCCGTGATTGTAGTAAATAGTTCATTCTTCAAGAACACCGTCATGAAGTGGACTCCGTGATTGTAGTAAATAGTTCATTCTTCAAGAACACCGTCATGAAGTGGACTCCATGATTGTAGTAAATAGTTCATTCTTCAAGAAAACCGTCATGAAGTGGACTCCGTGATTGTAGTAAATAGTTCATTCTTCAAGAAAAACCCTGTTATCATATTTTCATCAACTGATAACGTCACAGATAAAGGTGGACTGCCCTCATCAAATGTGCAGCAAAATGTTCTCTTTTTGTTCTAATTTAATTTAAGTCGCTTTCGTTATTCCTTTTAGCTACCTTACCGTTCTTCAATAGAGCTACTTTTACACTGAAATTTATTCTCCAAATATAATTTCGCTAGCTTTCTAAAAGTACAGCCGTCAGAAATGTTTTCATTGTAGTCAAGAGCATAGAAATAGAATCCAGAACTGACACCCTACATAAGTAATAACTGCTTAAAAAAATGAAGACCACTATTAGATCTATCTGAAGTAACAAAACAATAGGGATAACACTTTAAGGAGATCATCAATCTATTGGAAGATTATCAGAATAATTTAACACAATACGATTGTGCAACAGTGCTACAACCGAAAATACTAACAGAAGAACTTGAAAACAAGTTGTTAGACAGTTACCTACAAAAAATATAAAATACAAAACACCAGAAATTGATGGTCTAACAGGAGAGAAAAAATTCAAGCAGCAGGGGATGGTATATCATATGGCTGCATATAAACTTTAATACAGCAATGGCTGAACAAATTGAACCACTATATAGGGCTGCATATAAACTTTAATACAGCAATGGCTGAACAAATTGAACCACTATATATGGCTGCATATAAACTTTAATACAGCAATGGCTGAACAAATTGAACCACTATATATGGCTGCATATAAACTTTAATACAGCAATGGCTGAACAAATTGAACCACTATATATGGCTGCATATAAACTTTAATACAGCAATGGCTGAACAAATTGAACCACTATATATGGCTGCATATAAACTTTAATACAGCAATGGCTGAACAAATTGAACCACTATATATGGCTGCATATAAACTTTAATACAGCAATGGCTGAACAAATTGAACCACTATATATGGCTGCATATAAACTTTAATACAGCAATGGCTGAACAAATTGAACCACTATATATGGCTGCATATAAACTTTAATACAGCAATGGCTGAACAAATTGAACCACTATATATGGCTGCATATAAACTTTAATACAGCAATGGCTGAACAAATTGAACCACTATATATGGCTGCATATAAACTTTAATACAGCAATGGCTGAACAAATTGAACCACTATATATGGCTGCATATAAACTTTAATACAGCAATGGCTGAACAAATTGAACCACTATATATGGCTGCATATAAACTTTAATACAGCAATGGCTGAACAAATTGAACCACTATATATGGCTGCATATAAACTTTAATACAGCAATGGCTGAACAAATTGAACCACTATATATGGCTGCATATAAACTTTAATACAGCAATGGCTGAACAAATTGAACCACTATATATGGCTGCATATAAACTTTAATACAGCAATGGCTGAACAAATTGAACCACTATATATGGCTGCATATAAACTTTAATACAGCAATGGCTGAACAAATTGAACCACTATATATGGCTGCATATAAACTTTAATACAGCAATGGCTGAACAAATTGAACCACTATATATGGCTGCATATAAACTTTAATACAGCAATGGCTGAACAAATTGAACCACTATATATGGCTGCATATAAACTTTAATACAGCAATGGCTGAACAAATTGAACCACTATATATGGCTGCATATAAACTTTAATACAGCAATGGCTGAACAAATTGAACCACTATATATGGCTGCATATAAACTTTAATACAGCAATGGCTGAACAAATTGAACCACTATATATGGCTGCATATAAACTTTAATACAGCAATGGCTGAACAAATTGAACCACTATATATGGCTGCATATAAACTTTAATACAGCAATGGCTGAACAAATTGAACCACTATATATGGCTGCATATAAACTTTAATACAGCAATGGCTGAACAAATTGAACCACTATATATGGCTGCATATAAACTTTAATACAGCAATGGCTGAACAAATTGAACCACTATATATGGCTGCATATAAACTTTAATACAGCAATGGCTGAACAAATTGAACCACTATATATGGCTGCATATAAACTTTAATACAGCAATGGCTGAACAAATTGAACCACTATATATGGCTGCATATAAACTTTAATACAGCAATGGCTGAACAAATTGAACCACTATATATGGCTGCATATAAACTTTAATACAGCAATGGCTGAACAAATTGAACCACTATATATGGCTGCATATAAACTTTAATACAGCAATGGCTGAACAAATTGAACCACTATATATGGCTGCATATAAACTTCAATACAGCAATGGCTGAACAAATTGAACCACTATATATGGCTGCATATAAACTTCAATACAGCAATGGCTGAACAAATTGAACCACTATATATGGCTGCATATAAACTTCAATACAGCAATGGCTGAACAAATTGAACCACTATATATGGCTGCATATAAACTTCAATACAGCAATGGCTGAACAAATTGAACCACTATATATGGCTGCATATAAACTTCAATACAGCAATGGCTGAACAAATTGAACCACTATATATGGCTGCATATAAACTTTAATACAGCAATGGCTGAACAAATTGAACCACTATATATGGCTGCATATAAACTTTAATACAGCAATGGCTGAACAAATTGAACCACTATATATGGCTGCATATAAACTTTAATACAGCAATGGCTGAACAAATTGAACCACTATATATGGCTGCATATAAACTTTAATACAGCAATGGCTGAACAAATTGAACCACTATATATGGCTGCATATAAACTTTAATACAGCAATGGCTGAACAAATTGAACCACTATATATGGCTGCATATAAACTTTAATACAGCAATGGCTGAACAAATTGAACCACTATATATGGCTGCATATAAACTTTAATACAGCAATGGCTGAACAAATTGAACCACTATATATGGCTGCATATAAACTTTAATACAGCAATGGCTGAACAAATTGAACCACTATATATGGCTGCATATAAACTTTAATACAGCAATGGCTGAACAAATTGAACCACTATATATGGCTGCATATAAACTTTAATACAGCAATGGCTGAACAAATTGAACCACTATATATGGCTGCATATAAACTTTAATACAGCAATGGCTGAACAAATTGAACCACTATATATGGCTGCATATAAACTTTAATACAGCAATGGCTGAACAAATTGAACCACTATATATGGCTGCATATAAACTTTAATACAGCAATGGCTGAACAAATTGAACCACTATATATGGCTGCATATAAACTTTAATACAGCAATGGCTGAACAAATTGAACCACTATATATGGCTGCATATAAACTTTAATACAGCAATGGCTGAACAAATTGAACCACTATATATGGCTGCATATAAACTTTAATACAGCAATGGCTGAACAAATTGAACCACTATATATGCAGACATTTGTAGTCTTGCAAAAGGTGATGAAAAGGAAGAACGTAACTTCTGGACAAGTGACGATCAAGTCATATTACATTTATCCCCACGCCTTAAAAGACAACAAAAATAAATAAAAGTAAAGTGCCTCCGTCACGCCAAGTGGCGTATAGGGAATATGGTGTTAGTGACCATCATTTTGATAGACCTTCGGCACATGATTTTTGGGATAGTGAGGTCGGTATTGCGCCCGCAATGCTTTACTTTCCCAGAAAAATCCGGTACCCATTTAAGATTGGGTTCATCCGAAAGCTGTCGATCAGGATCGAACCAGACCTCTTGTTATTTGTAGTCTAGTTCATTAACCACTGAGCTATCGCGGCTCCCACCTTTTCCAGTAACAGATTGGAAATTTTCCATCCGCAAAACTTGCTATGTTATTCTGTGTGTGTAAATGCTTACAATTCGGTTAGTGATATAATCCACTAACTTTGGGTACCAACCAAGCTATCCGACCAATGCTATCTATATCCCACTTTGCTATCTTTATCCCACTTTGCTATCTTTATCCCACTTTGCTATCTACTTATTCTATCCTAGTCTATATACTAATACAACTGGACAAGGACATTGACAATACAATTTCGGTTTTCAACTGGAAGCGGGTACTTTCACAATCTCTGCTTAACACTAGGCCTCCTATATATCGTCTTTTTCCTATAATACTCAGTACTCATTTCAATTACGTTGATGCCATGGATTTTTGGATATAAAACTAGTCTCTAAAAGCTTAAAGCATGTACCTTTTGTTTTATTGTATAACGAGGACCTTAATTTCAACGCTACGATGACCCGCTACGATAACATAGAATAAGAGAAGATAAGATAAAATGTATTTAACAAACCATCAGGATTTGCTATAATTGCGCAACAATTACTTCATGAAAAAATAATTGTCGATATTGATCCCACATCCCAGCAACCATTGACGAGGGCTCGTTTCTCTTGGAGCATTTTTGACATCACTCGTTTTGACCTGCCAATGTCCCGCAATAAATGACAAAATAAATGAATGAACGCGAGCCTAAGAAAAGTAAATTTTTTCACAAATCACGCCTTTTACGTTATTGATATTGTTCCCCAATATATATAACAGATATATGAATAATAGACGTATATAGAATACAATAGAAAGCACTTGGAGACTATAGGTTTGAGGTTTAACAAATGTATGTTAAACATACCAAGGGTGTGTTAAAAGTTCAATGTGGAAGCCCTGATAGAGGCCAAGTAACAATAAGATATTAAAAATTAAATAATATATTTAGGTACGTGATGCAGAGTGGAGTACTAGAAAATATTATAATAACTGGATACAATGAGAGAAAGAAAGTGTGAGGAAGGCAACGAGAGAAAGTAATAGAGAGTTAAAGAACGTGGCACAGAGAGGAAACAACAGCGGTATTGATAAGAAGAACCGGCATGAGTGAGAGAGACGGAGAGACAGGATCGTTAACGCCCCTGAGCATGATGATGATGATACTGATAATGATGATGACGTTGTCCCATGTCGGCAATGGACAACAAGTAGTACAGGAGGGGTGCACGAAACATAAAATGTAACCTCATATAAAAATGGTCGTTTCTTGAGGTCCGTTGTACAGTGATTGGGAATATAGACGTACAGATGTTGAAATGTAACTGTTCTGAAGCTGATCATTCTGAGGGAGACGATTTTGTTACATACGATAGCGGGTTTGTGATGTGATGCATGAAATCGTGAGAGTGTATCTCAGCTAGAATCAAAGACAGGAATTTGCTGAGTAGAATAAGATAATTCTGAAACAATGTTTAACATAAGAATGACGACTGAAGTAGCTTTTGCTACCTTAAGAATAATGAAGTGTAAGTAAGAAGAAAAGAGCCCCCGTCACGCCAAATGGCGTATGGGAAATATTGTGTTAGTGACCATAATTTTTTTACAGACCTTCGGCACATGATTTTTGGGGTAATGTGGTCGGCATTACGTCCGTGCCGCTTTACTTTCCCAGAAAAAAAATCCGGTACCCATTTAAGGCCGGGTGAACCGGAAAGCCGTCGATCAGGATCGAAACCGACCTCTTGTCCTTTGTAGTCCAGTTCACTAACCATTGAGCTAACGCGGCTCCCAATAATGTAGTGTACGTTGGATAAAAAGAAGAAGAAGAAGAAAATTCACGTGGGCGACACATTTTATTGGGGCAGATATCGGACAGCCATTAAATACCTCTATGGGTTAACAAATAAAGTCCCAGTGATGAAAGAGTTGCATTCGTAGAAGCTTTAACGTTAGACAACGTTTATGGAATTATATTTCGGTTAGGAGTAAGTTCCAGAACGAAAATGCCAAAAAAGCCTCTCCTCCTAAGCGCATGTTGCAGAAACAATGGGTTGGCACACTGTAGCCGTGTTGACATCCCACTATGATTGTATTTTGTTTACCGATACGACTATCATTTTGTAAACGTATTATAAAAATGGAAATCGTATACAATATAATGTCGAACGGGTTAAACGAAATAAATAATATGTGTGATCTAGGTGTTTGAACAAGCAGGGAGATACTGAACCCATCAGTGTGTACACACTTTGTCATGAGGTGAAATCTCTTAAGCACCTATGGTAATAACCTGAATGCTCCTACATAAACTCTGACAACACTGAAAAATAGAGCAATCTATAACGGAAATCAGCAAGCACGACGAAGATTTATCAATTTAATAAATCAACAATATGTTGCTGCCATCTTTAAGGATACATACATTTTCTTTGAACATATACACAATATCGTTCGATACATCATTTAGGCATTCTTTTCCTTGTGTAGACCTGCCTGTAACAACACACTTTAATAATTATGATAATTTAACATAATTGTATTGCTGTCTATTTTATTCACCATAGTTGCTTTTCTTAAAAATGGAATTCTGTATAACTGACACGTCTGACTTGCCAGTGGCTATGCCTGACAATTGCTAGCAATGGTCTGAAGAGAATATGTTTGCTTTTTTTTAAATTTAAATATTTTGTTTAGAGAAATTTTACCCAGAAGCTACTCTCCATTATACCATCCATCGTTACCTTGTGCTGGTGGGCAATGTTTTATATATACTGTGGAAGGTGTGTGGGAGCTTCCATTATACCTGGTTTACTTAACTGCATGTCGTGTTTATTTTTTGACTTTTTATCACCTAATTCGTGTGATTCAATCTATCTATCTATCTATTGGCCTTTCGAGCCGTAGCCGGCCCATAGGGCGTAGACCAAGATACTCCATCTGGATTTCTGTTCTAGCAGTTTTCAATTCTTTTAAAGATATTTTATCAAATCTCGCCATTTGTCTCTGCTCTGTGCAAGCAGCTCTATCTCATTGAGGGAGCCGATTCCTGCTGCTCTTGCCTCTCTCATCAATGTTCTTCTCAGTGTTTCTCTGTGTCTTCCTCTTTTTTTCTTACTTGTTATTTCCCACATGAGGGCTTGCTTTGCTATTCGATTATTATCTCTTCTCATCACATGTCCAACATAAGACCATCGTCTTTTCTTTATTATTCAATTACATTCAACCTACTACCTGTTTTATAACGTTGACTATATGTTTAATGTGTGCTTTATCTATTTCTACTTATATATCATCTTGGGTGTTGCTTTTCATTTTTTTGCTTTTCACTCCTGCCTCTTGGGTGATGATGCAGTTTCACAAATGTAAACAGAGCTTCACAGAAGGAGGCAATGTTAGCATCAGAAATGGGCGTGGGGGAACGCGGAGCAAGTGTTTCAGAACTTAAGCTTCTTGTCACTCAGGGGAGGGGAATTCGGTGTGGGCCCGACATAACTAGGTTAGAATTCCCAGGCATCGATTATCCTGCTGCAATTGAAAGTTGACAACTAAAAGTTCACAATATATTAGTTATGTGAGAGAAGAGACCCTGATCTAAGTCGTTTCTATAATATGTGCAACATATTGGGAATTGTCAGCTTTCATTTATACCTGCTCTAAGGTTCGGGTATTTGCCAAGAGTCATCATCATCATAATGTGCTATACCGGTTGGCGTAGGCGATCATGTCCTTCCACAATCTTCTATCTATAGTGCATCGTATCAGTTCTGTTGTTGACTATTTTCCATGTCATGACATCAAGCTATCCAGTATTTTCTCTCTTTGTCGTCAACGATCTTTCTTTCTTTTTATTTTTCCAGTTGTAACCAAGTATTCCAATTTTCCTCTTCTCATGATGTTTCAAAAAAATGTTGACTGTTTCTTTCTGATGTTTTGCCATGAGTAGTTCATTGATGTAACATTCATTTCAGGCCTTGACCTTTTTTGTACATATCGTTAATGTAAGTGCTAAATAGGACTGGCGATACGCCAAATTAAGCCTTACTTCTATAGCAACTATCTCTAGCTGAAACACACGTTGAATTTATCTAAGGAAACTCCTAAAATAATTGTTTAAAATTCATAAAAATATAATATTCCAAATATTCTATCTATCTATCTATCTATCTATCTATCTATCTATCTATCTATCTATCTATCTATCTATCTATCTATCTATCTATCTATCTATCTATCTATCTATCTATCTATCTATCTATCTATCTATCTATCTATCTATCTATCTATCTATCTATCTATCTATCTATCTATCTATCTATCTATCTATCTATCTATCTATCTATCTATCTATCTATCTATCTATCTATCTATCTATCTATCTATCTATCTATCTATCTATCTATCTATCTATCTATCTATCTATCTATCTATCTATCTATCTATCTATCTATCTATCTATCTATCTATCTATCTATCTATCTATCTATCTATCTATCTATCTATCTATCTATCTATCTGTCTGTCTGTCTGTCTGTCTGTCTGTCTGTATGTCTGTCTGTCTGTCTGTCTGTCTGTCTGTCTGTCTGTCTGTCTGACTGTCTGTCTGTCTGTCTGTCTGTCTGTCTGTCTGTCTGTCTGTCTGTCTGTCTGTCTGTCTGTCTATCTATCTATCTATCTATCTATCTATCTTAAGAGAAGCAGTTTTATCCACCAAGCCAAGCGTATTAGTAGACAAACACCAGACATGCCAAGAGTTGTTAAACCCATTCTGCCCATACCAGAACAGACTCCCTGGACAGATGAATCAGGATTATCAGTTCAAATACGGACAGAAGTGAAAGGAATAGTTGACAAAGATGAACAAAATAGTCTACAGCGAAAAACAATAACTCTCAGTTTCCTGGATGAAAAATACCCACAAGACCTATGGATCCGTGTGTACACAGATGGATCAGCACAGAATGCAGCAAAGAATGGGGGAGCAGGTGCATATATAGAGTACCCAAATAACACTAGGGATATGAATAAAATAGCAACAGGGAAATATTGTCACAATTATGATGCAGAAATACAAGCAATAAAGTTGGCAATAGAAAAAACTGCTGAACAGTAATCTTAGCCCACAGACTGTAGTATTTTTGACAGATGCAAGATCAGTACTCCAGGCACTACAATCCAGAAAATTACCACATCTGCAGACCTTATTGACTGAACTCTGCAAGCACCACAGGGTTGCCCTGCAGTGGATCCCGTCTCAGTGTGGAATACCAGGAAATGCGAAAGCAGATCAGTTGGCAAAGGAAGGTTCAACAGGCACACAACTACATACACCAGTTACATGCCATCATAAGAAACAGATAATCAAATCAATCAGAGGACCACAAGCCCCAAATCAGGATGCCTTTTAATAATATGAATAGATATGAACAAGTTATCATTATACGCCTAAGAACAGGACACAATCAACTCCATAGTCACATGTATACAAAATTCAAGATCGGCACATCAACTACTTGTATATGTGGACAGGCACCCCAGACTTCTGAACACATACTTCAAGACTGCACTGAATATAGTAGACTTAGGAAAATCCATTGGCCCATAGATACAACACTACAGACAAAGCTTTATGGGCCACTGCAAGAATTACAAAAGACATTGCTGATATAGACAATACTTCGAGCGAACGAACGATATCTATCTATCTATCTATCTATCTATCTATCTATCTATCTATCTATCTATCTATCTATCTATCTATCTATCTATCTATCTATCTATCTATCTATCTATCTATCTATCTATCTATCTATCTATCTATCTATCTATCTATCTATCTATCTATCTATCTATCTATCTATCTATCTATCTATCTATCTATCTATCTATCTATCTATCTATCTATCTATCTATCTATCTATCTATCTATCTATCTATCTATCTATCTATCTATCTATCTATCTATCTATCTATCTATCTATCTGTCTGTCTTTTGACCTTTCGAGCCGTAGCCGGCCCATAGGACGTAGACCAAGATACTCCTTCTCTTATCTAAATTTTTATTCTAGCAGTTTCCAATTCTTTTAAAGATATTTTATCAAATCTTCCCATTTGTCTCTGTTTTATGCAAGCAACTCTATCTCATTGAGGGAGCCGATTCCTGCTGCCCTTGCCTCTCTCATCAATGATCTTCTCAACGTCTCTCTGGGTCTTCCTCTTTTCCTCTTACCTGTTGTTTCCAACATGAGGGCATGCTTTGCTATTCGGTTATTATATCTTCTCATCACATGTCCAACATATGACCATCGTCTTTTCTTTATTAATGAAGATATTAGTGGTTGATTGGCTGGCGATTTCTCTAATTTCCTCGTTTGTTTTGAATTCGTTCTACACTATACCAAGTATTTCCCTTAGACATTTATTTTCGAATGCATTCAACTTTGTTTCTATGTCTCTTGCTGTTTTCCAGCTTTCACACGCATACGTAAGGGTTGATAGTACATTTGATTTTAATAGTGTAAGTTTTGTGTTTGTGCTGATGAGTTTTGATTTCCACAACTTTTCAAGGCTTCTGAAAGACATTGTTGTCTTAGCTATTCTGATTCAAATTTCTTTACTTGTATCCCTTTCTCGATCAACGTGACTTCCAACATCGATAAAGTGATTGATCTCTTCCACTGGTTTGTTTTCCATGTATATTTTGTCGTCTGTTAAAATTAACATTGTCATGACCTTATTCTTTTCATAATTGATCTCAAGTCCCATTTTGCTGGCTATTGATGACAGTTCATTTGTGTTTTTCTGCATCGTTTTTATCTGACTGCTGATGAGATTCCAAACATTACTTACATTATATTCACATAATATAACTTTCACAATTCATTAAAATCATATTTTACACAGAACATACTCTTCACTTTACCATCGATCGTCAATAGGCTTGTAGATACTTCAAATGGACTCTATTCAGTCAAGATACCAGAAGTTAGTGTTTTACGAGAAGATATTTGTTTTAATTTCTAACTTAAATTGCTAGATTATATGACATATAATTCACTGAATGATTTCACTCTGTGAAATCTAACTATAGCAAAGATATAATTATGGATCTCTCTTGAATATCACTGAACAAAATAAATGAAGAAAATAAGATAAGAATAACTGCTAAAGCAGTCTCAGAACATAATGTATTGAATGTATACGCTTTTGCAGAAATTTAAATCTGATTGTAGTGTTACACATTAAAAAAAATATAACACTACACGGCTATACTTAATCTCACTTGTAAAATATACAACCGGACAATCATCATAATTATGACGGAGATAACAAGACAAAGATATCACCTGATCGTACTTGATATTCTTGTTAATGACGTCACGCTGAAACAAGTTCCATTATTTAAGTAGTGAACAGGCAAATAATTGTGTCTCGCCTGACTGCCCTCAGTTTTACCACGTGACTGTTTTACCAAAGGGATTGTATCTACCTTACACTTGGGTACATTTTCTCACTCGAATCAGCCAAGTCACTCCAGCTAAGCCATTTTTATATATTTTAATATATTTTAATATACAATGTACTTTATACTTTATATTCTTCGTTTTTAGTTTTCAACTCTTCATTAATTCTCTATACTTTAGATTCTATATCTCTACCTTTCACCTATCCTCTAAAATGTGACACATCTCTTTCTCATCTCACCATCCTATCTCTCATCCCTCTGGCCACCTATCCCTAACTTCACTATCCGACATGTAACTATAGATATCTGTGCCTCACCGTTTGTTGTCGTTGTCCATATCTCCCTAACTTCACCATCCGACATGTAACTATAGATATCTGTGCCTCACCGTTTGTTGTCGTTGTCCATCTCTCCCTAACTTCATCATCCGACAAGTAGCTATAGATATCTGTGCCTCACCGTTTGTTGTCGTTGTCCATCTCTCCCTAACTTCATCATCCGACAAGTAGCTATAGATATCTGTGCCTCACCGTTTGTTGTCGTTGTCCATCTCTCCCTAACTTCATCATCTGACATGTAGCTATAGATATCTGTGCCTCACCGTTTGTTGTCGTTGTCCCCGTCTTCTGAAGAAGTGCCGCAGGCCGGAACGCAAATATTTTGTTGTATTCCTTTTTTGTAAAGCTGTGACAATATTATGGAGTGTATACTACACCCCACTATTGGCTCGCTTCATAATTTAAGTACCCGTGGTGTATTTTTACTGATATTTCGAACACTAGAAATTTATTTTAGGCATTCTTTCAATATGAAGACACAATAACATACAAACTGACATTACTATTTCAATATGCATACATTACAATTGCTATAAAACGACAACACACAAACACATATTTACTTATCCTACAGGCAATGTCGCACTATTTCTTTTAAAAGGATACATGAACTACAATTGATGGCTACGGGCATGCATGAGCTCCTGAATCAGAGATAATGGGCGACGCTTGAATTCTTGGGACATGTTGGATTATTTTAACTTATCCTGGCTGCAGGTATTTAAATACTAGATCTTCTATATAAATATAGTTTAGTGAAGGTAACAAGACATTAAAGGGACAATGTGAGATGAAATGATTCAGAAAACCAATAATATCAGAAGGAGAGAGAATATGAAAAACAGAATATATCAGTACCATTGATGAAACTAAAGATTGCATCAAACACATAGGAGAACAGTAGATACATTTATCATCTCATGTGAAATCAGCAAAATCATCTGTTGTTAGAGGACCATCAAAGCCAACGTTGGGGTTTCAAGTCGCGAGGACTGCCAGAAAGCAGATGAGTAGATTAGATGGCATCAAAGGAAGCAACTGACGGAACAAACTATCAGCAGTCGGTCCACCAGGTACATGTTTGCAGTTCCTGATAACGCTCCTCGACATGCGTGACTAGTGATGCGAAACTAATTATGGGCTTAACAAACACACCAATAATTGTATATTTCCATAGTATAAACCAGCTCTGGCGGCCTTTCACCTGTCTAATCAAGCACTAACTATATCTGTATCTGGTTTATTCATTCTGAGCTACTCACTATATAATGGTTTCCCAACCGACTGTTTGAAACTAAAATTATATAGTGAATTTGGCATCTTACTTCCTAAGTAATTTTTCCTGAAAAGAAAACACAACATACATTCTAGTCCAATCGAGCATCAGATACTTGAACATGCATGGCTCATAAAATAACAACACTTGATTGCAGCAAAGCAAAGCAGGACCCTTCGTGGAATCTACTGGAAAAAGTAAGAAAGCAGTAAAGGTTTAAGAATACATGGATAAAAGAATCTAAGGAAACTTAAAAAAAAAATTGGCCAGAAGTGGAAAGAGGCAGAGAAAAAATGTTGTTGCATAGGGATGGATGGAGAGACTTTGTCCATGGTATATGCACCAAAGAGGAGTTTACAGGACTTAAATTGATTGATTGATTGAATGGCCTATTAATTACCATTTCTATATGTTATGTATATATGAGAAGAGGACGAAGACGAAAACCAAAATAAACTTGGAGATGTTATTTGAAAGCACAGATGAACAGGTTGGAGAAGACATGGAACGAAATTATGAGAATGCCAAGAAACAGGAGGGCTTAGAAAGTGTTTGCTGAAGCCCTATGCTTCACAGGAAGTTGAAATGAAGCAGCAGAAGAAGACATAACCATCTGAAGAGGTAGTTGCAATAGACATTTCACAGATAAGGGCATTAACATCAACCGAGTTATATTGCTTCATCTTCTGTCTGGTGTGGAGGTGGCAGAAATGGTTAGTTAAGTATCCTGAGGGCACAGGTATCAATTCTTCCCCAGATAGATGTTTGACGGTCCATACACTAATATAACAATATCTTTAATCCGACCTATAATAACTCACCCCTCATTAACCTTTATTCACCCCTTTATCTTCAGTCAGCTTCTCCCAAAACACGGATGCTGCCGATGAGCGTTTTTTTAGGTTAGATCATTAATCTGCCTTCAATATTTTTTTTTAAATTGTCACAGACGAGGTGTTTCTTGTGCATTCTAACATAATGACATGGCTCCATGTTGCCTACCCGTGTGGTTATCGCTCCCTTCATGGTGAGAGGAGAAAAGAATGGAGCTACTGTAAACCTTTCACGGATATCGTAAGAGGTAACTAAGGAGTTTGGAATCGTCGCCTGTGCAGTCGCATAGGACTTGTATGGATCTATCTTGTCAACGAAATTTGATGATGCTTTTTGGGAAATTCTGTGACAAGTGGTGGAGCAGATATGGGAATTCCTGACTGCAATGAAACTGGTTTTATTTTGCACTCTTTTTAATCTGTCAATATGAGTCGCATTAACAGTGACAAGGGAGATGGCATACCCAATGGGCGAGAAGACTAGTATTCGAATCAAAAGTACCATCAATCGTTATTTGATATCACAGCTGCCATGACTCTCATGCCGATAATCTCCTGCAACCGTTTGTTATAAAGTAAAAAGTAAAGAGCCCCCGTCACGCCAAGTGGCGTATAGGAAATATGATGTTAGTGACCATACATTTTATAGACCTTCAGCACATGATTTTTGGAGTAATGTGGTCGGTATTACGCCTGTTGCGCTTTACTTTCCCAGAAAAAAATCCGGCACCCATTAAATGCTGGGTGAACCGTAAGCCGTCGGTTGGGATCGAACACTAACTATTGTCCTTTGTAGTCCAGTTCACTAACTACTGAGCTATCGCGGCTCCCAACCGTTTGTTATAATATGGTCAACATCGCATTTGAAGCGAAATATTCTATCACATTTTAGTCCCGAAATTGTCAAATTTGTTTAAACAAACTCCTCACCTAAGATGTTCACAAGCATCTATGTATTAACAATGCTATTATTAAAGCAGAACCATGCAACTACTGTTGTTCCTGGTTTGGCTAGAGCTCTGGAACTGTTGCACAAGGAATTGATGCTATCGCATTCACATAGCAGAGACTTGCTGATCTGATTACGGTCTGTGCCCTGTCGATACAACAAATATCAGCAGAGAAGGACAGAGTTCTTACATTTCCACCCTATTCCTGATATGTAATCATCACAGTGTACCGTACGCACTGGATATGACCGGCGACATAAGAGAACTTTAATGGCGTCGTGGCCAGATTGTTTCCAGAAGAGAAGACAGGCTTCCACACCTGAGTACCATTATCGATCTAATAATCAGATGATCTACCTCAGTTTCAATAGCATACGCATATAAAAGAAAAATGATACTCTGCAGTAAATATTCTTTAAATCTATCGCTTATGTATATGTCTCCTGACATGCATGTAATCCCTTAGATACATCATTGATAAACACTGATGCTGATATATATATATATATATATATATATATATATATATATATATTCTGCTATTTGGCAATTGCCGGCGCTCCCTTTGTTATTCTCATTATTATGTATATGATGTTAAGCATTATTTCCAGATTATTATCTATTCTTAATATTATCACCACTCTAAAAATTCGTGAATAATTTTGCATGCAAACGTTACATAAGCATACTCACAATACCAGGGGCAGAAGAGAGATCCATGTCCATTATGCAACAACTTGATATTCCAAGAAATTCCTCTTCCTCTTCTTCTACCTTTTTAGCTCCCAGTGGAGCATAGGTCTTCAACAAACACTTTCCAAGTCGTTCTGTTTGTTGCAATTCTTTTAAGATCATTCCATGTCTTCATCTCTGCTTCGATCTGTCTTCTCCAAGAATTCCTTTGTCTTCCTCTGTGTCTTTTCCCCTGGGGATTCCAAAAAAGGGCCTGTTGTATAATACTCTCAGTTGGCTTTCGTTGTGTGTGTCCTATCTAGCGCCATCGTCTTCGCTGTATCTCTTTATTCACTGCTATTTGACTGGTACATTTCCATAATTCTATGTTAGTGGTTTTGTCCTGACATTTCCATCCTTTTATTCTGCGTAAGCATCCATTAATGAAAGTCTGTATCTTCGTGATTGTCAATTTTCTTGTTCTCCATGTTTCACATCCGTATAATAGGGCCGCCTTAACATTTGAGTTGAAAATTTTTATTTTTGTATTTAATCTAATTTCTTTGGATTTCCATATGTTTCCCAGTGCAATGAAAGCTCCTTGCTGTTGATATCCTTATTTTGGTATCATTTTCTGTTCCTCCCTCTTTATCTATATTACTGCCCAGATATATGTAAGATTGTACGTCTAGTAGAGGTATTTCTCCTAGTTTTATTTGGTTATTGCCAACTGTATTAATTCTCATAATTTTGGTCGTATCTCTATAAATCTTCAGTCCTAGCTGTTGTGATCTCTCATCAAGTATGTTCATCTTATCCTGCATCTGTTGATGACTATGATAGGTGAGCTATGTCATCAGCAAAGTCTAAATCATCAAGTTGTTTGGTCAGTGACCACTGGATTCCATTTCTGTTGTTTTGAGCTATTTTCATAATCCAATCTATGGCCAGTAGAAAGAGAAATGGAGACAGAAGGCATCCCTGCCTTACTCCTGTTTTTATTTCAAATATTTCAGTAAGCTGTCCTTCATGCACCCCACTACATTTCGTTCCTTCATATATTGTTTTTTTAAGGTTAATAAACTTTATAGGGATTCCGTAATAATTCAGCAACTTCCAAAGCATTCTTCTGTCTAAACTATCAAATGCCCTTTCGTAATCTATGAATCCAATATAAAGTGGGGATTTTAGTTCTAAACTTTGTTCAACTATTATACGTAGAGTAGTTATTTGATCAGCACATGATCTGTTCTTCCTAAAGCCTGCTTGTTCATCTCTCAAATGTTTCTCTATGGCGTCTTTTAGTCTCTCCAGAATGATTCTGCTTAATATTTTTCCTGGCACTGATAGTAGCATAATTCCCCTATAATTTGTGCATTCCTGTAAACTTCCTTTCTTTGGTAGTTTGATCATATAACCTTCTTTCCAGTCTTTAGGTATTTCTTCCCTCTCCCAAATCTGTAATCTCTCCCAAATATCTAATAGATTATGTAGCATCTTGGTAGAGGTGTTAATATCTGCTTTGATGGCTTTCCAAGGAATTTCATCTGGTCCTGTGGCTTTACCATTTTTTAATAGTTTGATGGCTTTCATTATTTCTTCTATGCTTGGTTTTCCACAGTTAACATGTAACTCTTCTTCTGCTGGTAATATATCTAGATGATTATTTGAGCCGGGTCTATTCAAAAGATCTTCAAAGTGCTCTTTCCACCTCTCCATTTGTTCCCTTATATTACTAAGCAGATTGTCCTTTCTTATCTTTAATAAATGCATTGATCTGTTTGTATTCTCCACTTAATTTCTTTATGCTATTGTACTGTTCTTTCATATTCCCTTCCCTTTATTTGCTGCTTCTTCTGCCTCTTTAGCTAGTTCATCTATATATATCCTCTTATCCCTTTTAATGCATCTTCTCACTTCTTTGTTCACCTCTGTGTAAGCTTCCTGTGTCTTGGCTTTATTACTTCTCGTTTTGCTTTTATTTATGTCTGCTTTCATGTTCTTTCTTTCTTTAATTTTGTCCAGGGTCTCTGCTGTCATCTATGCATTATTCTGGCGTTCACTTTTCCCTAGTGTTTCTTCGCATGTCTCTTTCCATATATCTTTTACATGTTTCCAATGATCTTCTATATTTATTGTATTTTGTAGTTGTTGGAGGACTTGGTATTTGTTTTATATTGTGACTGCGAATTTATCTTTAATTCCCTGTTCTTTAAGAAACCTTACATTGAAATACTTTCTACCCTTATTCGTTGTAGTATACCTTTTTAGTTTAATTTTAAGTTTGGCTATCAGAAGATGATGATCAGAAGCTATGTCTGTCCCTCTATATACTTTTACATCCTTTAAGGATGACTTAAACTTATTATTAATACATATGTGATCAATTTGATTTTCCGTTCTATGATCTGGTGACACCCATGTAGCTTTGTGTATTCTTTTATGTTGGAATATTGTTCCTCCTAGGTTCACTTGATTAAGGGCGCAGAAATTCACAAATATCTCTCCATTCTCGTTTATATCTCCAAGTTCATGTTTTGCCATAATCTCTTCGAAGCCTCTGTTGTCTGATCCTACTTTAGCATTTAAGTCTTCCATCAAGGTTATAATATTCTTGGCTCGTCTTGCATCCATCTGACATTGTAACTTTTTATAGAAACCATCTTAAACTAAATCATCTTTATCGTTGCTTGGTGCATAGCATTGGATAATGTGTAATTTTATTTTGTTGTTGGTTGTTTTAAATGTTGTTCTCATTAGTCTTGGTCCTACTGCTTCCCATTCTATTAGTGTCTTCTGTGCATTCCTTGATAACATTATAGCTACCCCTTCACTATATTGTGCTCTAGGTTCCTAGTGTCCTAATGATAAAATCATCTCTACTGTATTTAGTTTTATTTTACCCGTTCATAGCCATCTTGTTTCACACATTCCCAGAATATCTATCTTGTAGTTTGCCATATTAACTTTCCAAAATACAACCTTCACATACTAATCACCGTGTTATCTCACTAATCACTTTGAATTTATAATAGAAGAAGCAAGTGGATTTAATCTTCATAGAAAGAAGAGCATGAGCAATTTAACTAAAGCATCAATGAGAAACCACTGTGCCAAAACAAAAAACCACAAAATGGTTCATGTTCAACATATTTAACTCATCAAACGTTAAAACAATCAAGCCTAAACATTAATTCAATACAAACAATAACATTAATTCTTCTCTAAATTAAAATAACTTTTCCCCCCAAATTTATGAGCCATTTTATAGCTCAAGCTAGAAGCCTTAACTGTGACTACTCCCCTGGGTCGCTTCAAGTGTGAGGTATGTGCACAAGCTGTAGCAGTGATAAATATTTGCTATTTGGATAAAAAAAATTGGTAGTAAAACAATAAGAAACTCGTTGTGTAAAAGTATCCCACTTCGATGCGGAAAGCTTTAGTGTCAACAAATAATTACGTATGTCCGCTTCATTCATTTCGACAAATAAACATCTTTTGCGTTACACACAACTTATGCAAAAATAGGTAATTGTATCATAAAACGGAACATGGATACACACAAAATTTCAAACTAAGTCCACCATAATGTGCAATTGACCAAGCTAGAAAAGAATTAGGTGTAGCATGGCTCACATGTTTAGAAAACGTATTAACATTGTTTTATATCATGTTTAAACACTGTGAAACAGTGAGGTTTAAAACTTCACTGCCGCCTGTCGCTCTGTCTCTCTCTCTCTCTCTCTCTCTCTGTGCGTGTGTGTGTGTGTGTGTGTGTGTGTGTACTGCAACTCGTGTCCATAAAAAGCTGCATTAAGAAGAATACGGAAAAAAAAAGAAGTAAATCTAAAAAAGGGAGAAGAAATAAAGAAATAGAGAGAGAGAGAGAGAGAGAGAGAGAGAGAAGAGGGAGGGAGGGAGAAATATGTTACTAAAAATAACTAATCAAAAAGTTGAATTAAAAAGAAAACTGAAGTGAAGTTTATTTTGAATAATTAAAATAATTTCTAAGTCGAAATAGAATTGACAAAGATGTTAGTTGCTAATTTATAAAATAGAAGCACTCCTTGTATCCATTTTCATAGTAATTTCATCTAAATTCTATGTGTAATTAGTCATTTCTTACTAGGCCGTTCATATTTTTATAAATAAAATTGAGCTATATTGAGGCATATTTAAGATTTGAAAACATTCCCCATTACAACTGCAGGTGATTCCCAAAATATGGAGATCAGTTTTTTTTAAGTTCTAGATAACGCTGGTGTGGAACTTTCAAAACTCATTAACATAACATCAACCTTGCTTCACTACGCTTTAATCTTTCCCTTGAAAATGTGAAACATCCAGTTTTGCAGCATCAGCGACAACTGCATCATTGCTATTAAACTAGGACAACCCCATCCAAGCGCTAGTAGTGGATTATCCAAATACAGTAAATTGTGGTATCAATTCTCGAAGGTGGTAAAGTCAATTTTTGGATTCGTCAGCCTGGTTGTTTAATTTTGCTTACATAGATCTCGTTTTGTTTCACTCCTTGAGAGTTTGTCAGTAATTTCTTCAAACAAGCAGATTAAAGTTGTATTTTCTAGATAATTCTTGAGAGTTTGTCAGGAATTTCTGCACACAAGCAGATTTAAAGTTGTATTTTCTAGATAATTCTTGAGAGTTTGTCAGTAATTTCTTCAAACAAGCAGATTTAAAGTTGTATTTTCTAGATAATTCTTGAGAGTTTGTCAGTAATTTTTTCACACAAAGAGATTAAAAGTTGTATTTTCTAGATAAAATTCTTGAGAGTTTGTCAGTAATTTTTTTCACACAAACAGATAAAAAGTTGTACTTTCTAGATAATTCTTGAGAGTTTGTCAGTAATTTTTTCACACAAACAGATTAAAAGTTGTATTTTCTAGATAATTCTTGAGAGTTTGTCAGTAATTTTTTCACACAAACAGATTAAAAGTTGTATTTTCTAGATAATTCTTGAGAGTTTGTCAGTAATTTTTTCACACACACAGATTAAAAGTTGTATTTTCTAGATAATTCTGCAGAGGGACACCGATATTGTTTGGAACCTTTGCACGGTCTTTGCCATTAGCCCCCCCCCCCCCACTCTTGAAGTAAAAAATGCAATAACCGTAGGTGCTGGGAATTTGGTGAAAATGTTGTAAACCAGGGACTCCTAGAGGAGGGAAATAATCTCCTTTATTATTTTCTGTCAATGATAACCAATTTACTAAGCTCAATTATAATACATCATTTGGTCACCATCAACTCTCCGAAAACATTTTAAAATTGTTTTTACGTGTTTTAGTTTGTCAAGGAATAAATTTAACTATTCTTAGAATTAATAAATTACTTTCGTTAGGAGCTCAGATATTAAACGCATTGGAGCTAGATACTCCCTAAGAATAGTGCCATATACAGGTACGAAAACAAGGTATGATCACACATTCTCTAGAATTCCCACAAACTTGTTCTTTATATCTCTATTATGTAGACCTCACGAGACTTTTAGTTGTAACCGATCAGGCGCAACGCACACACACACACATCATTGCAGTACTGGTCACCTCTTTTGTGTGAAATCAAAGCCATTAAAGTGTACCATTAACTTTTTCCGTACAGAAGTTTTTTTTTTATTGACGCAACGGAAGAGATTTCAGGCACACAATTTTTCATGGTTTTAAGAAGGAACCCATATATTTATATTTACCTAACATGTAACATATTATATATGAATTTTTTGATAATTGAACAAGGTATTTCACCAATACCAAGATGATACAAGACATGTAAAAAGAATATGGTTTGATGACAGTTTACACCAGTCAAATTGAGAGCGACTCACTGTGCGGCGAAACGTACGGAAAGAGTTAAGAGCTTCTTTGATAAAGGTAAAGGTAAAGTACGAGACTTGAACCGGCGTCTTAGCACGCGAGTATATACCCATATGTGCTCGGCCGCCTATCCAGAAATGTTCGGATATTTCTGTATAGTGTAGCCTCAAGCATCGAAACTCAGATGCGAAGCGACATTCCTCACCTTCCCAGGATAATATACCCTGGTACCCATTTCTGCCAACGGCTGGGTCGACCGTGGGGGTATTTTTTTTTTTTTTTTTATTCCAACCACGAGTACAATTCACACTGCTCCCAGCGGGAATTGAACACGGGTTGTCCGAACGTCGGTAGTCTAGTCGGGTGGTTTTCCCAACTAGGCTACCGAGGCCCCCAGCTTCTTTGATATCCCAGATAAATGTTGTAAGTTACAGTACTGTTAAAGTCCAGTATATATACCTTGAGATCTCATTGTGAGATGTAAAGGGGGCAAATTTAGTAGGTAATTGTAGTTTGTCCCCTGAAGTGTAAAAATGTATACTTTATTTCTAATGTCAGCACTAATAAAGGAAAACCTCGTTTCAAATGTATACCGAGAGTCTAGTATCTATTCAGTCAGTTTTAGTAATTATTTTATTATCTGAGTCTAAATATGTAATTATCTGTGCACTAATTAGCTTGTCAAATTTTATTTCCATGTACAAACGTTCTGCAAATGAAATATTAAACGTTAAAATAAAACCAACCACGGTAGTATTTTATGAACCATCTGTATCCCTACACGGAGTTTATTTTAGTTTACTTCATACTAGAGTCAAAAGGAAACTTTTCACTAAAATAAGTATGTCATGATGAGACCTCAGTTTGCTGAATTTCAATTTATTTACATTGTCTTTCGTCTTGACACCTTCCGAGATGTGGGAAATGCACAGAACTTCGGTAACCATGAGTCCACGTCACTCCTTCGGATGAAAGAGATGGGAGTTAAGATGCGCACAAGCAGAAACAAGAGACTTAGTGGGCGTGTAATAAGACTTATCAACCAAAACAGAACTGGAGTCGTCAGTCGTTAGCGACCGCAGGATATGCTGAGGAGGGGATCTGAGCACCTATGGACATGTTCGGAGTGCAATGATGATGACCCGCAATTAACTCAATAACTAGCCTTGACGGTCGATTGGAAGCAACCAATCAACATTTTCTAGTTTCGTAATATATCAGTGTCTTTGTTCGTGCTGTTTTAATGTGCAGATTCTCCAGTCACTGAATCTGCCAAACATCATCATCATCAATTACCAAGCATGCTGGCGTAGGTGATCATCTCTCTGCACAACTTTCGATCACGACAGTTATTTATCATTTCTGTTGTTGACATTCTGCAAAGCCATTCTCTTAAGCTGTCTAGTATCTTTTCTCTTTGCTTCCCTCTATTTCTTCGTCCCTCTATTTTCACAGTTGTTACAAAATATTCCAGCTATTCTCTTCTCATTCTTCTTCCTCTTTTTCTACCTTTTAAGATCCCAGTGGAGCATAGGTCTTCAACAAACACTTTCCAAGTCGTTCTGTTTTTTTGTCATTCTTTTAAGATCATTCCATGTCTTCGCCATCATCTTCATCTCTGCTTCTATCTATCTTCTCCAAAGAATTCCTTGATCTTCCTCTTTGTCTTTCCCACTGGTGATTCTAAAAAGGTCCTGTTGTGTAATACTCTCAGTTGGCTTCCGTTGTGTGTGTCCTATCTAGCGCCATCTTCTTCGCTGTATCTCTTTATTCACTGCTATTTGACTGGTACATTTCCATAATTCTATGTTAGTGATTTTGTCCTGCCATTTCCATCCTTTTATTCTGCGTAAGCATCCAGTAATTAAAGTCTGTATCTTCATGATTGTCAATTTTCTTGTTCTCCATGTTTCACAGCCATATAATAGGACCGCCTTAACATTTGAGTTGAAAATTTTTATTTCTATATTTAACCTAATTTCTTTGGATTTCCATATGTTTCCCAGTGCAACAAAAGCTCCTCTTGCTGTTGATATCCTTATTTTGGTATCATTTTCTGTTCGTTTCTCTTTATCTATATTACTGCCCAGATATATGTAAGATTGTACGTCTAGTAGAGGCATTTCTCCTAATTTTATTTGGTTATTGCCAACTGCATTAATTCTCATAATGTTGGTTTTATCTCTATTAATCTTCAGTCCTAGCTGTTGTGATCTCTCATCTAATATACTAATTTTATCCTGCATCTGTTGATGGTTGTGTGATAGGAGAGCTATGTCATCAGCAAAGTCTAAATCATCAAGTTGTTTGGTCAGTGACCACTGGATCCCATTTCTGTTGTTTTGAGTTATTTTCATAATCCAATCTATTGCCAGTAGAAAGAGAAATGCAGAGAGAAGGCATCACTGCCTTACTCCTATTCTTATTTCAAATACTTCTGTAAGCTGTCCTTCATGCACCACACTACATTTCATTCCTTCATACATTGTTTTTATCAGGTTAATAAACTTTATGGGGATTCCGTAATGACTTAGCAACTTTCAAAGCATTCTTCTGTCTAAACTATCAAATGCCTTTTCGTAATCTATGAATCCAATATAAAGTGGGGATTTTAGTTCTAAACTTTGTTCAACTATTATAGGTAGAGTAGTTATTTGATCAGCACATGATCTGTTCTTCCTAAAACCTGCTTGTTCATCTCTCAAATGTTTCTCTATAGCCTCTTTTAGTCTGTCCAGAATGATTCTGCCTAATATTTTTCCTGACACTGATAGTAGCATAATTCCCCTATAATTTGTGCACTCCTGTAAACTTCCTTTCTTTGGTAGTTTGATCATATAACCTTCTTTCCAGTATTTAGGTTTTTCTTCCCTCTCCCAAATTGCATCTAATAGATTATGTAACATCTTGGCAGAGGTGTTAATATCTGCTTTGATGGCTTCCGATGGAATTTCATCTGGTCCTGTGGCTTTACCATTTTTTAATAGTTTTTAAGGCTTTCCTAATTTCTTCTTTGCTTGATTTTCCACAGTTAACATGTAACTCTTCTTCTGCTGGTAGTATATCTGGAGGATTATTTGAGCCGGGTCTGTTTAAAAGTTATTCAAAGTTCTCTTTCCATCTCTGCATTTGTTCCCTTATATTACTAAGCAGATTTCCTTTCTTATATTTAATAAATCATTGATCTGTTTGTATTTTCTACTTAATTTCTTTGTGCTGTTGTACAAATCTTTCATATTCCCTTATTTGCTGCTTCTTTTGCCTCTTTAGCTAGTTCATCTATATATTTCCTCTTATCCCTTTTAATGCATCTTCTCACTTCTTTGTTCACCTCTGTGTAAGCTTCCTGTGTCTTGGCTTTATTACTTCTCGTTTTGCTTTTATTTATGTCTTCTTTCTTGTTCTTTCTTTCTTTAATTTTGTCCAGGGTCTCTGCTGTCATCCATGCATTATTCTGGCGTTCTCTTTTCCCCAGTGTTTCTTCGCATGTCTCTTTCCATATATGTTTTACCTGTTTCCACTGATCTTCTATATTTATTGTATTTTCTAGTTGTTGGAGGACTTGGCATTTGTTTGATATTGTGACTGCGAATTTATCTTTAATTCCTTGTTCTTTAAGAAACCCTACATTGAAATACTTTCTACTCTTATTCGTTGTAGTATACCTTTTTAGTTTAATTTTAAGTTTGGCTATCAGAAGATGACGATCTGTAGCTACATTCTTTTCTCATTATATGGTCAAAAAATGATGATTGTTTCTTCCTAATAATGGAAATTAGCTCTTTTTTGGCCTCTTTCAGAACGTTTTCATTACTCTTCTTAGCGGTCCATGGTATTCTCAACGTTCTTCTGTAAAACCACATTTCTACAGCCTCCAGTAATTTTCTTGTCTTTTGTCCTATTTTCCATGATTCATATCCATATGTTAAAACTGGCTCTACATAACATTTAAGAACTTTTTTCTTCTACCAATACTGGATATATATTATGAATGTGAGTGAGAGAGAGCTTTAAAAAAAATAAGGAAGAAACAGTTCAATCCATTTTTGACAATATAAACAAGAAACAGAGTTCTTATTTGCTATGTAGAGCTGCTCGTAACATATGTATGTGAGTCATAGGCAATAGGACAAACACAAGAAAGTCACTGGATAATGTAGAAATGTGGTTGTACAGAGAATGTTGAGGATATCATGGGAAGCTAAGAAGAGTAATGAAAACGTTCTGAAAGAGGCCAAAGCTAAAAAAAGCTAATTTCCAATATTAGGAAGAAACAATTATAATTTGTTGGCCATGTAATGAATCATATAAACGATGCACCACAGAAATAATAAAGCAGAATAGCTCAGGCCAAAAAAGCGTTTTAGAAAATGAAAAATATCTGATGCAACAAATCTATGTCAATAGAAGTGTGAAAGAGAGTTGATCGGTGCTATATAAAACTAATTCTGACCTATGGGAGCGAATCACGGACAATAGACAAACAAATTAAAAGAAGATTAGAGGCCACAGAGATGGGATTTCTCAGAAGAATGTTGAACGTTCCCTGGACAGCTAAAAAGACCATTGAGGAAATTCTCGAAGAGGCTAACACAAAAAGGGAACTCCTAAAAAAACATCCGAAAGAAACATTCAACATTTTTTCTGGCACATCATGAGAAGAGGAAAGTTGGAATACTTGGTTACAACTGTCAAAATAGAAGGAAAGAGAGATCGCGGACGACAAAGAGTGAAAATACTGGATAGCTTGGTGTCATGGCATGGAAAACAGTCAACAACAGAACTAATACGATGAACTGTGGATAGAAGATTGTGGAAGGACATGATCACCTACGCCAACCGGAATTGCACATGATGATGATGATAAATGAGAAGAACAGCTGGAATATATTGTAACAACTGGGGAAATTCAAAGACGAAAAAGAAGCAAAGAGAAAAGATACCAGACAGCTTAAGAGAATGGCGTGGCAGAAGATGAACAACAGAAATGATAAATAACTGTGGAGATCGAAAGTTGGTGGAGGGGAAGGTAAGGGGGGGGGATATGATCACTTTCGCCGATAGGCATGATACTTGATGATGATGATGATATATTTATACACACACTCTTGGTTTGAACCATTTCTGGTTATTTAAAAGAATTTCAATAATTTCAGATTACTAATTTAAGACACACAAATTTCACTGAACTGCAGAATAATATGAACTTTTAAATAATCTCGGCTCAACAAAAATACGACTACAATTAATGGATCTGAAGTTTCAATAATGATTTAGTAGAATAGCGCTGATTGTTGGCTGGTGTGTCCGGCGACTATTATCATACACTTTCATGACATATATACGACTACTCTAAAGAAGCATAGCCTTCATGTCAATTACTTGAAGGAGCTTAACTCTTATGACAGCTAAACTAAAAGAATTTAGCTCCCATGAGAGCTACTCTAAAGGAACTTCACACTAATGACAGTTACTCTTAAAGAACGTGACCCTTATGACAGCTACTCTTAAAGAACTTGACCCTTATGACAGCTACTCTTAAAGAACTTGACCCTTATGACAGCTACTCTTAAAGAACTTGACCCTTATGACAGCTACTCTTAAAGAACTTGACCCTTATGACAGCTACTCTTAAAGAACTTGACCCTTATGACAGCTACTCTTAAAGAACTTGACCCTTATGACAGCTACTCTAAAGGAACTTGGCTCTTATGACAGCTACTCTAAAGGAACTTGGCTCTTATGACAGCTACTCTAAAGGAACTTGGCTCTTATGACAGCTGCATTAATGGAACATAGCTCTCATTACAACCACTTTAAATGAACTTAGCTCTCTTAACAAGCTTTTATGACAACTACTTTAAGGAACTTAGGTCTCATGGCAATTACTCTAATGGAACTTGGCTCTTATGACAGCTACTCTAATGGAACACAGCTGTCATTACAACTGTTGTAAATGAACTTAGCTCTCTTAACAAGCTTTCTTGACAACTATTTTAAAGGAACATAGCTTTTATAACAACTATTGTAAATGAACTTAGCTCTCAAAACAAATCTGATGTTCTCTTGTCTTGTGTGTGTGTCTATGATATTATCACACGCTTTCATCTTGCTTTTTTCCCTCTTACTAGTTTGTCTGGTACCAAGCCCCTCCATAATGATCTTTTCCTGACCATCCTGTCGTCTTATCAGTCCAAAAATTGAACCAATATTTGAAATATATCATAAGACATAATAAACTTCACCAAGGCATCATTTTGTTATGGAACCGGTGGCGTGTCCTGTGTTGTCAGTTCTTTGAACAAGGTAAGTATGGCGCTTCCTACCCCTCCTTTCTTTATTTTAAATACTTTCGTTTTCTATTTTATCTGATATGTTACGTCCGGGGTAACTAACCGTGAATCAATTCAGAGGAAGAGGTATGTTTACAGCACTCGGAAAGCCCACCCTTATGCTACGGCTATGGTGTCTAAATGGCTAATGCATTCACTATTGACACAAGGTTCAACTTTGGATGATTTCGTTTATAGGCTTTGCGGATCATCCAATCGATGAAAATTGATAATAAGAAACTAGGGCGGCTTGGCGCGATATCGACCAGATCACTAAGAGAATATGTAATTTATCTTTGCTGAAAAATATTAGCACCATCACCTTATTCTTATTAACGCTGATTGGCACTTTCCTTCCTAATTTTCTAAAGCACGTTATTACGTGTAAAGTATATCCTGATCACAGAACTATAACATGTTGTATTTTGTCAGAGACAATTCCGTTCTCTGTGTTAATTGTTGTTACTTAATTGTCGATTTTAACTTACTGATTTTCTATTTTTTTTTTAGTACTCTTGGTACTATTAAATTTACATGGACTATAATCTGTGCATGAATTATTACGATTGATTGTACTTCTTACCTAATTATCTCGCATTGATTGTTTGTGACATGAAATACTATGCTTTTAATCCTATTCCTGCAATGATTTTTTTGTTTAATTTCAATGACTACTGTTAATATACCATGACTTCCTCATTATTATTATCAGGTGTGATGGTACAGGGGGTCGTAAATTATGTTTCTCCAAGTATTTATGACACCCGTGCATTATATTTTTTTAAAATGTAACTTTACATGCCAAACGGCATTATTTTTCTTTCCTTATTACCTAACTTTTACTCACTACACTTAACTTCACCCATGCTCCTTTCTTTCTTCGTATTTTCACCCTTGCTTGTATCTTTTTATTTTTTATTTTTACTCGCATTCGTTCTTTTCTGTGACCTTTATTACTTTGAATCGCCTTCCTAATATGAAGCTTTCTATTTTTCTCACTCCTATGTCTGTTTTAATAGTTATTATTTACTTAGCAAAACCGTCATGCAATTGAGGGCGGACGAGAAACGTGTGTTCTGAATCCTACATTCTTGGTGGACAAACACGTATACCCCATAGTGAAGTGGCGACATTTCTTTTCTTCTTAACCCAATCTGAGTACGTAAAATATCCGCAGATTCCATGGTATTTGACCCGAAATGGGACGGTGACATGAGGGACCCATAGCTTGCTGAATCAAAGTGAATGCACTTAGTGAATTTTGTTGTAAAACGTAACTAATGATCAGCGTGTACAAATATACTGTCACTGAATCCATAACCCACGTTGCGCAGGGATATCAAACACATAAACCCCACAACGCAATCTTGATACTAAGCATATATTTTATAGCGAAATTTGAAGTTACTCTTTGAGATATATATTGTTTCTGCTTCACTTATTTAAACTCCCTCCACCCCCCCCCCTTTCCACACACACACACACTTTTCCCCTGTCTCTAACCTTTGCTTTCCTAGGTCATGTATATAAGGCAAGGGTCACATGCACTTATATCATAATTTGCAGTATTTTGTATTCTGTTGAGGTTGTATATGCTATTTGTAAACACATATGACTTTTTTCTAGCCTAAATATTTTAGAATAGTCATCTTGATGAATTTATCAGAAAGATCAGCAATGAAGAACTGAGAAAAAAGCTAGGAATAGCCCCCGCCATAGAATATATCAGGAAACAACAGATAAAATGGTTTGGCCACGTGACAAGGCAGAAAAAACAAAACACAACACAATGAGCTGTCAACAAACGTTGTGAGAATACCAGACCCACGGGTCGACCACGAAAAGGATGGGTCGATGGAATATTAGAAGCACTAGGAAATATAACAGCAGCAGAGGCGAACAGAAGCGCAAAAGACCGCAAATTATATCTCCCCTCTACGCTGAAAGGCAAATGAGGAGATGAATGTATTAACATAACGTAAGTTACATACAGCGGTTGATGTAGGCTTGACATCACAAGACACTTTCATTATAAAAATATTGGAGGTAAAATTGGAGGACCAACCAGAAATAGACAAACAGAACCAACAGCATGTGTGTACCTTTACGAGAGATTGTACAACAAAATGCATTGATATACATATATATATATATACACAATATGAGACGTTGACTTGCATAGAAGACAAAAGTAATAAATCTGAATCTTACAGAGAAAAATGGAGAATTAAAGGATGACAGTTAATTTGTTTATTTTTTTTTTCTACAATAAAACCTGAGCTATTCAATAAATCTGTGAACCGGATTATTAAGGACAAGAGGTCGGGTTCAATCCTGATCGTCGTCTTGAAGGTTCACCAAGCCATTAAATGTATACCGTGTTTTTTTCTGGGAAAGTAAAGCGACACGGGTTTAATACAGACATCTTTACCCCAAAGATCAAGTGCCGAAGGTTTATAAAATATATGGGCACTAACACCATATTCCATATATATCCCGTGGCGTGACGAGGCACTTTTTACTTACTACTCATCTTAATGGCACCACTAAAGATAAACAGTCGAAAAACACAAAAAGGTTAAAGTCGATTTGCTAAATATTTTTTGCTGTGTATTAAACAGCAGTAAAAGACCAGGGATAGAAAACAACGGATTACTGAAATCAGGACAAAAATAGTTGCTTACTCCTTCTCACCAGAGGACATGAGGTACGCAAGCCAACATCTCGTCATCATCATCGAGTGCCATCTCCGCAACGAAGGTTGGCTACCATGGAGCGCCATTCTGCTCTGTCTCTGGCTTTGATGGTGCAGGTTATCAATAATTGATTTGTCCATCTTTTAAAGTTACTCGTCCATGTTAGTCTTGGTCTCCCTCTGCCTCTTTTACCCCGTATTTTCCCCTCCAGGATTACTTTTAGTAGGCTGTTGTGTCTTTTAACATGTCCCAAAAATCGCATTTGTCTTGTTTGAATTGTGTTTAGTTGTTCTCGTTTCAGTTTTAGTTGCTTTAAGACTTTATCGTTCGTTTTCTTTTCCTTCCATCCAATTCTACTTATTCTTCTATATATCCATATTTCAAAGGCTTCAATTCTCTGTTCTGTTTTCTTGTCTAATGTCCATGTTTCTGCACCATATAAGAATGTTGAGAAGACATAACATTTTGCTATTCTTAGTTTTAGCCCTAGTTTTATTTGTTTTGATGTTAGTATGTTCTTCATGACACTAACATTAAAGTAAATTAAAAAAACCATTTCGTAGATCTCTGATCTACAAGCTTCCAATTAATAATAAATATTGATGGCGGCCTCGGTAGCTTAGTTGGGAAACCCCCCCCCCCCCCCCCCCCGGACTATGCCACAGACGTTCGGACAACCCGTGTTTGATTTCCGATGGAAGCAATGTGGGTTGTACTCATTGGAAAAAATACACACGCGGTCGACCCAGCCGCTGGCAGAAATAGGTAACATGGTAGTAATCGGGGAAGGTGAGAAATGCCGCCAAGGAACGTGAATTTTGATGCTTGAAGCGACACTATCCAGAAGTCTCCGAACATTTCTGGATAGGCGGCCGAGAACATATGGGTGAAAACACGCGTGCTAAGACGCCGGTTCAAGTCTCGTACTTTACCTTAACTTTTAATATATATATTGATGGCAAGTGTCACTTGAGTTAGAAGTCAGGATTAAAAGATGGCCACCAATGTTATGAGTTGTGGTATTTTACAATAATATAATCACTATCGTCATCAAGTAGCTTGCCTGCAGGCAATGGTTGATTATGCATATCAACAAGTCTTCAATCTCTTTGTTAGCTACTTTGTATTTTACCAAACCAATCACTCAAAATGTCTGCTTTTTATCCCCTCCGTTATCGTCAAACTCCCCCCCCCCCCAATTCTTGTCTTTTCACTTTGTCAGAATATATTCCAGAGAATCACATCTCATTACTTGACCCAAAGTATTGTTTGTTCACAATGTCCTAATGTTGATAATTAATTAGCTTTCTTTATTTTACTTGCGCCTCTTTTAGATCGTCGCTATCATTATTCCTTTGTAAACCGATCATGGTATTCTAAACATTCTTTTGAAAAAAAAATAGAACACATTTCTGTGGCCTCCGATGATGTTTTTGTTTGTTGTAGAAATAAGAAAATGTGTACGTTATTTCAGATGGTTAGTGGTATGTAATATATATGACATGATAACTGTTCGTCCATGATATTGTGCCTGCCTGTTTGAGTAACTAACTAGATTACTTGGAGTGTTTAATGCGAAAACATATTGAATTATTCACGATCCTTTTAAAATCCCCCCCACCATATACACAATATATATATATATATATATATATATATATATATATATATATACTGTCTCTCTCTCTATATATATATGTATACATATATATATACACATATATATACACACACACTCTCTCTCTTTCTCTCTCTCTGTACATATATATATATATATATATTTATACACACAGACTCGTTTATGCGAATATATCTTTTTACAGTTTAAAAGATATTAAATTGTTAATGTTAATAATATAGATATATATATATATATATATATATATATATATATATATATATTATATATATATATATATACGGTAGAAAGAAGAATCACAGCTATGTAGTTTAGTTAATTGATGTTTTTTATTCCTCTATATTCTTTGTGAACCTTAATTTCTTTACATTAATGTGCTAGAAGTTTATCTCGTTTTATTACTCGACATATACAATCTTGTAATATAATAAAGAATAAACAATCGAAAAATTCACTCGTAACCTTAAAATATAAAAGGTATACAACGCTAATTATTTACAAAATTCTTTCAAAAAAAGTTATTTTACTTGCATAAAAAATAAAACATCCATTGGCTACTTCTTCGGAAATATCCACATTACAGCAATTCCAAGAAGATTAAATATGCTAACATCATTTCAACAGAAAGCATGCCTCATCGTCAAAGCAGCTAGCTTTTTAAACATTTCTTTCATTCGCTTTCATAAGATATTCTTTCTGTCGCGCTTTATTCTCGTTAATCATACATTCTTTGCATTGTATTTTCATCAGTTGCCATCTAAATGACTATGACTCAGTGATTTGAGTATGTCGACATGTCCATGTTGAATTCTCCAATGTTGATTCTTTAAAAACCTCAATACCAGATCTAGAATTGTCTTTGACTCCTTCCTGTTCATGACAGCTAATCCATACAAGTTCCCGCACATCCCCGAGGATTGCAGACCTCCATATATTTATTTCCTTTTATTTCTTAGTCATCCATTTTGAACCTCTCTGAGCATTGATTTAGAGCCTGACACGATAACTACTCCACTCGATGTTCTACAAGAAAGACATTTTAATGCCGCATTTACTGCCTACATCTCCGTTCTCACACTCACATTTAAGATTGTTATCTCAATTTTGAGGTGGTTTGTAAAAACTTCCAACTGATGACGCAATTTAGAATAAAATTACTCTACATTTAATCGCTTGATACAAAAATAGTTATATATTCTCTATCCTACACGACTTATGAAGTTATACAATTAAGGGTGCTTAAATTTAATAATCATGTAAAATAGATATATACTTTTGATAAAGACAATATATGATTTATTGCATTTCATAGGGAGATTTTGTAACGTCCTTCGCGTGTGGGGAACATGGTGTTAGCACCACTTATTGCCCCTGATATTTGATAGGGAGATTTTGTAAGTCTTTCTCGTATGAGGAACAAAGTGTTAGAACCAATTATTGTCCCTGACTTTTGATAGGGAGATTCTGTAACATCTCTCGCGTATGGAGAACATGGTGTTAGCACCCTGACTTTTGATACATTGATGGTCGTTTCAATTTGAGGAAATGTTCTGACATCTTTATTCGGGTTTTGGATAACTTCTAAACACTGTCATTCCACAGGCCATTCATCTGGTTAGAAACACAAGACTACACCCACGCCTGCATACTGAGTGATTCGATGAGCATGATAAAAAATGTGGAGGCGGGCTCTGTACGCATGAAATGGTTAGAGTCCTTGCAGTATTCAAAAAATACGAAAGGTTACTTTTGTCTACGTCCCATGACATGCGGGAGTACGGGAAAATGAAAGAGCGGACAGGTTTTCTAGCTGTGCTATTGTTGAGGACTGTCAACCAATGGATGGGGAGGACATCATCAGTACCCAAGATTTGGAAAGAGCACAGGACTTCGACAACTATGAGTCCACGTCACTCCTTCGGATGAAAGAGATAAAGCGTTAAGATAGGCACAGCCAGAAACGAGAAACTTAGTGGACGTGTAAGATGACTTATCAACCAACACAGAACTGGGATCATCAGTCGCTGGATACTGTGGGACTTGCTGAGGAGGGGATCTGAAAACCTATGGGCATGTTTGGAGTGCAATGATGCCGACCCGGTAACTCACTGTCAATCCAAAATAAATTCGTCACATTTGGGAACCAAATCTGGTCTACCTCTAGACGCAAGGTAAGCTATATCGGAATACTTTTACCAATGATTTCCTACGATTTCTTCTTTTCGTCGTCTTTTAAAATGCATAAATTGTTGTATCTGCGTTTATCGTGATTTACGGCAATCTGCGCTTTTTAACATGACACATCGTTCATCGGCATGAATTTGACAGGTTTAAATTAACTCTTCGACTTCTTACTTTGCCAGGTTGGCTTGTTAATCCACATCCAGAATGGGTGAGCCAATCTCGATCATCTGTTTCACCAATGTTGACACCAAAAGCGAACTATCTGTTCGTGGTTGCTTTCAGCCTACGCATTGTCCATAATTAAACGACATTTCCTGACCTTTCTTATTTTCTTTTGTCTTTAAAAATAATTGAAAACTTAACAATATTTGACTCATTCGTTTCTTGCAAAGACAATGAGTTTTTAACTGAATAATAAATTAAAAAATCAGTTTACCGCAGCTTTCTAAATGGCATTTGTTTGTCATTTGTAAGGAAGGTAATTTATCTTGCTTGATCTTTAACGTTTTCTCCATCAATTGCGTGCTCAATAGATATACATTAATTCCTAATTTGTCTGTTAAACTGGGATCTATGCGTAAATTCGTTGTTCGACCGTCAGCTCTTAAAACAAAGCATTTGAGTTCGTCCACGAGCATGCTTGGCTATTCTTTGAACACAAATGTAAATCTGTTTTAGACATCAAACAAATGGAAAATAACTCATGCAGCTTTATACTAACAAACTTTACCAGAAAACTTGACTCGACGAAGCTGTGCTTCATAAACAAAGAAGTAGAAGATGAATATGTTTAGGAAGTATGTTGTTATTTGGTGATCATATTTTTTTAAACTATTGGCGCAATATTTGTTGAGAAATAGGATCAGTTTTACGCAAGCACCCATGTTTCTTCCAAGAAAAATCCGGTACCGGATTAAGGTTGTCTGAACATAGAAGCAGTCGGTTGTGATCGAAGTTGACCTCTTTTCTGAGAGGGGTGCCAGTAGTAGGTGGTCTGGTTGTAAACTATCGACATAAATGTCCCGGGTTCGAATCTTGCCGCAGGCAATGGAAATTGTTAACCACCTATAAGTGGTTTCCTGGTGGCTTTACCCTCCGCAGTAAACAGAGAAGACATTTTATTCTTTTTCATTTCTTATTATAGATCGAAATTTTTTTTTTTCATTTTAAATACATAAAAATGTTTATGTCGTATGTTTGTTCCTGCTGAAGGCCTATTGAGCTGAAACGTTCTTCTAATTTGTGTCATCCACGTATTATGTAAAGCTTTAACCATGCCCTGTTTTCAATTTTTTTCCCTATATATTTTTTTCAATTGGAGTTACCCTCCCCTGATCACTAGATAGTGAGATCCAATTTTTCAGGACCTTCTCGGTTAACAGCTATAACCAGGTGATCTCGTGTGCACTCACATAGTTAAAGAACCTTTAGCAGCTACAAGTAAAAAGAGTCCGTGCGCTGACGGGAGAGAAGGGCTCTCTGTCTAAGAGACGTATGACGCAATCCGGAGAAAGCCATAAGGAATCAGGGTTGCCGACTCACCCTTTGTCTACCAGGAAATCCTCCAGAATTGGCACCTGGAATGTTCGTACCCTTAACGAACAGGGAAAAGCGGCACAAGTGGCAGCAGAAATGATTACCTACAAGATAGATATTCTGGGAATGTGTGAAAAAAGATGGCTGGGAGCGGAGAGAATAAAATTGAATACAGGGGAGATGATTTTATCATCAGGACACCAGGAACCGGGAGCCGCGATAGCTCAGTGGTTAGTGAACTGGACTACCACGGACAAGGGGTAGGGTTCGATCCCAACCGACGGCTTCCGGGTTCACCCAGCCTTAAATGGGTACCGGATTTTTTCTGGGAAAGTAAAGCAGCACGGGCGTAATACTGACCACATTACCCCAAAAATCATGTGCTGAAGGTCTGTAAAATATAGGGTCACTAACACCATATTTCCCTATACGCCACTTGGCGTGACGGGGGCACTTTACTTTTTTTTTTTTACACCAGGAACCAGGAGCACAACATAGCGAAGGGGTAGCTATAATGCTATCAAAGAATGCACAGAAGACACTAATAGAATGGGAGGCAGTGGGACCAAGACTGGTGAGAGCAACATTTAGAACAACCAAAAACAAAATAAAATTACACATTATACAATGCTATGCACCAACCAACGATAAGGATGACTCAGTTAAAGATGATTTTTATAAACAGCTACAATGTCAGATGGATGCAAGACGAGCCACGGATATTATAATCTTGATGGGAGACCTAAATGCTAAGGTAGGATCAGACAACAGAGGCTTCGAAGAGATTATGGGAAAACATGGACTTGGAGATATAAACGAGAATGGAGAGATATTTGTGAATTTCTGCGCCCTTAATCAAGTGAGCCTAGGAGGAACAATATTCCAACATAAAAGAATACACAAAGCTACATGGGTGTCACCAGATCATAGAACGGAAAATCAAATTGATCAAATATATATTAATAATAAGTTTAAGTCATCCTTACAGGATGTAAAAGTATATAGAGGGGCAGACGTAGCTTCTGACCATCATCTTATGTTAGCCAAACTTAAAATTAAACTTAAAAGGTATACTACAACGAATAAGGGTAGAAAGTATTTCAATGTAGGGTTTCTTAAAGAACAAGGAATTAAAGATAAATTCGCAGTCACAATATCAAACAAATACCAAGTCCTCCAACAACTAGAAAATACAATAAATATAGAAGATCATTGGAAACAGGTAAAAAATATATGGAAAGAGACACGCGAAGAAACACTGGGGAAAAGAGAACGCCGGGATAAATCATGGATGACAGCAGAGATCCTGGATAAAATTAAAGAAAGAAAGCAGACATAAATAAAAGCAAAACAAGAAGTAATAAAGCCAAGACACAGGAAGCTTACACAGAGGTGAACAAAGAAGTGAGAAGATGCATTAAAAGGGATCAGAGGAAATATATGGATGAACTAGCTAAAGAGGCAGAAGAAGCAGCAAATAAAGGGAATATGAAAGAACTGTACAACAGCACAAAGAAATTAGGTGGAAAATACAAACAGATCAACGCCTTTATCAAAGATAAGAAAGGAAATCTGCTTAGTAATATAAGGGAACAAATGAAGAGATGGAAAGAGCACTTTGAAGAACTTTTGAACAGACCCGGCTCAAATAATCCTCCAGATATACTACCAGCAGAAGAAGAGTTACACGTTAACTGCGGAAAACCAAGCAAAGAACAAATAATGAAAGCTAACAAACTATTAAAAGATGGTAAAGCCACAGGACCAGATGAAATTCCTTCGGAAGCCATCAAAGCAGATATTAACACCTCTACCAAGATGTTACATGATCTATTAGATAAAATTTGGGAGAGGGAAGAAATACATAAAGACTGGAGAGAAGTTTATATGATCAAACTACCAAAGAAAGGAAGTTTACAGGAGTGCACAAATTATAGGGGAATTATGCTACTATCAGTGCCAGGAAAAATATTAGGCAGAATCATTCTGGAGAGACTAAAAGAGGCTAAAGAGAAACACTTTAGAGATGAACAAGCAGGTTTTAGAAAGAACAGATCATGTGCTGATCAAATAACTACTCTACGTATAATAGTTGAACAAAGTTTAGAACTAAAATCCCCACTTTATATTGGATTCATAGATTATGAAAAGACATTTGATAGTTTAGACAGAAGAATGCTTTGGAAGTTGCTGAGTCATTACGGAATCCCCATAAAGTTTATTAACCTGATAAAAAAAATGTATGAAGGAACAAAATGTAGTGTGGTGCATGATGGACAGCTTACAGAAGCATCTGAAATAAGAACAGTAGTAAGGCAAGGATGCCTTATGTCTCCATTCCTCTTTCTATTGGCCATAGATTGGATTATGAAAATAACTCAAAACAACAGAAATGGGATCCAGTGGTCACTGACCAAACAACTTGATGATTTAGACTTTGCTGATGACATAGCTCTCCTATCACACAGCCATCAACAGATGCAGGATAAAATGAGTATATTAGATGAAAGATCACAACAGCTAGGACTAAAGATTAATAGAGATAAGACCAACATTATGAGAATTAATGCAGTTGGCAATAATGCAGTCCAAATAAAACTAGGAGAAATACCTCTACTAGACGTACAATCTTACATATATCTTGGCAGTAATATAGATAAAGAGGGAGGAACAGAAAATGATACCAAAATAAGGATATCAAAAGCAAGAGGAGCTTTCATTGTACTGGGAAACATGGAAATCCAAAGAAATTAGGCTAAATACAAAAATAAAAATTTTCAACTCAAATGTTAAGGCGGTCCTATTATATGGCTGTGAAACATAGAGAATAGCAAAATTGACAATCACGAAGGTACAGACTTTCATTAATGGATGCTTGCGCAGAATAAAGGGATGGAAATGGCAGGACAAAGTCACTAACGTGGAATTATGGAAATGTACCGGTCAAATACCAGTGGATAAAGAGATACAGCGAAGACGATGGCGATGGATAGGACACACACTACGGAAGCCAACTGAGAGTATTACACAACAGGCCCTTTTTTGGAATCCCCAGGGGAAAAGACAAAGAGGAAGACCAAGGAATTCTTGGAGAAGACAGATCGAAGCAGAGATGAAGATGATGGGGAAGACATGGAATGATCTTAAAAGAATTGCAAATAACAGGACGACTTGGAAAGTGTTTGTTGAAGACCTATGCTCCACTGGGAGCTAAAAGGTAGAAGAAGAAGAAGACGTATTACGTAAAGCTTTAACCATGCCCTGTTTTCAATTTTTTTCCCTATATATTATTTTCAATTGGAGTTACCCTCCCCTGGCCACTAGATAGTGAGATCCGATTTTTCAGGACCTTCTCGGTTAACAGCTATAACCAGGTGATCTCGTGTGCACTCACATACATACGTTAAAGAACCCTTAGCAGTTACAAGTAAAAAGAGTAGTCTAAAAAATGGCCGTTACCAAGGCAAGATTGTTAAGCAATAATATAGACATGTCAAAGTCGGATGTGTTCGGACGAAAGTCGTCAATATCGCAGTTTTGACGTAAACTGGCGACACAGCACATCAACGCCCACGTAGCGAATGAACGCTAATAAGTAGAAAACCTCGTGTCTTAGTAGTACAATTCACGTGAAGCTGAGCTACCTCGGCTACACCTGTTTTAGAGTGAAAGACGTTTGTGTAACTGTTTACTGCCAGGATAGTACCAATGCATCACTTGTGTTATATTTATGTAGCGATTAATATCTTCTTTGTGTTCTCCGTGTAATTGTGCGGGCTAGAATGTGTTGTCATCTGTTTAATGTCATTTACCTTTTATTTACATATATAGACTACAGGCTCCGTTTTAAATGATTTAATGTGTTAGAATTTATAAAATTTTAGAAATTAGTAAACCAGTGAAAATGTTTTTATGATAGCAAACTAAAACCACTGCTATTTACTTATTTGTTTTCCTCTACTCCATCTTCCTCATCTTCTTCCATTATTTTTCAGCCTTCAAGACTTGTGATCAAGCGAACTTGACACTTTGTCTTATTTCATGAAAGAGGGGTAAGAACAACATCAAGGCGCATGATGAGCTGGTCGTACGGTCAGTACTCGTAAATACATGTGTCATGTTTACTCCCCCTAAACCTGCGCTGTGGCTGACACACTCCGTCTTCGTCAGGCTGAATCTTCGTTTGACGTAAGAGTGTTGCGTCTGATAGGGTGGATGCCGGCCATGGCTGTTGGGCGCATCTTCCCTGTGGTTTCTGTTGCTTTAAGAAAATAAAACGAAACTTAGTAAGCTCGGAGCATATTCCTCTATAAATGCAAGATAAATGTTTACTATTGCAACTAAAATTTTTCTATTGCAAATGAACGTTTTCTATTGCAACTACACGCTTACTATTACAACTAAATGTTTACTATTGCAACGAAACGTTTTCTATTGCAACTAAATGTTTACTATTGCAACGAAACGTTTTCTATTGCAATTACACGTTTACTATTGCACCTACACGTTTACTATTGCAACTAAACGTGTACTATTGCAACTAAACGTTTACTATTGCAACTAAACGTTAAATATTGCAACTAAAATATCACTTTAAAATTAAAACAATAAGCTGTGGACAACTCACAGATATAATTGTCTTGCATACTCAAGTGCCAGGTTTCAGCGAGTGAGACTTGTACTTTGGATCTTCAAGTTTACAGCAAGTTTCTGTTCAAGTCGTGCACGTGGTGGTCTCTGTTGGCCTTAGATATGTTGTGAATGTGTGGTTGTAGCATGGTAATGTTCCTTTATGTAACCAATTTATCCATTATGTTATTTATTATATGTCATTTTGACACGTTGTTAAACAGCTTGAGAAATAGGATCAGAAATGAAGAACTGAGAAAAAATCTAGAAATAACCTTCGCCATAGAATATATAAAGAGACAACATAAGGTTTGGCCACGTGACAAGGCAGAAAGATCAAAACATAACAAAACGAGCCTCTAATAAACGTTGTGAGAACACCAGACCACGAAAAAGATGGATTGACGAATATTAGAAGCACTAGGAAACATAAGAGCAGCAGAGGCGAACGAATAAGCAAAAGACATCAAATTATATCTCACCTCGACACTGAAAGGCAAATGGGGAAGGAACGTAGAAGAAGTTTACCTTTTTGTTTTATGTTTTATCTATCTCAAATATCACATCTATGTCCTCACTCACCTCACCTCTCTTCTCTTCATCCTCACTCTACTGTGTATATATATCTAATATATCATTTCCAATTTTAGCTCTATGGTTAGTGAACTGGGCTACAAAGGACAAGAGGTAGTGTCCGATCCCGACCGACGACTTCCGGTTCAACCAGCCTTTAATGGGTACCGAATTTTTTTCTGGGAAAGGAAAGCGGCATGGGCGTAATACCGACCACATTACCCCAAAAATCATGTGCCGAAGATCTGTACAATGTATGGTCACTAACACCATACGCCACTTGGCGTGACGGGAGTACTTTTCTTTAAATTTCCAATTTCCACATTTTTCTTCCCTCTGGTTTGACACCTAAACTTTGATATCGTTATTGTCCTTGTTGGATTTAACATCCGAGTCACCTATTTTTGCTTCTTATACCACTCTAGGATTAACGTATGTTGTTACAGGACATGTCCGTGCTAGAGGTTCATCTATTGTTCCCTACTGTCGAGACTTCTGCCGCTTAGCAACGTTTCCCCTATGATTATTATTAGATTGAAAATGAACCGTTTATGATGAAAACATACAGGATCTTCTTCAACTTCTTCTTTCCTTCCTCATTTGCCTTTCAGCGTCGAGGGGAGATATAATTTGCGGGTTTTTGCTTTTCTGTTCGCCTCTGCTGCTGTTATGTTTCCTAGTGCTTCTAATATTCCATCGATCCATCTTTTTCGTGGTCGACATTTGGGTCTGGTATTCTCGCAACGTTTATTGCGGGCTCGTTGTATTGTGATTTGATTATTCTGCCTTATCACGTGTCCAAACCATTTTATCTGTTGTTTCTTTATACATTCTATGGCAGGGGGCTATTCTTAGCTAACATACAGGATAAGACATATTAAACACAGCCTATGTTTTAAACTTATTAACATGCATCCGACTCACATTTAATTCAATTATTTAACAAAACTGTACCTGTGATGATGAAAACATATTTATTTAAATACCTCTTATGGAGTTCAAGTTCTTGGAATGATTATTTAAACAGAGCAAAAGAATTCTTATTGTTCATCAATCTAAACAAGATGTATTGTTTATAATAAAAGACAATAATGTTAGCTAAGAATAAATAGCATGGAACAAATGAAAATTATTTATATAATTAAATGCGTCAAAGGTCAGTTAGTGCGAAGAGGCTGTTACAAAAATGTGGTTGAGAGCAATATTCAAGAGATGAAGAGTTAACTCTTGAACTACGAGCGATGCTATTGGCATCTGAAATATCATAACATCACCCAAATAATTACTTTGGGGGACTGGTTGATCTCGAGGCAAGACGCCGGCCTCGAGACAGAGGTTGTCGGTTCAAATCCCGGCTGAACCAGTTGGGATTTTTATTTATGATTTCTCTCTACTGTAACCACACCTGGTCTCAGCAAAGAGGCACGGCTTGAAACACCAATTACTCATAGACGAAAAAAATATGAGTACTCCGAAGACGGAGTTATCTGCCTGTACACACGGCTGCCAGGAAAAATGGATTAACCTGCAAAATTCAGTTCTTAGTCTCTAGTGACTTCACCAGAGGAGATAGCTGGCGTACGAAAAAAAGGGGGAAAAAATACTTTGCTCACTTGACACAGTTTTTAAGTCTGATCTCTCTTGAATTGAAATGATACAATGATAAGCTAAAGTGGGGACACAGTTAAAACTGCTTTGAACTTGATGACAGACAGTTCACAATTTCAAGTTTGATAATTTCCTCAAAATCAACAGAAAAATCCTAAAGATAACACTTTAACTAAACTAGGTTTATTTTCTTATCTATCTATCTACTGTCCTTTCGAGCCGAAGATGGCACATAGGACAGAACCACAATCTCAAAAATAGAAACCTTGCGTGCCAAAATGGCACATATTGCAGAGATCACTGCTTCTAAAATCTATGTACCTGTTTTCATAACAATACTTTTTACAATGATAGCATGCCAAGCCATCAATCAACATCCTTAGTCGCCTCTTACGACATGCCTGGAAAGTCACAGAGTTACTATTCTTTACTTCCCTCATAATGAGGCCCCGGTAACACACGGAAATTATTTTCCAAGTTTGTGTATATTTACCTGGTTTGAAAATCTTCTTCTTCCTCTTTGCATATTTCTGGGGGTCAATTGGGCACTATTGACAGACTTTATCAGCCTTCTCATTGTTCCTCTATTTTCATGCATTCTTTAGGACTCTGAGAAGTTGAGGACTGTCTATTAACAAAGTAAAGAACCCCGTCACGCCTTGTGGCATATAGGGAATATAGTGTTAGTGACCATAATTTGTACAGATCTTCGGCACATGATTTTGAGGGTAATGTGGTCGGTATTACGCCCGTTCTGCTTTACCTTCCCACAAGTAAATCCAGTACCCTTTAAAGTCTGGATGAACCCGGAAGCCGTTGATCAGGATCGAACCCGACATCTTATCCTTTGTAGTCCAGTTCAATAACTTCTGAGCTATCGCTGTTCCCTAGACCTGTCTATTATTAAATGTTATCTTCCCATCTCTTTCTCTATGAACCTCTCCTTTCGCAACCTATCTAAAACTTGCCAATGCAGCAATACAATTAAACAGAAAAACAGTTAATGGAACACAATAACATTTGAAGTATTGTATTTTCCGATCGTCACGGGCGTTGATTTGGAATTTAAGGGTTAAAGAGTTAATGCAATTTGTGTGCACCAAGGCCAGGATTATCATTTTCCAAACAATTGCTTGGAGCAGGGGCAGGACCACCTCCGCGGGGCAAGCCCAGGATGTAGAAACATAATTGCACTCAGCACGAACGATCTTGGACATAAATAGATAGCATCCCTATTCTGTCAATTATTTAATTACCTGCATTCTTTTGAACACTGATTTCCTGATCGATTCGGTGGAAAATAACGGGGAAATAACGCCATTGATTACAAAACAGATATCCAGGGTTATTTTGCACCAGTGCACATGTGTTAAACATATTACAATACAATGCGGAAAAAGTGATAATTGTGCTTCTTTGTGCATATACACAATGTTTTTAAAGCTTCTGAACACTGCCTTATGCGGCTGATATTTTAGTTACTTAATTATGTTACTCACTACATACATTAAATATGTTCATGATTCATTATATGATCTAATTCTATTCTACCAGGTACACAGTTCACTGAGTGCGTCGTCAGTTCGTTGCTAAGCTCAATACGGTGACTATTCTCAGACATACATATGTTATAAGGTGGAGAAGATACTTCTTTACATTTACATATATTTGAGCTTTTGTGAAATATGTAAATAAGACAGCGAGCTAGATCAACCAATGAACATGAGAACTTCAGATGAATAAGACCTAAATGCATCTTGGATATTCAGAAATGACGACAGCTGTCATTGGGTTGGTTTTGTGATATACTTTGTGATGGTTTTGTGTTACACTTTATTTTCCCAGTCTTCTATTCTTTGTAAAAATGCTTCAATAAAAAGGGACTATATATTGTTTTCATGTAAAATCTTTCACAAAGAAATGGGGTCTTATTGTGTGACGTTGCAGGTTTTCTTTATTTTCTTTTACAACCTTCATGTCTTAAGTTAAGTTTACTCAATTAATTATAAGTAAAAAAGTAAAGAGTCCCGTCACGCCAAGTGACGTATAGGGAATATGGTGATAGTGACCATAATTTTTATAGACCTTCAGCACATGATTTTTGGGGCAATGTGGTCGTTATTACGCCCTTGGCGATTTACTTTCCCAGAAAAAATCCAGTACCCGTTTAAGGCTGGGTGAACCCGGAAGCCGTCGATCTTTATTAAACCCGACTCTCGTCATTTGTAGTTCAATTCACCTACCACTGAGCTATCGCGGCTTCCTCTATTAATTATACTTCCTCAATATTAATTGATTTAAAATACGTTTTCCGTCTCTGTCCACATTTGTAAAAATGAACAGCAAAAACCCTACCCACACCGTGGATGCCAGTCCGTGCAACGGAGTTCGTGCGCGAGATTCAGGATTGCCCTCGGATTTTCTCGAGGGGGATATTGTGTAGACGTGGGGGGGGGGGGTGTGCCGACCACGAGAAATGAGGGAAAGTAGGTGAAACGTGAGTCTCGAGATAGATCAGAAGGTAGCCGTAAGTCTGGAGTCCACGAGAAATTAGGAAAATATGTGAAGTGTGAGTCTCGAGATAAGTGAGAAGTATAATGAGACGAGAAAACAGACGTGGGTTGCGTTGATTGGTGAAAAGCGGAGGAAGTAGTTTTTGATTGGACGATAGGAGGAGTATTTCAAGACGAGACACAAAGAGACAAAGAGTTCTTAGAGATAGAAGTCACACACCTAGGACTAGATAGGGACGACGATAGCCCAAGCTAGCAAGTAGTGCTTAAGAAAAACTTCTTATAGCTTGTTTCATAACTCGAGCCCAACTTTTAAAATCGATAGCTTTTTAACCGCTTGTTGTAAGTTGTTCAAAATTTGCATGTAAAGTTATAATGATTAGAACCCAACAGGGAATTAATTTCATTAAAAAAAAAACATTTGGTTATTATTGTTGCTTATTTTATTTATATAAATTTATAACGACCCATTGATGTAGTCAAAACTTAATATTTACAGTATTTTAAGTTAAAAATAGCGAGTAAAAATCCATACACGGTAAAATTTACGTGTTTGCACGCTTTTACCGTGGTTTTTTGACACAATTAGACACTTGTAAAAAACACGAGAAATTGTGTGTTCCATTTCCGTTCATTCATAGGTGTAGACGTGGAATGATAACATTTACCATGAGTCTTAAAATGAAATTCTGCAGTTTATAAAACATTCGCAATAAAAATGTATGACTATTTTTGCAAAGAGGCTAAACGAGGAAGATTATTTCATTCTTTAGAAAACCCTGAGAATAGGACAAGACACATTTTGGATTTATCTAAACGGTCATTTAATCGCTGGATTCAAGCACGTGACCGTCAATGTTCAAAATATACAAAATCACAAGGAAGAACAAAAATGTTGGATAATTTCGACAGTGAACTTATTAGAAGTGAAATTCGCAAAATGTTGGGTATGAATGAAACGGTTACAATAAGAAAATTAAAAGTATCGCTGAAAAAGAACAAAAGTATTGAAATATCAAAGTCTACATTATGGAGGAATGTGAGAGCTGCAGGCTTTACATTCAGAAAGTATTCCAATGGACGAAACAGCATCTGTGAGAAGCCACATATAGTAGTCATGAGAAGCAAGTACTTACGTGAAGTAAAAGAGGTGCGCAAGCAAGGTTATGATATTGTGTACTTGGATGAAACTTAGATCAATGCTCACCACACTTACCAAAGGGAATGGCAGTCATCAGATGGAAAGATTAAGAGATTAATACCTAGCAGCAAAGGACAGCGCTTGATAATTGCTCATGCAGGTAGTCGACAACATGGACTAATACAGAATGCAGAGCTCATTTTTCTTTCAAAATCCATAGACAATCGGGATTATCACTCTGAGATGAATGGTCACATATTTAGACATTGGATTGAAAATTCTGTTCTCCCATCACTAGATCGACCATCTTGCCTAATAATGGACAATGCAGCGTACCACAACATTGTTGCACTTGAAGATAAAGTCCCGACGTCATCCAGTACAAAAGATGCTATTAAGATATGGCTCACAAAGGAGCACATACAATTTAATAACATGTACTTAAAGCCTGAATTACTATCTCTAGTAAAGCAAAAACAAAGGACAAAGATTTTTAAAATAGATAAGATTATCCAAGAGCACGGTCATATAAGTTTGAGGCTGCCACCTTACCATGCTCATTTAAATCCAATAGAACTAATCTGGGCAAAATTAAAAGGACAAGTGGCAGATGAAAATACAACATTCAAAATATGCGATGTAAAGACTCTTGCTAATCTCGCTTTATTAAATATAGACAAAGATTATTGGGCTAAATGTGAAGACCACGTCTTAAAACAGGAAGAGGAATATTGGAAAAATGATGGTTTGTGGAATGTTCAACCCCAAACAGTTATTAATCTTTTAGACTCGTCTGATTCAGAATGAAAGTATATAGCCCCCACAATATTGGCCCCTATATTACCTTAAATTAGTTCAACAAACGGTCCTTATCGGGACCACACAACTATGAAAATTTGACATACGGGTATACCTTGATATTATCGTCCGTCCTCGAACTGAGAAGACTTTAATTCTCCAGGTGTTTTGTCTTATTAGGTTATTTCCCCATTACGGCCACGCCTCTACCTAGTGAAAATTAATCATAGACCAGCAACTACGGTAATTTCTATTATTTAGGGGTTCACAATTTACAATTTTGACAAACATCAAAGAAATTCGCCGCTTTAAGAAAACTGCAGCTGCAAGATATTTGTTAAATATACATTTAAAGGGTCTTTTGCATTCTAATAACATTTGGAAAATTTCAAAAGTTTTTAACAAACGGTTACTGAGTAATAGCGTTTTGAATTTGGGCACGTGATTTGAAACGAGCTATAGCTAAGCCGAACAGAACTAAAGTCGAGCGACATGAGATGATAGATTAGAGTAGAAGTAGATATTAGGAATTGTTCAATGGGGAACAGTTCCCAATAAAACCGAAGTTTAGGAGTTTTAAGTTGTGAGAGCCCTAGGGACCAGTGGTGAGTATTATTGCTAATGAGAAGTGTGACTGACCGTGCGGGAGAGAACCCTTGGTCATGTAATTACGTGTACATATGTTGTAACTAGGAGCCATTTGTTAAGTCAGATGAATAAAGACTTGTATGTTCCCCTCAACATAGTGGTGCAGTGTTGTGTTTCTAACAGTCAGCTGATCACAACCATTTATCTCCCAATCACCTGATACAATTGGTGTACTTATGTATTCGTCCGGTGTGAAGATCCTAATAACAATTATATATATATATATATATATGTGTGTGTGTGTGTTTGAAAAAAATAACCTTTACCAATTCAGTTCTCTCAAATATATATGTGTATGTGTTTGAAAAAAATAACCTTTACCAATTCAGTTCTCTTAACTATATCTGTCCCGTATTCCCCTTTACTCCGTAAAGCAAAGGCCAGAGCGATGTATTCTTTAACTCATACAAGATTCTTTCAATTTACTTTATTCCCATGAGGGTTTTGAATGTTACCTGTTTGTTATCATAGTTTTAGTCGTGTTAACATATATGTCCAATTCATATCCCTTGCGTTTGCTGCTTTTTTCTTTAACAAATGTGTATATTCTTTTGGCCATCTGCTTGCATGTAAATGAAAGGTTGTTAAATGTTTTTCCATTGATCTTTAAACCTGACATTACCGAGATGTATATCGTGTACGCATATAAATTGAATAGTGATGGAGACAAAACGCAGGTCTGTCTGACTCCTAATTTTACATCAAAATATGCACAGTTCTCTCTGTTACATCCTATCGCTGCTGTTTGCTCCTAGCATAAGGTAAAAATCAATTTTCTTGTCTCCATCATAAAGAGGTATATTTTTCAAATATCATGTAAATTGTTTATGTTGTTCATTGTAAAATGCCTTGGTATATAAGGCATGCCTATATTGGTATGTTTACATCCATGTATTATTTCAATTAGTATCAGAAATAGATTGAGCTGCATTTTTATTTATGAATAATAGTAATGGTTCTATATACATGACTAAGCTCCAACACTAAATTATTAACTCTCCTTTCGTAGCCAACACAGTAAGATATGATATCGATTGCAATTGATACATTTTAGCCTACGGCAACCATTGAGAAATATTAATATCGGTTTCTCTGTGTTCATATATCCTACAGTTATCGCTCTTCATATCACACACTGGCTGGATATGCAAAAATCTATTTAGCTATAATGAAAAAAGGGTCACACATAATGTCGATTAATACTAGATATACTCGTATATACGCGTCAACACCAACAAAGAAATCTACATTCTTTGATATCGTACTATTCATTAGCCCTCTAAAGTCTAGGCAACTTATTAAAATAATCGTAAGCGACAATATAATAATAATAACTCTTCAGTAACGAACAGCTATTATTTCATTTATTAAAGCAGGTTATATACAATCTACTGTAAAACTGTGGCCTTGTCAATATTAATCCTCATTAAGACAACAACTTCGTGAGATCTTATTTATAACAACATGCATCAATACATAAGCCATATATGATAAATTATTATGTACACAAATCTTCGCTTATATTCACTGATATATTAACTCAATGAGTGAAAAGTAGGATATATAGACTGTCTATCTTTAGTAACGTGTCAAGTCATCACTTCATAGAGTATATGTCAGCAGGGCACGATGATTGACTAATCTAGGATATATTTTAATGGTTGGGATCATCCTAAGTTTTTTGTCCGAAATGAGGCATTTATTTTAATTACAAAAGTAAAAGAAAAAAAAAAACAATAAAACGCCAAGCGGCGTATAGGGAATATGGTGTTAGTAACCATAATTTTTATAGACGTTCAGCACATGATTTTGGGGTAATGTGGTCGATATTACGCCATTACATCCTTACTTTCACAGAAACAATTTCGGTACCCATGTAATGGTGGGTGAACCAAGAAGCCGTCGATCAGAATCGAACCCGATCTCTTGTTCTTTGTAGTCCAGTTGGTTAAACACTGAGCTATCGCGGCTCTCAATTACAAAAGTGGTCTGTAGATATGACGTCATAAAACGGGGCAGTGTCAGGTTTTTATAATGTAAACTTTAGATGTTTTGTTCACTAGGGACTAAACTCTTTCCTTGGGGATTTGAAGGAGGTTGGGGATTGATAAATAGAGTGCATTATTTAATGTGTAAGTACTTTATCAATTCAAAGTTATTATTTTATTAAAAAGTAATTAGAGAAAGGTTTTTTCACGCTTTATTGAATATGAGAACTATAGTGTTCATGATCATTCGAACATTAATGAGTGGAGTGGACAATATTACGCTAGGCAACGTTATTTCTTCAGAGGTGCATGTGTGTGCATCTAGCAACATTAAAATATATACTCACATTAAAGTAAAAAAAACACCTGAACTAACACTGAGAATAATAAATTTACTCAACTCATGTACGGTGCAGATACATAGACGCTAAATAATGAAACAAGAAGAAAGATGAAGCCCTTGGGATGTGGATTTCTTATAAATTTATTAATCTCTTCCGTTATAAATAAATGCGTACTTTGTATTATGCATAAACTAGCATACACCAATTTAGGATTGTACTAGATAAAATTAAATGTTAGGAAAATATTTGTAAAGAAAACAAATAATGAAAATGTGAAAGGCTGAAAAGGAAGATGGTATATTTAACCAAATTCAAACCAGACAAGTTAAATTTATGTGGTTAATAAAGAGAAATATTCTTACAAAAAGTCATAACGAACGGGAAAATACAAGACAAGAGAGACAGAGAAATTCACAGGTTAAAGTAAACAGACCACACAAAGATATAGGCTAGCGAAATGTGACAACGTGTTACATTAAAGCAGGGAACAGAGTGACCTGGCCATTGTCGTAGCCAACATTGGATGAGAAGACAACACGAGGTGATAATGATGCATGTTTGCGGGCGCGTTTCTGTATATATGTGTGTTTTTTATTTTAAACATGTTGCATAACTCAACACAGTTTAACTGATCTCAAAACTTTGAAAACATATACAGCAAACATACAAACAATGACTTGAATGCTGTTGGAAAAGCGATTCATAAAATTATTGTCACTTGATAAAGTCTTCTTCGAAAATAACTTCGAAGTTAGATCAGGTGTAAGACAGGGGTGCGTACTATCCCCCCTACTGTTTATTACATACATGGACTATATATGCAAGCTAGCCAACCCATCAGAGACAGAGGAGATCAATGAGCTTTTATTTGCAGACGATCAGGCACTAAAACATGAAACAATAGATGACCTACAAGAACACTTAAACAAACTCAACAGCTCAGGCACAAAATACAACATGAAAATCAACATCAACAAAACAGAAGTCATGAATGTCGCCAACAATAAACATAACATCAACATAACTATAGAAGGCAGACAACTAAAACAAGTAGAGGAATTCAAATACCTAGGAAATCTAATGACAAACGATAATTCTCAAACAGCGGAGATAGAATCAAGATGCAACAAAGCTTATCAAATCATTGGACAGTTATCACCACTATTGTCCAACAAGGAAATAACTCTGGAGACAAAATGAACACTATACAATACAATCTTCATCCCAACGTTGTGCTACCAATGCCAGACCTGGATCCTATATGCAAGAACAATAAGAAAAAATAACCTCTACAGAGATGAAATGTGTTAGACGAATGACAGGAAACAGTCTGAGAGATAAGATCTGAGATGAAGAACTGAGAAAAAAGCTAGGAATAGCCCCCGCCATAGAATATTTAAGGAAACAACAGATAAAACTGTTTGGCCACGTGACAAGGCAGAAAGATCAAAACACAACACAACGAGCCTTCAACAAACGTGAGAACACCAGACTCAAGGGTCGACCACGAAAAAGATGGGTCGATGGAATATTAGAAGCACTAGGAAACATAACAGCAGCAGAGGCGAACAGAAGAGCAAAAGACCGCACATTATATATCCCATCGACGCTGAAAGGCAGATGAGGAAGGAAAGAAGAAAGAAGTTAAAGTCTTGAGCCCTCTATTGCGTTTATCTTCCTGCTGATAAATATTTTAAGAGACTTTCAAACTATAAATACAACTGTGATAGAAATATCCACAAGCTCTATGAATAACAGGGCAAACAAAAAATACGTTTTGTTTTAAATAATGTTTAATACCATTGCAAATCCGATAAAGCAGCTTTCACGTTCTCGAATTGAAAATAGCCAACTCAGATTGTGAGCTCTAGTCAGTGGTTTGGTCAATACCTTAAAAGGTAAAGTAAAAAGAAACTAATCGCTATTGCCTAATGCAGGATGACTGAAGTCTGCCATAAAACAAGTACTATAGCTCGTTTCAAATCACTTGCCCAACTTCAAAACGCTATTGCTCAGAAACCGTTTGTTAAATACTATTGAAATTTTCCAAATGTTATTAGAATGCAAAAGACCCTTTAAATGTATATTTAACAAATATCTTGCAGCTGCAGTTTTCTTAAAGCGGCGAATTTCTTTGATGTTTGTCAAAATTGTAAATTGTGAACCCCTAAATAATAGAAATTACCGTAGTTGCTGGTCTATGATTAATTTTCACTAGGTAAAGGCGTGGCTGTAATGGGGAAATAACTGAATAAGGAAAAACACCAGGAGAATAATTGTCTTCTCAGTTCGAGGACGGACGATAATATCAAGGTATACCTGTATGTCCAATTTTCATAGTTGTGTGGTCCTGATAAGGACCGTTTGTTGAACTAATTTAAGGTAATATAGGGGCCAACATTGTGGGGGCTATATACTTTCATTCTGAATCAGACGAGTCTAAAAGATTAATAACTTGTTTGGGGTTGAATATTCCACAAACCATCATTTTTCCAATATTCCTCTTCCTGTTTTAAGACGTGGTCTTCACATTTAGCTCAATAATCTTTGTCTATATTTAATAAAGCGAGATTAGCAAGAGTCTTTACATCGCATATTTTGAATGTTGTATTTTCATCTGCCACTTGTCCTTTTAATTTTGCCCAGATTAGTTCTATTGGATTTAAATGAGCATGGTAAGGTGGCAGCCTCAAACTTATATGACCGTGCTCTTGGATAATCTTATCTATTTGAAAAATCTGTGTCCTTTGTTTTTGCTTTACTAGAGATAGTAATTCAGGTTTTAAGTACATGTTATTAAATTGTATGTGCTCCTTTGTGAGCCATATCTTAATAGCATCTTTTGTACTGGATGACGTCTGGACTTTATCTTCAAGTGCAACAATGTTGTGGTACGCTGCATTGTCCATTATTAGGCAAGATGGTCGATCTAGTGATGGGAGAACAGAATTTTCAACCCAATGTCTAAATATGTGACCATTCATCTCAGAGTGATAATCCCGATTGTCTATGGATTTTGAAAGAAAAATGAGCGCTGCATTCTGTATTAGTCCATGTTGTCGACTACCTGCATGAGCAATTATCAAGCGCTGTCCTTTGCTGCTAGGTATTAATCTCTTAATCTTTCCATCTGATGACTGCCATTCCCTTTGGTTAGTGTGGTGAGCATTGATCCATATTTCATCCAAGTACACAATATCATAACCTTGATTGCGCACCTCTTTTACTTTACGTAAGTACTTGCTTCTCATGACTACTATATGTGGCTTCTCACAGATGATGTTTCGTCCATTGGAATAATTTCTGAATGTAAAGCCTGCAGCTCTCACATTCCTCCATAATGTAGACTTTGGTATTTCAATACTGTTGTTCTTTTTCAGCGAAATTTTTAATTTTCTTATTGTAACAGTTTCATTCATACCCAACATTTTGCGAATTTCACTTCTAATAAGTTCACTGTCGAAATTATCCAACATTTTTGCTCTTCCTTGTGATTTTGTATATTTTGAACATTGACGGTCACGTGCTTGAATCCAGCGATTAAATGACCGTTTAGATAAATCCAAAATGTGTCTTGTCCTATTCTCAGGGTTTTCTAAAGAATGAAATAATCTTCCTCGTTTAGCCTCTTTGCAAAAATAGTCATACATTTTTTTTGCGATGTTTTGTAAACTGCAGAATTTCATTTTAAGACTCATGATAAATGTTTATTGTTCCACGTCTACACCTATGAATGAACGGAAATGGAACACACAATTTCTCAAGTGTCTAATTGTGTAAAAAAAAACCACGGGGAAAGCGTGCAAATACGTCAATTCTACCGTGTATGGATTTGTACTCGCAATTTTTAGTTTAAAATACTGTAAACATTAAGTTTTGACTACATCAATGGGTCGTTATAAATTTATATAAATCAAATAAGCAACAATAATAACCTTTTTTTTAATGAAATTAATTCCCTGTTGTGTTCTAATCATTATAACTTTACATGCAAATTTTGAATATCTTACAACAAGTGGTTAAAAAGCTATCGATTTTTAAAGTTGGGCACGAGTTATGAAACAAGCTATAGGATAAGAGCGGATAATAAGTTAGAACTTGAAATCTGACTTGGAAAATATGTCTCACAGACTTATATTTCATTCGATATAGTACACTATTGTGAAGGAGAGGTCAAACAAACCATGATGAACCTTACATTTTGAAGTTAAGATGTTGATGATGTAAACTAAAATATAGATGCTGGGAAATATAAAGTCTACGTGTTTTGTAATCTTATATCTAAATGTAATGTTATACAAAATATAAGGTTAATAAAAAAAAACGTAGTTTAAGATTCATATGTAATATATATACTATGCGATGTAAATACTCCACATTGTAGATATTTTGTATTATAATATATATATATATATATATATATATATATATATATATATATATATACATATATATATATATATATATATATATATATATATATAATTTCTTATAATTTAATACCTAAATATTCCATATTATTGGAATACATATTAGTCAAAGATCAGAATATTCTATAATTCTATATCTGGAATTTTCGTTAAATAAAATCGAATTTTTTTCTATTTCAAGAAGCCATCATCATCATCAAGTACCGGGCCTGCTGCCGTAGGTGATCATGTCTCTCCACAACTTTTGATCTCGACATTTATTTATCATTTTAAGACGTAAAGAGTATATAACTTCAAATCAAAATGCTCTGCAAACTCAGATATTCATGTTCTGTAAACTAACATCTAAATGAGATGTAGCTTCAGATTTAAATGTTCTATAACCTTAGATTTAATCGTTCTGCAATTTTACAGCTAATTATTCTGCAGCCGCCATTTTAAATGCTTTGAAGCCTCAGGTAAACGTGTTCTGTATTCTCAATTCTGAAGCCGCGATAACTCAGTGGTTAGTGAACTGGACTACAAATGTCAAGCGGTCAGGTTCGAACCTGATCGACGGCTTCCAGGTTCATCCAATCTTAAATGTGTACCAGATATTTTTCTGGGTAAGTAAATACAGCACGGGCGTAATACCGACCACGTTCCGCCAAAAATCATGTGCCGAAGTTTTTTAAAAATGATGGTCACTAACACCATATTCCCTATACGCCACTTGGCGTGACAGGTCTCTACTTTTTGGTTAAATTCTCAAATCTAAATGTTTAGCGACCTCAAATAGGTCTGTTTTGTGGTTTCTGCTCTATATGGTATGCAACTACAAATCTCATTTCTCTGTAGCTTTAGATTTGGTTTCTTTATTGCTTCAGATTTAATGACCGGCAGCCTCAAATCTCAATATTGTTCTGAAACACACATCTGAATGTCTATAGCCTGGAAACGTCATGTGTGCTCAAATCTAAAATCCCAGCATTCAAAGAATAACTTTAAGCAGGATATTTGGTGGTAATCAATTCATTATTATAGTCTATACCATTTGACATTAGAACCGGAAGGTTGTTGTTGTATTGATTAAATATATATACAGTTTGTTATCATTATTAGAATATTTTTTCTACCTTTCAACTCCCTCTGGAGCAGAGGCCTTCAACAAACACTTTTCAAGCCTTTCTGTTTCTCACCATTCTTTTAAGATCATTCCATGTTTTCCTCATCATCTCCATAACTGCGTTGGTATAGTAGATATAAATATATATATATCTATATATATATATATATATATACAGTATTTAATATACTATATATGTATATAGCATTTAAGAATACGTTTCCAGCTAAAACGAAAATAACACTGGAAGTTCACCGGTTGTGTGTTCAGACTGGACGAAAGAAGACTTCCATGTGAACATAAGATGGGAAACGAAAACAAGGAAGAGCAAAAGAAACTAAGAAAATCAGTTAATAAACATGCCTCAAGAACAAAAAAAGAACCTAACACAGAACCGTCAGACATGGAGAGAATATATTTTATATTACTAAATATTCACAGAAAACTGTGACTGTTATTTCTAGTAGAGTGTATTTGTGACAGTGACGAACACAACGTAAACAATCACTACATGTAGACAATTGTCGGCACCAAATGTCCAGAATAACACTTGTTTTCAAAACTTCATGACTCGAAAATTCCGTCTTGATTGCGCTCAAAACTCATCTGAATGAATGTCTTCTCTTTATATAAAAATCTCTTATTTCACAGAAACACTGGATATTGCCGTCTAGGAATTTATCTAACTATACATTGTAGATAGACAATTGTATGTATCTAATGCAACTACCTGTGGTATCACACTTCCAAGGTTCTGTAAAAAATCAAAACTTCTTTGGCAGTACAAAATTACATATACGACAATTTAACCTCACAACCTGTAACCAACATCTCCTTCATTTATTAATTGTGTATACTCCTAACCATGCTCAGTGGTTAGTGAACTGGACATTAAAGGACAAGAGGTAGGGTTCGATCCCAACCGACGGCTCGAGTTCACCCAGCCTTTAATTGGTACCCGATTTTTATTCTGGGAACGTAAAGCGGCATGGGCTAATACCGACCACATTACCCCAAAAATCATGCGCCGATGGTCTGTAAAATTAATGGTCACTAACACCATATTCCCTATACGCCACTTGCCCTGACAGGGGTACTTTACTTTTTTTTTATACTCTTAACCATGTACTTTCTAATAAGCACTGATCTCTATAAGAAGCAAATGCTTTTATGGAGAATCTTCTCCTCAAATTTATAATCCATCCCAAAAGCTCCTCACAACTTTTTCTAAAAACTTGAGTCCAAATTGGGTTAACAACATTGAGTATTCTTCATTGTTCTACCTCTGTAATCATCTTGCCTTATAGCTGATTATGTGTAAACGTTACATTCTGCTCACTTCTAATCAATATCTCAGGTGTTATGTCAAAACCATATGAGTGCAACAATTCCAATTTGTTTAAAAACTTTTCTACTATTCAATATTTAAGGTGTGTTATGTCAATGCTATTTGGATGCATTATATCAACCATTTTCTACAAGTCTCTCAGGATCAATAGTTGGACATATATGACTGACCCATTGCTAGAGAGTAACTACACATTGCAGAGCACTGTTACAATTATTTATGGTATAGTATAACGATTATATATGTTCTTTGCACTGTTACAATTGTTCCAAGTATATTACAAAGACTGTACATTAACTGAAGACTTGTATTCCAGAACGATCAGGTCACTACACAATCTTGTATCTCTACTGCTGAATTAATTATGTTCTTGACTTCCTGCCAGACAACTCTCATAAATTGTCTGGCCTTTTTTACTGCAAGTTTTCCTCTAGATCTTCGTCTCTCAAATTTGTCCAGCTGTCAAGTTACGTTCAAGATGCTCTTGTTTCATACATCTTTCTTTCCTTTTCTTTCTTCACTTCCTCGTTCAGGTGTCGAAAGAAACAAAGTTCTGGTTCTCGCCCTTGTGTGGGTTCACTTATTGTTAGTTCATATTGCAGCGTTTAATGTGTGCTGTCTGTCCATCTTACTCTGGGTCAACCTCTTGCCCTTCTTCCTTCTGCTCTTTTAATATATGTGGTGTATGGTAAGAAATCACACGGTATTCATACTAGATGAAAAGCAGTTTATTTGTTGTTTCTGTATATAGTTTAGCATTGGTTCAACACCTATTCTTTCTATTATAATATCATTTCGGCTATGTCTTTTTCTGGTTACGCTAAGCGCTTTTCTCATACATCTCATGTCTGTGATGACAAGCCTTCTTTTATGCTTGGTCGTAAGTGACCATGTCTGGCATTAGTAGCGCAATGTCGGAATGAATATAGTCTATATAAGCTGTTTCTTAATCTAAGGTATGCTGATGATACAGTCTTAATAATTAAGAGTGAAAATGAGATACAATAAATGTTATACATTATAGGGAAGGAAAACAAAAATAAGGGACTCGTCCTTAATAGGAAAAAGGCAGAAGCAATGGTAACAACAAAGAAAAAGACATCACCGCAGTGCACAATAAAGATAAGTGAAACAATATTCAAATAGGAAAATTAATTTAAATATCTGGGAACAATGTTAACCTCAGATGGTAGATGTACAACAGAGGTGAGATGCAGAATGGCTCAGTAAAAGCAGCTTTCCAAAAAATGAAGAAGTTACTGTGAAATCTATTTTTGACAAAAGAAACAAGAAAAATAATTCTTAAATGTTATGTAGAGCCAGTTTTAACATATGGATGTGAATCATGAACAACAGAGACAACAGAGAAGAAAATCACTGGAGGCTGTAGAAATGTGGTCTTACAGAAGAATGTTGAGAGTACCATGGACAGCTAAGAAGGGTAACGAAAACGTTCTGAAAGAGGCCACAGCAAAATGAGAGCTAATTTCCTATATTAGGAAGAAACAATCCTAATTTTTTGGCCACGTAATGAGAAGGGAACAGCTGGAATATATTATAACAACTTGTAAAATCGAAAGACCAATAGATACAGTGAAGCAATGAGAAAAGATACCAGATACCTTAAGAGAATGGGTTGGGAGAAGATTAACAAAAATGATAAATAACTGTCAAGATCGAATGTTAGGAGAGAAATGATCGCCTACACCATCAGGCACGGTACTTGATGATGATGATGATGATGTTTCTTGGTGGTAATAAATATTGCTTTGTGTTGGAGTAAAGGGAAGAGCTGTCCACATATTTGTTATGTCTTGCTGCATCGTATTTCTTTCTTGATTTTACTATTTTCAGAGAAAGCTGCTGCAAGATATTTAAAGTTTGTTGCTTGTTTTATAAATCGATGTTTTATAACGATGTTTGATATCTTCTTTTATCTTGCTCTTCGTATACCTTCTTTTTCAGTGTTTATTTTCATATTATTCATTGTACAATCTTTATGCAAGGAAAGCAGATTTCTTTAAGTTATGTTTCTTCGGTAGCTATTAGAGCCAGGCCTTCAGGAAAAAAAATGTTGTTCATTTTTTTCTTCACATTATGTTTTGACATCCTTGCATATGTTGGCGATGTAAGTGATAAACAAGAGTGGTGACAACTCGCAGCCTTGTCTTACTTCAGGTATTACATAGAGTTGTTTTGATGTTCTTTTACTTCTTCTAATCACACTTATACAGTCATTATGTAAGCTCTTACAGCATCTAATAAGTAAAGTAAAAAAATGTAAAGTGCCCCGTCACGCCAAGTGGTGTATAGGGAATATGTTGTTAGTGACAATCATTTCTATAGACCTTCGGCACATGATTTTGGTGTAATGTGGTCGGAACATCTAATAAGGTGACCATTTATTCCGTAATGAGCCAGTGTTTGCAATAATATATTTATATCCGCCATATCGAAAGCTGTATTTTGGTCCACAAATGCTCTGCACATATTTTGTTATGTATCTATATACACCTCTACTAACTGCCTGAGTGAAAATATGGCATCTGTACAGCTTCTATTTTTTTAAAAATAAATCCCATCTGTTCTTCCGAAATCTGGGGTTCTATAATAGTTCTTAATCTTGTTTCATTAATGCCATACATTTCCATACATTTTACCTACTCGGCTCAACAGTGATATGCCACGTTATTGTGAACATTCTCTTTTGTACAATTTATTCTTCCATCGGGGATATCTTCATTGAGTCCCCCAAAAAAGGTCTTTGGTTAAAAAGCACATATGCTTTTGAGTTAAACACAAAATGAGCCCACTTCATAGATTCAAATGATCCTTGCCAATGCCATCCGTTTGCACAAGTTAGGTCCTTAGCTACCAAACGTCCGAAACGAAGCCATCGAATTAACGACTTTATCTACAGCGAAGGTTAACGAACTGTGAACAAAAATTTATGTTCAAACCCTTGAAAACATTTTGAAAAATCTGCCAACTCGCTGCAATAACATATATCAATGTTGTTCAATGTAAACATTGCTTAGTCCATAGCTCGAATATAAATAAGCTGCCATTTTGGTGCGTTCCATGACGTCATTCATTGTACTATTAGTCCCATAAATGATTCGCTTCCAGAGGTTTATGATGTAAACAAAGCAGTTTTGTCGTTGCAAGTGAATAATGCCCACACCTATAATTGGTCAGGATTGTGTAGCAGCAGCAGCTTTATAGCGAACGCAGAAAACATCATAGGATTGTGCTGTTCTGAAACAGCTATGCCATGCTACCCTAGAATTGCCTTTAATGGGATTACTGTGACTACAAACCACTCTCCATGTGTGTGCCACATATTTACACCCCAGAAAGAAACACTGAATATAACAACATCATGTGCCGTCTGTGATATTAATGACCACAGACCAGGAGCCTCCAGTATGATTGATACAACTGTTGCACCAAGCATTTCATAAGCAGAGCCATATCTATGGAATGTTAATCTGACATTGTTCTTGAATGATGTCCAAGTTAATGAGACATCAGAATCGTGTGGCGGCAGCTACAAGAAGGGAGCGGAGAACATCAAGTTCTGCTGCTATAAAGGAGACTTGCCTTACTATCCCAGAATTGCCTTAATTGGGATCACTATAGTTGAAAACTTCTCCTCTTGTGTAAACTACACATTCACATCTAAGAGTGAATCAGTGAAAGTCACAAAATCATATTCTCTCTGTGGTTTTACTAATTACAGGTCATGTGGCTTCTGTTGGATTGGAAATGATAACTTACCACCACTGTGTGTCTATATGTTTGGAATTGGAGTCATCAATGATGGCCTAACATCATCAAGTGCTATGACGATCATCATTTTCGGGAGGACGTGAACTCCCATGGTATATGGTGGATAGGCGGCAGGAACCATTGAAGGCTATGTCTGAAAAGTGTTCCTCCTTGCAGTTTCCTCATATTCCAAGTCCGGCTTGTTGCAGGAGCTACTGAGTTAAGTGCTCTGTGCACACCGTGAGCTGTGTGTCTCATCTGTTTTGATCCTGCTTCGATATCCCGCTTGTTTACGATGAATGATGATATCGTATGACAGGGAACAGTTGGCTGTGTTCACTTTCTGCGCGGTTTCGCCTTATGTCTTTTGGCGTGTGCTGAGACTGCTTCGATGGGACTACAGTTACCTTTCTTTGTTTGGGAGATGAGTTAGTAATTCGGATGATTCCACTGGCACGGGCGGTTGAGCAATTATGGATTTTAATTCGTTTGCTGTGATACCGAGGCCTTCCATAACCAATAACCAATTCTCTTTTGTTCCTTTTCCTTTCTACTTTCAAAGGGGAATTAGTATGCTGCCGATTTGTGTTTCTGAGGATGTTTAACCACTCTTTCTACCTCTGACAGTAGTATTTCTGGTTCTAATGATGTCATTTCCTGGTCTTGTGTTGTTATAATCTGTATCTTGCCTAGGGACTGAGAAGCTCCCTGAAGTACTGCCTTCATCTGTAATTCATTTTTACTGAATCTATTAGAGGATTTCCATTTGGGTCATAAAGTAATTCTGTTGTGTTATAGATTTCATCTCTTTATATTATACTTCTGTTTTGAAGAAAAACAAGTCCCAACGGCTGTACTCTTTTTTCTGTTAATATCTTTCCGAAGCATTCCCATGAATCCTCTTTAGGTGTTTTGACTATTATGTTGTTTTCTCTGCGTTGAAACCTGTAATTTATGTAATCTTCATTATTTTGTGATTTCATCCGCACTTTATAAGTGAATTTTCTTCATTACCTGCTTATGTTATTTCCTCACTCCACCATGGCGTATGTTTATTCTCATTTTGTTTCTTTCCACTCTTCCTTTCCCCACATAAATCTTCTGCCCTTTTGATTAAAGTTGATTTGTATATTTCCCATTTCTTCTCCCAATGCTTACTTCTGGTGGTAGTTTTCTTCTTATTAGAAGTTGTGTAGCATTGGTGCATGACCAATTTTAAAATGAGCATTTCATACATGGCCTGAACAAACAACTATGGTTGTTTCATGCTGATGTTAGCGCTAAGCTTTCTTTTATTTATTTATTGTCTATGCTTTGGTTTCATTTAGAAAGACATCGTTACTAAATGTGTATGATATCCTCAATATCCGTAGATGTAACCATATTTATATTCTCTCCAACAATGATGTTAATTGTTCGACATTGAATACCTTTTAATAACTATATTTTATGAACTGTTCAT
>JAVIAB010000051.1:107567780-107570280 GCA_032433765.1 Megaustenia siamemsis
GTCAAGACGCCAAAGGTCAGATATAAATTACTGAGACACTAATGCTTTACCAAACTACTGACTTATCATGATTGCTTGCTACCAACCGTCTGTCAAGACGCCAAAGGTCAGATATAAATTACTGAGACACTAATGCTTTGTCAAACTACTGACTTATCATGACTGCTTGCTACCAACCGTCTGTCAAGACGCCAAAGGCAATTTGTTCCCAAACTCTTCTTCGTTTGTTGATTAAAAACAAGAAAGAAAAAATAAACAAAACGATGACGTTCTTTCGAACTTGCAACAGAAGAACATTACTTGTTCTTCTTAACTGTTAATTACATTTCCACTGAAGATTAATCTTGGCACTTCATTGATGTCTTTAAACATTCTCTTCATGATTAGATTTCACAAGCACGGTAACAAAGGCATTCCTCTGACTACTCGTTACATTACAACAGGCATAATTCTTTCTGTTACATCTACAATTGGTGTTTTATCCTGGTATACCTTATTTACATTTAACTATATCACGTTCAAACGTTCCATAAATAAGTTGGTTATGATCTACTGTGTTAAAATATTTTGTTTACCCAATTTACAAAGTGCCTCCTGTATTTATCTGTACTTTTAGCATTCCCGTACAATTAATACCTTCATTTGTCCCGGAATGTTTTTTTTTTTTAATCTAAATCCAAACTTGCTTCCCAAACTTTAATATTGTATTGTTCTTTTATGTTAATCTAACGTTGTATTTCTTGAATAATCTTTTATTTTGTTACGTCCCGCTTCAAAAATATCACTCTGTTTACTGCATTCCACAGCACAGGGTGCCACAAAAAAGCAATAATTATGCTCCCAGACCATTGTGTGTATATGTACATATTCTTTAGCATTATATATATATGTGTATATATATATATATATATATATATATATATATATATATATATATAGGAAACTCTTTATATAGAGCTTTACAACAGGAGGCAATCTGTTCATCAGATGTGGTCCCGTCGGGCGAATGTTTTTGCCCTTTAGCTTCTTGACACTAAGGTCAGTGGGCCCGCCTGGGTCATGACTCCCATGAGTCGACCTCCTGCTGCATTGGACTTTAAAGCTTACACTATATTCGGCACAAAAGAGCTACACTTATTCTACACAACACTTCTGGTCAAATCTATGGTTTCTACCCGGTAGTATACCTACTTGTCTTAGCTTAAATCCAGCACATTGATGTCCTCTTCGTGGTGGAAGCAGACTAAAACGGCTTGTGTTTGGAACGTCCTTTTATATACATTTACGTACACGCTGCTTTTTGTTATGGCGTAATTCGGCACGAATGAGTGGTTCGGTAACTGATAATAGGTGATAAAGGTAGGTCAGATTCAGAATTCCATTACGTATTGTCGCTCCTGCAAATGTTTGGTGTGGTTGAATCAAGGTCGATAATGTAATTTCTGATCGCTTATCTTCCGCGTCTGGGATATTTAAGGATTAAAGTGTCGCTATGCTTTTGATTTACGAGGGAATCATGAGTGGTCAATGAGTAAATTAGTCGGCTAAATGTCAGAACATCAGGTCATTCCCAGATTGTCGATGTGCCTCAGTTTCACCTGAGCCAGCACGTTTCTTACACAACAATTGCCTTCAGTGCTCTTGTTCGCATTCCTCCCTTAATTCCTAGCCTGTTTATAAGTATCATCAACAAGTACCGAGCTTGCTGGCGTAGGTGATCATGTCTCTCCACAACTTTCGATCTCGACAGTTATTTATCATTTCTGTTGTTGACTTTCTGCCCAGCCATTCTCTTAAGCTGTCTGGTAGTTTTTTCTATTTGCTTCCCTCTGTCTCTTCGTCCCTCAATTTTTCCAGTTGTTACAATATATTCCCTTTGTTCTCTTCTCATTACATGGCCAAACAATGATGGGTGTTTCTCCTAATATTGGAAATTGGCTCTCTTTTTGCTTTGACCTCTTTCAGAACATTTTCATTATTCATCTTAGATGTCCATGGTATTCTCAACATTCTTCTGTAAGACCACATTTCTACAGACTCCAGTGATTATGTTGTCTGTTGTCCTATTGTCCACGATTCACACCCATATGTTAAGACTGGCTCTACATAACATTCAAGAACTCTTTTTCTTGTTTTTATTAAAACGACTCCCTCTATGTGTATGTGTTTATATATATAATATATAATTATATATATATATATATATATATATATATATAATACCTGCAATTCTCTAGTAGAGAGTATAATAATAAATATGGTGTTAATTTACCACAAGGACAGTCGGCACATACATATTGGTAACATGGTCATCTCTGCGCCAGATTTGTTTTCACTCCTAGACAAAAATATAATTTTCAAATAAGAATGGATGAGTATAGTCACCGGTAGATCAGAAAATGTATAATAAATGCATGTCTATGCTTATATAAATGTCATTTTCCTGCAAAGCTGCTGCCAACTCTAGATTATTTTGAAAATTATCATATTTCCATGCAGA